>LNAC01000496.1:320206-378661 GCA_002007465.1 Ailurus styani | reverse complement strand
ACCCTCCCCAATGTCCATAACCCATCCACCCTATCCCTACCCTCCCACCCCCCAGTAACCCTCAGTTTGTTTCCTGAGATTAGGAGTCTCTTATGGTTTGTCTCCTTCCCCATCCCATCTTGTTTCATTATTTTTCCCTCCCTACCCCCCACGACCCCCCACCCTGGCCCTCAGGTTCCTCATATCAGAGAGATCATATGATAATTATCTTTCTCTGATTGACTTATTTTGCTCAGCATAATACCCTCTAATTCCATCCACATCGTACACAGGACTGTTCTAATATTTGACACTACAGGCGACTTTGGCACTTTTTGAAACTTCATATAAATAGAAACATGTCCTTTGCCTAACATAATATTTATGAGATGTATTCATACTGTTGTGTGTATCAGCATTTCCTGTGTTTTTCATTGCAGAGTAGTATTTACCATGATAAATATTTTAAAATATGTATGTCCAATATCCTGATGAACGTTTGAGTCATTTACAGTCCGGGGGCAACTATAAAGAATAAATCATCTTGTACAAGTCTTTCTGTAAAATGATATTTCCATTTCTCTCAAGCACATACAAGCAGTAGAAATCTTTTCCAAAATTTTATGGCCTTGTCTTCTATACCACTAGTATGTGAGAATTTCGGGTGTCCCATACCTCATCACTTGGTGTTGCCGGTATTTATGTGTGCATGTGTGCATGCGTGCATGTATATAAATTTGTGTGTAATTACGCCATTCTGGTAGGTGTGGAATGGCAGATCACTGTGTTTGGCCTCCCAGCCATAGTGTGATTATTGCAGTCCTAGAAAATAACTGACATTTTCAGCAAAAATATTAACACCATATTGTATGTTTATAGTATATATGAAAGTAAAATATATGGCAAAATTAGCACAGAGGATGGGAGGGAAAATTGTGAATACAGTGTTGAAAGGTCCTTATGTTACATGTGTGGTAATATAATATCATCAGGACCCCAGTTCTCTTTCCTTATATCACACCAGTCTCTTCCTGAGTTTCTCTTCCTTACTCACTGGCCCTAGGAATATTCTTCAGGCAGTAAGCTGGTGCAGCTGTTGGGCTCACCACTTTGTTTCCCATCTCTTAAGGGCCATAGTTATTTCTTAGCTAATTTCCATTGTCTTGAGAGCCATTTTTGGCCTTTAAGTTACTTCAGATGAAATAGTGAATCCATTCCCTATTAGTCTTTTTCTTTTCTTTTCTTTTCTTTTTTTTCCTGTTACTCTATCTTGGAAAGGATTGAAAGCCAGCTCTAACTACCAAAAACTAATGTCTGCTAAAAGGCCTTCTATCTTATCTTGGATTTTCCTAGAAGCATAACGTGAAGCAAAGTTGGCAGCAGGTGGTTTATTTTGGAAATAACCCAAGTAGCAAGAATAAGAAAAAAATAGAGTGAAACAGAAAAGGAGGGAAAGCCAGTGCAAGTATACGTCTTTGAGTTGGCCAGAAATGTAGGCAATGGTTCCTTGGTCTTGTAGTTCTTCTTAGGGCCTAATGAAATAAATCTCAGAATTGTCTATGTAGGGGACCAGTGGCTCCAAGCTTCCATTCATTAGGGATGACTCCTCTGGTATGAACTCTTCAGCACTTCCAGTTTGGGCTAACTTGAGTACTGAACAGACACACTCATTGGCATCCTGCATGGAATTAGAGAAGTCTGGCAGCAGGAGACAAGAGGTGAGAGGCATGGTTCCAAGGCCAAGTGCTCTCAGGTTGTAACCTTCTAGGGCTGATCTGAAGCTTGTTATGAATTGATTAGCATATCAGTGACTCTTTGAAAAAAGTAGGGGAGCATATTTCAAAGAGAACATATATAAATATAAAAGCTTTTTTCTTATTAATACTTTGTGTTTTTTAGGACACATTTAGCTTCACAGTGAAGTTGAGAGAAAGGTAGCTCTTTCCCAAAGGTAGCTATGCCCTTCAATGATGTGTTGGCTATTCCTGGTCTTTTGCCTTTCAATATAAACTTTACAATCAGTTTGTCAGTATCCATAAAATATCTCACTGGGATTTTGATTGGGATTGCCTTGAATCTGTAGATCAAACTGGGAAAAACTAACATTTTGACAACACTGAGTCTTCCTATCTATTAACTTGCAGTACCTCTTTATTCACTTCCTCCTGGAGCTAATCAGTGGGAGAGTTTCCTCCTACAAATCCTGTACATATTTTGTTAGATTTATACCTCCAAGTATTTCATCTTGGGGGGTACTATTATAAATAGTATTGTACTTTTCATGTCAAATTCCACTTGTTCATTGCTAGTATATAGGAAAGTGATTGGATTTTGTACCTTAACCTCGTGTCCTGCAACCTTGCTATAATTGCTTATTATTCCAAGAAGGGTTTGTTTTTTTGCTTTTTTTTTTTTGGTCAATTATTTCAGCTTTTTTACATATGATTATGTCATTTTCAAACAAAAATAGTTTTATTTCTTCCTTTTCAAGCTGCATACCTTTTATTTTCATTTCAAATGCATAAGGTCTCAGAAATCTTGTTATACATGTAGCTTTACTGAAACAGACTTGAAAACTTAAACATACAAATGAAAGTAAAAAATCACACACACACACACAGATGCACGTGGAAATAAAGATTTAAAGACTTGTTAAAAGATTTAAATCTATACAATTATAGAATTAAAGTTAATTCAACCAGATGATTATGGTCATAAAACAGAATGCTTATGATATACTTAGGAAGGAGTTTGCATAGTGTACAAATGAAGATTGAAATAAAATAATGATAGACTACTATTTTTTGTATGTTTTTTTAGCCCTTCACAATGCCAGGCAGTGTCATAAGAAGTTGAAAAAATTACAGGAAATACATGAGAGTGTTGGTATGGCACAGGAAAATAAAGGTCTCAGACTGTGTTTGACAGAAAAAGAGAAAGTAATATTTTCATGAATGCAAGTATGGCTAAACGTGACACAATGGTTATGTGGTCTTCTAAGATGTGGAGATTTCTGCACATTATCCTCCATCTGTTAAATTAAATTTTTCCAGGCATGCAGACCAGGAATCTGCATTGTACACATGTTGCCAAGGTAATTTTATTCACACAAAAATTTGGCTGCAACTCTTGTCAATAGATGAGTAAGTCAATAAGTAAGTGAAATGAATTGTAGCAAGTAACAGAGAACTGTGTCATAAGAGACCAAGAAATCTCTATGAAGCAAGTAGGCAGAATTTGGGCCATGGGCAGACTTTGTATAGTTTGGGAGGGGAGTAAGGGCATACCTTTCTTTATGTGGGATTCAAGAAGTGAAACAAACAACAAAGAAAGTGAAACAAATAGCAATTCAGCCAAATCATGGATACGTAGAGAAAAGTAGCCTGAAATGTCTTCTCTATTGGCACAACTGATCTTTTCCTAAAAATATTTATCTCATTAGTAACATGAGCCAATGACAGTGTGTGAACATATCATGAATGTGTCTGAATTTCTAATTTCTTGACTATCTTAGTACGAACCCAACCTCCTACAATGACCTTAGGTTGATAATTGTTTTTTTTTTATATTTAGAATATTTTTTAATTTTACAAAAAATGCATTTCCTTTAAGAGAAGTATAAATATATAATTAACTCATGATTTTAGAATACTTTTTGGGAGCTTAATTAACTCAATTAAAGAGTATGTAGTACAACTTTCATTAATGCAAGACATAGAGTGGAAGCTAAAAATAAGTAAGATCCAGTTCTGCCTAATTAGCCATGAATTGAACATGCACAATGTAGGTGTTATTGAAATACCCCACATATCATCTCCTGTTTGATGGTGGGCCATAAGACTTGGAAAATATAATATAATCTGTTGGAGAGATTAAATTCTAGCTTTCTAAATACAATGTATTCTAAGTTGCATGTTATCTATGATGACAAACCACAAACTAAATAGGATGTACCATAGGAAACATACATTCTGACTAGTGTAATAAAATGCAGTTCATTTTGAGCCAGGCAACAAGTAGCTGTCTCTGAAGCCAGAATTAATCCCTAAGCAAGACTGCCCATATCTTTTTTGGAAATGACTAGGTTTCACGCATTATTTATTGATAATCCCCCGGCATTTTTCATAGATTGTATGAGGTGAGGACTGTGAATTGTATAGAAAAGTAAAGGAGGTTAGAACCAAGATAAAGATTCAGAAATGTCATGTGATTTTTAAAGTTAGAACAAGAAATATTAATGTTTTACAAACCATAAAATAAATTTTTTGTATATGATACCACTTGCAAAATATCTCAAACACCAAATAAAGAATTTACATTGCTAACCAAACTCATTTTAAAAAATAGATTTATTTATTTGAGAGAGAGAGAGAAAGCATGAGCAGGGGGAGGGGCAAAGGGAGAGAGAGAGAGAGAGAGAAGCCTCAAGCAGACTCCCTGCCAAGTCACAAGCCTGATACAGAGCTCGATCCTTGGACCCTGAGATCATGACCTGAGCAGAAATCAGAGTCAATCACTCCACTAACTGAGCCACCCGGGCCACCCCCTAACCAAACTCCTTTTCGATGAAAGTTTGAAAATAAAATAGAATTTGAGTATCTAAAGTGTTCCTATTAGATGCTATAAACACATCAACACTTGGTTCTTAGAAAGCAGTTTTTAATATTCTCTATATTTTATGCTCTAGAGAACTTAAAGAGTTCAATTTACTTATTAAAATCTCCTTGAGTCCAACATCTTACTTTATGCAATAAGTGCTTCCCATCGATTTTCTGAGAGACAAGAATTTTCATTTTCTTTTTCCACATTCGCTGCATCTCTGTCTGATATGCGTTCTCTCCAACACTCATGGCACTCTGCCACTAATAAAGTCTTTATTTTAATTCTGTTTTTTGGTAATTAAAAAGGACATCTTTCCGCATTTACCTGCTCCACCAAAAAGAGTAGAAAACGGCTCCCAATGAACCAAATTAAGGTCAAGAAACAGTCAACACCGACACGTAACGCCTGACAAAGGAGTAGCGGTTGAATTTGTGCAGGGGTGGAGTTCTTAGAGTATCAAACTTCATTGATACTTTGTTTAGGTATTGGAGAAAGTGAACTTTTAAAAATAAAGAAATAATTAGGCTACATTTGGAAAGACTATAATAATTGACACATATTGTATAAAAGCATCTTTAGAACACGCAAAAAAATAAAAATTTAAGACGCGTTTTGCTTGAAGAAATATGGCTCTAGTGCATTTTGTAACCATGCTCTTCAGTCTTTTGCTAAGACATAACTGCATGCATAGATTTAAAGAGCAATTGCCTGGAGCTCAAACTACAGCCATGGAATAAACAAAAGGAAAGTGGTCCACAGAGACTGCACTGAACAATAATCTTATAACTTGGTGGTTTAGTCAATTAAGTTAATAGGATTTAATGCCTGCTACAAACCCTATTTTAAGATGTGTAGGCAAGTCTACTAATGATGGACAAAACTGAACTTCTACAAAGTTTTAGCATTCGTCATATCTGTTTCATTTACTAAATCATTATTATACAAAGATTACTTCCATGCCCCTTCGTGAAATGAACACTGAGTTTGAAGTTATTTCTACGTGGTTGGTAATGTGTTTCTTGTAACTTCTACACAGATGTCAGTTTATTCTTTTTTTTAATTTTTATTTTTTTAAAAGATTTTATTTATTTGACAGAGAGAGATTACAAGTAGGCAGAGAGGCAGGCACAGAGAGAGGGGGAAGCAGGCTCCCCGCTGAGCAGAGAGCCCAATGCGGGGCTTGATCCCAGGACCCTGAGATCATGACCTGAGCCGAAGGCAGAGGCTTCAACCCACTGAGCCACCCAGGCGCCCCAGTTTATTCTGAAATACTTTGACCACAAAATCAAAATCCTTTAACTTCTTAATCATGTCCTTCATCATAAACTGAGGAGTTAGATTTGTGCAAATACTTCTGACTTCAAAAAAAAAAAGATTATTTATCTTATTTCATAAGATGGAAAAGATATAAGAAATCTGGTGATAATACATAGAAGATCAAAATTTAACTGAGCTGAAGTATTTTTCAATTTAGGTAGCATTGTTTCCCTAAGTAAGGTCATTTTTTCTAGTTGATAGAAGAGGATTAAGTCAGTCATCCAGGTCACATATACCCATCACTCGGTCCAGGACTGTGACATCTGCTGCAAATATTACAAAGATTTCCTTAAAGAATAAACATGGTCTCTTCGATCAGAGTATTTCTGGTCTAGTGGAATAGAAAGAAGAACAAGTAGAGCATGATGAGACAGTTTTGGATGTTTTCTTAGGGAAAAGTACAGAATACTGGACAGGATCTGAGGAAGGCCCTGTAAGCAGACACTCAAAGTCAGAGGTTCTCCCATGAGAACTTACACAGGTGTTGAATCCCGAATATAAGTGTATTAATTTCCTATTGCTGCAGAACAAATTACCTCTACATTTAGCATCTTAAAACAACACACATTTATTTTTTTTAAGATTTATTTACTTATTTTAGAGAGAGGGAAAGAAAGTAGTGGGGGGAGGGGAGGAAAAGGGGGAGAGAGGGAAGGAAGAGGGAAAGAATCTCAAGCAGACTCCCCACTGAGCATGGAGCACAGTACTGGGCTCGATCTCACAACCCTGAGATCATGACCTGAGCTGAAATCTAGAGTCAGACGTTTAACCCACTGAGCCACCCAGGCACCTCGGCAACACACATTTATTATCTCTCAATGTTTGCGGATCTCCTGGCTCAGTCTCTTACAAGTAGGATGACCAACTCCTCCTGGTTTGCCCAAGGCTTTGCCAGGTTTTCCAACTGAAAGTCCCACATCCTAAGAAAACTCTCAGCCACAGGTGAACCAGAATGGATGATTACCTTACTCACAAGCCTTCAATCAAAATGCGGACTGGGGCCAAAGTCACCTCTAGGTTCAACTGGGGTAGATCTGGAATAAAAATTCCAGATCTTTTTATTCCAGATCTGCATCCAAGACCTGCATCCAAGCTGCCTTAGTCATGACTGGCAGGACTCAGCTCCTTTGGGGTTTCAGTCTGAGGACCTTAGTTCCCACCGGCCATTGGCCAGAGACTGCCCTCAACCCTTGCTTTCAATGGACCCTCTTCATTAGAGCCTTCCCATGAGAAGAGCTGGGGGGGAAATGTCTACACAACGACATCATCATCTTGGTAACCTAACCAGGAGGAGGCATTCTGTCATTTTTGCCAAATTTTATCTGTTAGAAGTGAGTCAACAACTATATCCAGTTCAACCTCAAGGCAAGGGGCATAAAACAAGGGCAAGACCACTAAGAACTGAGCATCACTAGGAACATGAGAAAACTTCCTACTCAAAACAAAAGAAAAAGAACAAAACAAAACAGCAAAAGAAGGAACCAAGAAAGGAAACATAAAAAATATATATTTATGAGGCTAATATATTTTTATAGAACATAAAACTGTTACCATAAATGTATCCGATCTTATCAATTGATAAATACCAAGGAAATTGTATACTCAACTTGCTTTTAAATTATTTGTTAGAAATAATAAACATATACAACAGTCTGTACTTTTTGTATATGAACTCTTGTGTTTATGTATGTTAGGGTGGAGTGTGTAGCTTTGAATGGCCTCTTAAAAAAGAAAAGAAATCTGCTTCTTTTTTAAGATTTTTTTTTATTATTTATTCATTTGACACAGAGAGAGAGATCACAAGTAGGCAGAGAGGCAGGCAGAGAGAGAGGGGGAAGCAGGATCCCCGCTGAGCAGAGAGCCCGACGCGGGCCTCGATCCCAGGACCCTGGGATCATGACCTGAGCCGAAGGCAGCGGCTTTAACCCACTGAGCCACCCAGGCGCCCAAGAAATCTGCTTCTTAAAGTTATTTTTAAGTCACAAAATTCCAGAAAGAAACAACTGTATAACTGAAGTTTCAAAAAGGGCAATTATAAGAATAAATGTCCTTCATGTGGCCATGATGCTGACGATGCCGACTGAGCTTTCCTGCCTTTTCAAACACAGTATTTCCTCTTGCTTTCTGATATTTTCAATCTTTCAATGAACTTTTCCCCCTTCCAGATCTGCTTTTGCCTGAAATATTTTTCTTTCTCCCAAATCCACTCTAATTCATTGCTCTTATAAAGCTTGTTCTTCCTTTACATTTTACCCCAGACTTCATTCTCTCATTTTTTTCCCAGCTAATACAATTTCCCTTATTAAACATCCTCGTATTACATATTTCATTTTCTGGCATTTTCAGAGTGCTATCTCTACATTTGTAATATGATTATTTACCTAGTTTGTGTTTATTTCCTGAAACAGTAGCTCCAAGTAGGAATTAGCCATGTTTTTCTTAATCCTACACTAATATCTGGCACAACATAGATTATATGTAACTTATCTGCTGAATGAATGAATAAATAAATATTTAATAATTGACTTGATGCTCATTTTCCAAATGAATCTTTCTTTTCTGAATTGAAAATCTTTCTTTTTTAAATTTGGTTTATATATACTTGGTGAAGGAATAATTACATAGATATAATTTTACACAAAGTATAGTTATTTTCTTAACTTTTTTTTCACACCATGCTAGACTTAGTCATCTATATTCCTGGTCAATAATAAAAAGTTAGCCTGCTGAATAAATACATTTAAGTTCATATTATTTGAACTACATGCCATAAAAATATAATAATGATAAACCCATTTATTCCAGTCACTTAGATAATGAAACTTTTTAATATAATTTATGCTCTATTCCTGTGGAATTATTGGGATATACAAATATCTCCTTTTTAAATACAAGAATAATGAAGCTTGATGCAATTAAGTGACTAGCTCAAGGTTACACTGCTTCTGGGAAAAACAACACAAAACAAAACTTTTTTAAATGTGTAGATATACGAGCCTCTGAGTGGCTCAGTCAGTTAAGCATTCAACTCTTGGTTTCAGCTCAGGTCATGATCTCATGACCAGGGATTGAGCCTGAGCCAGGCTCCACAGTCAGCAGGGAGTCTGCTTCTTTCTCTCCCTCTGCCCCTCCTGCCGCTTGCCCGCTCACTCTTTCTCAAATAAATAAATCTTTTTTTAAAAAGTGTAGATATTATTTAACTTCTCTTAGTTTTACTAAATTTCTCTACTTATTGCCCAGCTATTGTTTCAAGTGTGTTAGTGTCTGTTCTGTGTTTGGAGCCTGGGAGAGCATCCCCTGTGCCAGGTAGGAAGGACTAGCCAGCTATTCGATGACACCCTGCCCTACTGAGCAGTACTTAGGCTGCTAACTGGATTTGCCACTAGAGGGCACACAGAGCTATCAAATGATTTGCTCTGTTTTTGCTTTTTGGTTTTGTGTTTTTGTTTTTTGGGACTTTTTTTGGGGGGGGGGGCAGGGAGCAGGGACTTCAAACTGACCAGAGAAGGGAGGGAGAAATGAATAGAGGGGAAAGGGAAGCAACAATTTTTAAGGAATTAAATTCCAACTATTGTAAATTCCAGCATTGCAGGCAAACTGATCAGAAATTTAAAGTAACTTCTATTTATTAGGTGAAGCAAATATAAATCTTGCACAGATTTGAAGTGTTTAGGAAAATTTACCATAAACAAATTTATTAATCAATATTTCATGTGCTTTGACATCCAGAAAATAGTTTCATGTGATTATCATGGAGATATACTTTCTGTCTAGAAGCACAACTGGAATATTCTTTCCTTCTTTTTTTTAAGATTTTATTTATTTATTTGACAAAGAGAAACACAGCGAGAGGGACACACAAGCAGGGGGAGTGGGAGAGGGAGAAGCAGGTTTCTTGCTGAGCAGGGAGCCTGATGCTGGGCTGGATCCTAAGACCCTGGGATCATGACCTGAGCCAAAGGCAGACACTTAACCACTGAGCCACCTGGGCACCCCTTTTCTTTTCTTTTTTTTTTTTCTGTCTCACATGCCCTTCAGTGCAAAGATCAGTTTTCATTCCCTTTCTGGGAATTCCTCCTTGAGAGTATCAGCCCTGAGAATTGTTTTCATCCTCATGAGCATTAATAATTTCATTATCCATCTGTTTATCTCACCCATATTGTAAGTACTTGCTAGATGTCAGTTGTGTGCTAGGATGGAGACAGAGATGTAGAGTCATGATCCTTGAACTGAGGGCACTCAGAGACTGCAGGACAGGAGGAAAAAGTCAGCTTTACCAAAAAAAAAAAAAAAAAGTCTCTAACAGCAATTCTTATCTTACAGACCTTGCTTGAGTCATAACAGTTTAAGTAATTTTCTCCAAATCACACCAAAGCCAGTCTGACTCCAAAGCCAGGTAAGACAAATTTAGTTCCAGAACATTCTGATAAGAACATATATTGTTAATTCCCTGACAGCCCTCAGGATCCCAATAGATCTTCAAGTCGTATGTAATAAATATGATTTATTCATATAAAACAAAGTCATTAATTAACATTCAAAAAGTATTTTTGGTTTCCTACTTTGTGTGATGAATGGTGCTTTGGGAGCAGAAGAGAACCAGTTAAGTCAACCTGGTAATTGGCCACCAGGAGGACCTCAGGGAGATGTTTGTTAGAAATGCTGAAAGGCTTTGGATGTGGGAGGGAGCCAGGGGCAGGCTCTGTGCTCAGTGGGGAGTCTGCTTGAGATTCAATCTCTCCTTCCCCTATTGCCTCTTCCCCCACTCACCCATGGGCTTGTGTATGCTCTCTCCTGCTCTCTTTATAATAAATAAATAAATCTTAAAAAAAAAAAAGAAATGTCTTGAAGACATTGGAATGTCTTAGACAGATGCCTTTGGAAGAAACTCTTGTTGAAAGGGGAGGAAAGATAGGTATAAGTAGAAGACCTTTTATGAGAGAGCTTAAAATGAGCAATGTTATATTTACGTAATTCACAGTAGTTGGGAGGGTGATTTACAAAATAGGGAAGTACTTAAGAAGAAAAAAAAGAGAAAGGAGGCAATTCATTTTATATTTCTTTACATTAGATAAAACTTAAATTTAAAAAACCCTCCACTCCAGTTATCTCAAGAAAAAAATATGTAAGTACGATATAAATCTACATACTTATAAATCATATGACTATACACTTTTAGTCAAATTCTTTTTATATATTCATTATATTTTAAGAATAACTTAAAATGAAATTAAAACAAAGTATTTGAGTAGTCAGTGATTGCTGAAGGTAGAAAGCAGATAGTTTGAGATACTTGTAAAACAAAACCTTTAATATCCTAAATAACTATTAGTTTTCAGAATCAGGAGAAAATTAAAATTCATCATCCCCAAATGGTTGGTTTATCAGCATCATAATTCAGATTAGTAGAGAAAGATGGCAAACATGAATGAAAAATAAGTATTATTCATAAATTTTTGTGAATACCAAAGAAAGGGTAGAATCATGGCTAGTTTCATTTATTTTAACTTTTTTTCAAAAAAGAAATGCTCTCTGAAAATAGATTTCAAATAATATTAAAATTATAAAAAATATATAGCAAGAATAAATGTGGAGATTGTCCTACATAGAAATCTGACAGAAAATAATGTAATAAATACAAGAATATGGTAAAGATAAGGTTTTTTTAGAGACATCTGATATAACATTACCATGGTGATAAACCATGGATAGGCAAAGATCATAGATATGCTGAAGTATCAGTAAAGGTAAGGATTAGCATTGTGCAATATATAGGAAATTAATATGTGTGTCTGATTTTTAAAATAATTCCATAGAATTAAAACTAGGTGTTGAGAGAAACTCTAGCACAAAGCAAAATTCAATAGAACAAATAGCTATTATTATAATACCCTTTGTTAATTTCTCTATCTTATCATGACACAATTTAACAAACCAGATTCTAAATTTAAATCCATAGATTCATAGTCTGATCCTTTGCACCTGCTTCTCTTAATAGTCATACAAAAGCATTTGTAATAGAACTTGGAAGTCTTCCTGCCTGATTTGCAAAATTACTGACACTTTCAAGCAATTTCAACTTGTCAAAATTCTTAAGGATAAATTTAGATTCTGTTTTGAAAATCTAGTGTCTCTCTTCCTAAAGTCAGAGAAAAAATTCTCCTGACCTGATAATGGTAAATAATTGATATGTAAACATAAATTTACGTTAGATATAAGTTGACTCACAAACCACATGATTCTCATTAAGTCAGGAGCCACAGAGGAGAATAACCATTTAAAACATGACCTAAATCAAAGCAGAGAAGTAGAAGAAGAAACTCATTATGACTTAGGAGCAAGGGAAGAACCCAAGTTAATTGATGTACACTTGAAAGTTTTGAATAGTTAGGAAAAAAGTATGATTTGTTTGCATGCCTACTTAGATTCTGTCCTAAATAGTTCAGAGTGAGTTACCTTACTTCATTCAAAACCAAAATAGAGATTAAACATGCAAACATTCTGACTGTGGCTCAGTGAAGCAGCCTTGTAGAAGGGAAGGAATACTAGAATTTTAGGAACACACAGTACATATTTTCAATATGTGTCCAAATCTGTGTTCCAACATCGTCTAGCTGTGTGATACTAAGCAAGAAACTTTCTTTCCAAGACTCAATGTCTTCATTATTAAAAGTTCCTAGAATGGATTTAAAGAGTCACTCCATCAATCTCCGGTGAATCTGAAAGTAATTTAAATTCTAGTATTGGCTTTTAACCTTATACTAATATTTACTTATATCTAAATGCTAATTTTAAACCTTCCCAATATGCGGCTGAGATTCTTGACAGTTAGGTTATGTCATTTCTAACTCTTTGTGCCACGTTGCACAGTTTTGTATATGGTAAATAATGTGTTCCCAGTGTGTTTATTGTATGAGTAACTGTATACCATGCATAGAGTTTATAATTGCATTTTAGGTTGGAATTAGAACAATATGGATATTTTTTTTTTTGCATTCTGACAGAGCAATCTACTAATAATGGCTGAATGACTTGTTTCAGACCATTCATCTCAGTAAAACAAATGGAAAGTTTAGACAATGAAGACGTGGAATCTCTTTGAAGGTATTAGAATGCTACCAAGACATTGAAAATTTGCCAGGCCAGGATCCAGGAAAAAAAGTATGAACAGGTGATCTTAGCGTTTGGATGTCCTTTTCCCAGGAGGAAGTTGCTTGTCAACTATAATGGTAAAAATGGAGCCAAGAGGCTGAAAAGGTGGGCAGTGTTTTCCCCCATCTCACAGGAGTTGAGGTCAGAGTGAGAAATTGGAGCTCAGGGACTTACAGGGAGCAGATAATATGGTTAAAAAGGAAAGGAAACAAACAGGCTTTGGTTTATAACCCCAAAGGGATATACTTTAGGAGAAAAGGTGATCCAAAAATTGACTAGTCTCTCAAGGACCTAAATCTAACTTCAAATAATCTCAACCTCTGATAAAAGAAATGACCCTGAAACACATTGCCTAAAAAAAACCAGTAAACTCTTTCTGAAGGAATACACCACTATCCAGAGTTTCTGGTGATTTTTACAATTTTCATGTGCAATATCTGACACTCAATTATAAAAAGCATCATGAAGAAGAAAAAATGTGACAGGACAGTAAGGGAAAAAAAAGGAAACAGATCTATATGATATCCAGATATTGAAGTTATCAGACACAGACTTTATAGTGGCCATAATTCATGTTTTTAAATAATTAATTTATAAGATTCAAAATTTCAGAAGAGAATAGGACATAATTTTAAAAGAATCAAATGGATTTTACAGAATTAAATAATATGGTGGCTGAAACTAAAAACTTAAAGGATGGGTTTAACAAATTATTAGACAGATGAAAAGAATATTTGTCAGCTAAAAAATAAATAAGAAAAAATATCAGGGCCCAAAGAAGAAGAAAGAAAATTATATATAATACAGACAGGAAAGAGCATAAGAAACATACACGACATGGTAAAAAGGTCTAACATATGAATAACTTGTCATACAGAAGGAGAGAACAGAGTGTCAAAATAATGGAAATATTTTCATGAATCTCCATGGTCAAGACTTGCTAAGTTAAGAAAATTGACATGCTATAAAGATAGAGACAATCTCCATTATCCAGAACTATATGCTCTTCACATTCTAAGGGTGATAGACCTAGAGCATGTATAAACAACCAGTTTTGAACCATGCTGGATGCGGGACATAAAAAAGACCTGCCCACAGCCCCCTTGCTTATCCTCCTCACTGGTGGCAGTGTGGGGAAAGCAGGGACAAGACAAGGTCAACATTGAAAAAAGCTCATGTTTTAGGAATTGAGGGTTATAGCCTAAAAAGTTCACGAGAGGATGTGGCTGGGAGACGTGTTATTCTACATTTAAACTACAAAATTCTGAATAGCTAATTTAACAAACCAGAAAATGAAGTATCTTTTACATTTCCTTGCGTACTCTGGGAGAGAATCACATTTGTGGTCATCATTGACCAAGTTCAATAACAATGTTTGAATCAGAAGTCAGAATTCACAAAGGCAGCAAGTGCATGATACAGCATCATGAGTAATTATATAGCCCCACAGTAAATAAATGGAATTATTATTAAAAGTATTAATTTATACCTCTATGGTAGTCACCTAATGGAATACTAAAGAAATGCATGGTTAACAACAAATAGGGGGAGAAACACACTCATTTTTTTCTTCCAGCTTTAAGATGTAATTGACATATAACATTGTGTTAGTTTAAGGTGCACAGTGTAATGATTTGATATATGTATATATCGGGAAATGATTACCACAATCAGGTTAGTTAGCTCATCCACCACCGCACATAGGATATAATTCCTTATCAAAATCAAGTTCAAAAAGGAAGGAAAAAGGAGCACAGAATAGGTGGATCACATTTCTTTCGTTTTCTAACCAAAGTTAATGGTAGAATTCAACCTAATATATCAGTAATTAAATTAATTGTGAATAGAATGTAATTCAATTAAAATATTAATATTTATATTTAATAAAAGGGCAAATAATAGATTCCTGGAAAAGGATATATCTTAAATATGATTATTTCATTATACTATTATTATACTTTCATGACATTATTTTGCTCCACCTAGAGCCCATTATTAGGCTTTTGCACATATTCCCAACTGCTGGGAGAATAGACCCATAGCCGCATCCTGTATTGGAATTTACCCACTAATGCAGGGAACTGCTTGCCTAAGGTGACACCACCTCCCAGAGGCGGTCCTTGGCCAGTGACTACTGGGGATAAAAGTCCTGGTTTCCAAACCTTCATAAGGGCAGCTGGAAAGAGTCATCCCAATTCCAAAACTCCTTACAGGATCCTATGAACGCTCTGTCACAACCACATTGTAATAAGCTTCTCTCTCTGACCAATCTTGTCTAAGTCACTGACTTATAGGTATACCTATGCATCCGCCAGTAAGTCTGGATGCAACTATCTGTCTCAGAATCTATTTCTAGGAACCAAGTCTAAGACAATGAGGCAGAATAGTTGAAAGAGAAAGAATGGTAAAAGACATGATGTAGACATTGACTGAAAGGAAGTTGATTGAGCTATTCTAATACTGGACAAAGAAGGCTTCAGGGCAAGCAGTATGACCAGAGATAAAAAAGGAACATTTTTAAATGATAAAAATCAATCGACCAGAAAGATGCAAAAATTTTAAGTATGTATGAACCTGAAACTGTATCCTTAAAATATGTAAAGTGAAATTTGGCATAACTTAAAAAGGAAAAAAATCCATAGCCATAGTGGGGGATTTAACACACCTTTCTCAGTAACCTATAGTAACAAGAAGTAACAAGAAGACAAAAAAAAATTCTGTAAGGGTTTAGAAAATTTAATCTGTATAATTAAATATTGATCTACTTGACACATTCATAGATGTGTCAGCTGAACCTTACAGTCAACAACTTAAAAGCACATATGTTTTTCAAGTTTATATGAAAATGTTACAAATAACTATATGCTAGGTAGAGAGCAAGTTTGATCAGATTTTATTTATTTATTTAAAAGATTTATTTATTTATTTTTGAAAGCGAGATCGCATGGGGGAGGGGCAGAGGGAAAGGAAGAGAGAAACATAAGCAGACTGACCCGGTGCTCCATTCCACAGTCCTGAAATCACGACCTGAGCTGAAACCAGGAGTTAGGCGCTGAACCCAGGTGCCCCTGTATGTAAAGGCGTGGTATTCCACAGAGCAGCTCTCTGGCCAGAGTGTATTCTGTACAGTTTGTTTATAACATTAAAAATTTACAAAATTTACCATATTATCAGAAAAAATAATGTGATCATTTCAATATATGAAAACAAACAAAAGAACTCTGGAACTGAAAGCATTCAGTCAATTCTAGTTACAATGGTTCTTATGAGGGGACAGCGCAAAAAATGAGGTGTATGGAGCAGAGGATAGGAGGGTCCTAGAATGTTGTGCTATTGATTTGAGGGATGATGGTGGAAATATAGGCAGGCATTAAAATATCTCAAGCTGAGACATGTCAGAAAGGGATGAAATCAACGTGGATTAGGAAGAGCAGAGTTTGGAGAGCACCGCAGTAGAGCAGGCGGAAGCTAATACGGATGTGCGTTAGAGCTCTATGGCAGGAATAATTGCCATTCTCACTCAATACAATCGATACCCTCTATCTGCAAGATGAAATGTCCTGAATATATTCCAGGCTCTATTTGCAACTCCAGGAAGCCCTGGTAAATATAATCAATTCCCTGATCAAACTATTGAGAATTCATCACTATGACTTAAAATATTCTAATTTGGAAATTTTTTTAAATACTGAAAGCAGGGAATAAGCAACGTGCACGCAGTTATTTTTTTTAAAAAGCCATGATCTCAGATATTTTAAATAAAATAATTACAAATACCATTGACATCTTCATTTTGCTCCTAGTTCTACTCCACTGGACACCTCCCTAGGAAAATTTTTTCTCATGAGTTCCGCTGTGTCTTTCCAGTCCAGAATTTTGAAACAAAAACTGGCGAATCACAAGTGTAAGTGTTCTAATCCTTCACAGTAATGTTCGTTTTCTTTCCTAACGCGCCGCCTGCCTCCTCTCGCATTGCGTGGCGAGACAGTTCACCCTCACGCTGCAGGCCATCACACTCACTACATTTAACACATCGCTTACATTCATGCTACCGCTGATGGGTTATTTCCAGAGTTGATGGGTCCTAAGAATATCAATGAAAACATTCTGTTAAATGCCTTTTTGGGGCACGCATGTGGATTTCTTTTTTTTTTTTTTTTAAGATTTTATTTATTCATTTGACACGGAGAGAGAGAGAGATTACAAGTAGGCAGAGAGGCAGGCAGAGAGAGAGGAGAGAGGAGGAAGCAGGCTCCCCGCTGAGCAGAGAGCCCGATGTGGGCCTCGATCCCAGGACCCTGGGATCATGACCTGAGCCGAAGGCAGCAGCTTTAACCCACTGAGCCACCCAGGCGCCCGCATGTGGATTTCTTTTAGATACATACCTGGGAGTAAAATTCCAACAGCATAAAGAATACGTATCTTCCCGCACCTGGTTGGCTCAGTTAAGCATCTGTCTTTGTCTCAGGGTATGATCTAGGGTGCTGGGATCCAGTAGTGCATGGCGATGGGGCTCCCTGCTCAGCAGGGAGTCTGCGTCTGTCTCTCCCTCTGCCCCTCCCCCCTGCTTCTGTGGGTGCTTCCAGGGGTGGACTCTCTCTCCTCTCCCCGTGTGTGCATGTTTTCTCTATCTCAAATAATCTTTAAAAACAACAAAAAAAGAATATGTATTTTCAAATAGAGTTAAATAATACTAAATTTTCTCTAGGTTTTTTTTTTTTTTAACAATGTATACTCTACATAAGTTCATAAGAGTTATTTTCATTTCACGTTCTTTCCAACCACCGGTTACTATAAGATTTCTTGTGGATTTTACTTCTAGGCTTTTGTTGGGGAAAGTAATTTTATCTCATGGTTTTAATATGAATTTTCCTAATGACTTTAGAGCACCTTCTCATATGCTTTTTGATTATGTGCCTACCTTCATTTGTGAAGTGCAGTTCAATTGTCATGTGCATATTTTTATTTATTTTTTCTTAATGATTTGAGAGATTTATTTATGTATTGTGGATGCGATTTTATCAACTATAGGAATTACAAATACATTGTTTCAGGAAGTGACTGCATTTTATTTCATTACTTTTTTTAGCAGAAAATATTTTAATGTCATCAAATTTATCAATATTTACATTCTTAATAATTTTTATGTCCTGTTTAAGAAATATTTTTCTACGCAGAAGTCCTAAAGAATTCTCCTGTGTTACCTTTCTGAAGTTTTTTTTCCCTTTAACATTCAGATCTACAATTCACTGAAATTGATTTCTGTACAAGCTGTGGATACAGGTATGTACATGAATACCAAATATCCCCAGCACCATTTATTAAAAACCCTTTTTCTTGCCCTCTACTCTCTGTGACCACATTTTTCATAAGTTAAGTGTCTATATACGTGTGGATGTCTCTCTGAGCTTATTATTTTATTCTATTGGTATAGAGAGAATGTATGTACAAATCCTACATTATCTTAATTATAATAACTTTATGATGTCTTAATATCCACTAGGGACAAGTCTTCTCATTTTGCTCTTCAAGATTATCTTGGATAGTCTTGGCCCTTTGATTTTTCATATGATTTTAGAATCAGTTTAGGAAGATCAACAATCCATCATTTTAGAGTTTTGATTGGGTAAATCTGGTAGAATCTGGACAAAGATCACATTATTATGATAGCGAGTCCTCCAATACACTCACATGGCATATTCCTCTAAGTAGGGTTTTTTGGGGGGATGGGGGGGTTTGAGTAAAAGTGGACACCACTGCCATCCTTGTTCCTGATCTCAAAGAAAAAGCTTTCTGCATTCTACCATCGAGCATCTTTCTTTGTTGTAGCTACCTTGTATCAGAATATGAACAGAATTTAATGTTTTAAACTAACTGATCTGCATGTATTGAGATTATTCTGGAATTTTCTCTATTATTCTATTAAGGTATCAAATTACATTGATTTAAAAATATTCCCAAACTTACTGTCAAGACTAAACACAACTTGCTCATAATATATATTTTACTAGATTTTCCATTACTATTTCTTTAGGATTTTACAATTATAAATTTTCCTTTTTTTGTAAGTCCTGTGACATGTATTTTTAAATCAAGATTATGGTGACATAAAAAACAAACAGAGTGAACTCACACTGAAAGAGCATTTCCCCCTTTTTCTTCCATTTATGTGGGAAAAATGTGTACGTTCGGCATCATTTCTTCTTTAACTCCTTGAAGTTGAAGTTACCTGTGCCTGGAGTTCATTTTGGAATTATTTTAATTAAGAATACTACTTCATTACTTATTTCAAGATTATACCATTTATCCATTTAAATGCCCTACAAAATATAAGAATAATCCTATTATTACTCACAAAGGAAATATGGCCCTCGTGCTAGGTAAAACAAACAAACAGTAGCCTCTGCCTTTAGTCATGTGTATGATGAGCAAGTCCTTCCAGTTTGCCAGCGTCTTTCCCAGTTTTGAACCTTGAAAATCCTTGCAGCCCAGAAACTTCTCACTCCCATGCAAACCACGAATGTTAGTCACCCTAAAACTGTCCACCTGGCAGCTCCAAGGTTTAAGGGGGTCTATATATCTGGCACAAGAGCTACAAATGTGTATCAGAATGAAAACCAAAGGAGGAAATTAAAAATATCCCCTACAGGGTGCCTGGGTGGCTCAGTGGGTTAAAGCCTCTACCTTCGGCTCAGGTCATGATCTCAGGGTCCTGGGATCAAGCCCCGCATTGGGCTCTCTGCTCAGCGGGGAGCCCGCTTCCTCCTCTCTCTCTGCCTGCCTCTCTGCCTACTTGTGATCTCTCTCCTCTCTGTCATATAAATAAATAAAATCTTAAAAAAAAATCCCCTACATAAATAATAGTTACCGAGAAGAGAGGAATGAAACATCAACTATGCCTACTTAGGGCTTATACAAGAAAGTAAACCCAAGCAATTTATGTTTGATTTAAAAATATAATCTAAGAACATGTTTCTGAAATTAAAATATATTTTATATCTACTTAATTAAGGGCACACTGTATGTTGGGGAAAACCAATCCAAAATGATTAATAATAAAAAAATCCTCAATTATTAAATTTTAAAAAAGTATTCAGTATCCTACAGAAAGGTGACACATCTCTAGAAACTGACTTAAGATCTAATGCAATTTCAATCAAAATCCTAATGGTCATTTTTAGAATTCAAGTTAGCAAACCAATTCCAAATTTTACAGGGATGGGCAAGGACAAAAAAGAACTGAGACACTCCTAAAAGCAGACAAGATAGTAACTATCAGGAAACTATAATAAGAGATTTTAGTAAGAGTCATGTGCACTAATAGAATAGACTAGAGAACTAAGACTAGAACCACTCATATATGAAAGTTTTAATTTTAACAGAGTTAACATTGCTGATGAATAGTAAAACACTGGGCCCTTAAGTAAATGGTGCTTATAAACAGGAACTACAGCACTCTGGAAGAAGTTAATGCACACTTAGGGTAGAGCAGGTCCAAGATGAGCCTGGAATGTTTTGTCATGTCAGAAAGACAAACGGGAGCATATCACAAATACAGAGGAGACATATTGAGAAGGCTCCCACAGGCCAAATCTGGGATTTGAGCACTGAAATAATTATGTTCACTGATGAATTATAAACCATTAAACATATACACATAAACACAGGGAAAGTGAGGCTCTTGCTGACAGAGTACTAAGATCTAACTATTAAATGTGGAATTGGTTCTGGAGTTGGCAAGTCTTCGTAGTGCAACCACCATAATAAAGATTAGATCAGGTAAGAATCGTCAGTGGATACTATAATTAGGGAGAAATTTTTATAAGACTGAGATAATTGCATGACATTCAAGTGTTCTCCCATTGATTATTAGTTGAGAAAGAGATTAACAGCAACAACATTTTTTAAAGTAAATTAACAGTCGAGAACTAGGGGAAAACCTTCACTTGCTGATCAAAGTTAATATCACCAAAGGACATCATGTTCTTCCAAACGTGAAACCTTGAGACACACCACATATGCAGAACCTCATTGAAGGCATGAGAAGACATCAAACAAAATGAAGATTGTGGTCTTGAAAAAAAAATAATATATTCTTTAAGTGCATCCACATTATCAAAGCCGAAGAAAGGTCTGGGGAATATTATAGGCTAAAGAGGCATGACAACACTGTAACATAGGACCCTAGAGATTGGATTGTGTAGTGGAGGGGAAAAATACTATAAAGGACTTGATTAGACCACCTGAGAAAACTGAAATATGGGTGATAAAGTATTGAGTCAATGTCAATGTATGCAGTTGATGTCAACTGTGATTACATAATACTTCTATTCTTAGGAAATACACATGAAAGTATTCAGAGGTAAAGAGGCATGTTAAATGTAATTTACACACACATATGACATGGACATATGAATAATAGGTAAATCTGGGCAAAAAATGCATGAGTTTTCTTTTTACTATTTTAATTTTTGACCAAATTCTGTAAACTTGAAATTATTTCCCACTAAATGTTTTTTTTAACTGATAAATAGTGCTAGATTTAGTTCCAAATCCATTTGGAGAAAAAAGGAAATTTATGCTTATGGCACATAATGCACACAAACTGTATGTGTATTAAAGCCTTATACATAAAAGGAAAATGCTAATAAATTTATGTGAAAGTATAAACATTGGAGAATATACATTATAATTGCTGTAAATATTACATTCTAAGTGATATTGGCTAGAGAAACTCTTGCATGTATATCAAGAAACATGTAGAAGAATGTTGAAATATTCAGACCCATCTGATAATAGTCACATAAATAAAATAAAACTGGAAACAACCCAAACTCCATCACCAATAAAATGGATGATTTGTGGAATATCTATTTAGTGGAATAGTAAACTGCATGTGAAATGTATGTGCTTAAGCTACATGCAACAGTATGGATAAAACTTAAAAACATAGGCTGGGAGGAAAAAGAAGAATGCATTCAGTAATATTTACATCCTGTGAAATCCCAATTTGCATACACCTGTGTATATGCACAAGCCTCCATTGTGAGAAGGCATAAAAGCACATGTAGTAAAATTATAGAAAAGGGAAAAAAGCAGGGAAGTGAAGATGTGGGAAAGGAAGAAAAGAGGGGATGATACATTCAAAGAAAGGCACATACGGGTTTCAGAAGTAATGATGAAAGTTTTGCAGTGGGTAGTTAGAATTCAAAGGTAATGTTATCAGTAGCCTTCATGTCTAAGATGGAGTATATTTTCCAAAGATGAACACACCAATATATAGCTTATTCCACATGCTCTAACTAAAATGTGGTGTTGACATCCTTCAACTAAGAGGTAGTGTCTATTGTTCCCTTGGTCCTGGGTGGAAATTTGAATCCCCTTCTGCCAACAGATCACCAGAGTGCTACAAAGTGACTTCTGACACTAGGTCATAATAGGTGATAAGATCTGGATCTCCCTCTCTTTCTCTCTCTCTCTCTTTCTCCCAAAGTGTACCTCTGAAGCTCTGGACCACCATATATATATGGCTACCATGAATGACCAACCACTATGCTTGAAAGACCCCCAGGTGCTTCAGCGCCTAGGTTTTGAGTCTTCCTAGACCAGATGCCAGATGTGGGAATGAATAGATTTCAGATAACATTAGCCCCAGCTTTTGAGTTTCCCAGATGAAGCTCCAGACATTGTAAAACTGGGACAACACATCCCTAAAGTGCTCTGTCAGAATTTCTGAAACAGAAAATTCATAAACATGATAAATGGTTATTTTACATGACCGAGTTTTGGGGTAACCTGTCCATATATCTGTAGTAACTGGTACATTGCCTTATATATATTTTATTTCAAATAATCTTTTGTCTCTATGTAAGACAAAAACAAATTTAACAAGGCAATAGAACAACGTGTGCAAAATTGAGGTCAAAAATTAAAATTCCTACATATTTTCTTTTCAACTAATATATTGTTTGGATGTGAAAACAAAATGAAATACAAAATTTTAGGCATAAAATGGCTCTCTGGATCTTCATCAACTCACTCACTATAAAGAAAAAAGTTACTTTTTCAGAATGTCACTCAGATACTTTACAATATATTGCATATGAAATTAATTTGTAAATTATTTAAAAATCTAAGCAATTGTTCTGTACTTCAGTACTTAGTACCTACAAACATGACACCCTGACCTTCTTTCGTCTCTTTAGGAATTATCCTTTACATAGGGCCTCTATTCTTCACCAACCACAAAAAAGTTATCTACGGTTGAGATCGCAAATCACCTAAGACAACAACATTTGTCTCTCTGATTTCGTTCTCACATTACCCAGTTTTAATTTACACTACTTAAAGCAGGAAATANCTAAGACAACAACATTTGTCTCTCTGATTTCGTTCTCACATTACCCAGTTTTAATTTACACTGCTTAAAGCAGGAAATATATTTTTAAAGATTTTATTTACTTATTTGACACACACAGAGAGAGAGAGATCACAAGTAGGCAGAGAGGCAGGCAGAGAGAAGAGGAAGCAGACTCCCTGATGAGCAGGGAGCCTGATGCGGGGCTCGATCCCAGGACCCTGAGATCAAGACCTGAGCCAAAGGCAGAGGCTTTAACCCACTAAGCCACCCAGGTGCCCCTAAAGCATGAAATATTCATACTCAGGTAGACTATCACTCTGTGTGTGTTTCTACTTCAATATTTTTAGCTCATGAGATTACACCGGCCTAGAGTACTTAACACCTTCCTTGTCCCTTACTGATGTTCTATTATTCATCCTTCAATTAAATGACTCAAAAAAAATGTATTTCTCATTTTAATGAAAATTTTTCTTAAGAATTTTAACTAACAATAGTGCCTTTTTAAAATTGTTTGAACATCATAATTGCATTATGTCCAGTCATATTCTCTAATTGTCATACTAGTAACAAACATTCATTATGCCGTATGCATGTATATAGTATGTCCTCAAGTAAAATGCAAAGCGTTCAAAATATTAATGGTATTAATAAAGAGTTCCCAAATATGTAGAAAGTTATTATGCTATAAGGTTTAACATCAAAAACAGACATAAAATTTAATGTACAATAGAATTTCCATTTTACAAAAAAATGACGTCATAAAGACCAGAGAAAGATACATTAAAAAGTGAACATAGTTACCTGTGAATGCTGGGATTATAGGTCCTTCTTTACAATTTTCTTGTCCTGTCCATTTTGCATGACCATATATGTAAAAACATTTTATGAAAATATTTTTATTACTCCCAAAGTTAAAAGGACTTCCTTCCTTCTATTAGGGAGTTCATTTTAGGCTAAAAATAGGCTAATTAATGGCGTATTTATCATTTTTATATGTGTAATTCCAATTTAGGTTTTATTTATATCCTGAGTGTTTTCTCCTAAGGATAATATTCTAAAGTATAACAGTTTTTAATTGTATTTTTGCTAGTTCAATCCTCCTTTGCTGAATTAGCTTCTAATTCCTTGGAGAATGGAGTGAAATAAGCAAGGCAATGATGGTAGTTTAATAATACTGAAATACTGGGTATTCATTATGTGCTGGTCACACTGAGCATTAAATGTTTTATGTGTATACTCCGGTTATTGTTCCAGAAAATTTTTATGACACAAAGACTATTTTTAAAGATTTATTTATTTATTTTAGAGAGAGAGAGCAAGAGTGAAGGGGGGTAGAGTGGGGGAGAAAGAATCTGAAGCAGACTCCATGATGAGTGGGGAGCCCGACTTGGGGCTCGATCGCACAACCCTGACATCATGACCTGAGCCACAGCCAAGAGACAGAGGCTTAACTGACTGAGCCACCCAGGCACCTCAATAGAGACTATTTTTATCACTATTTTGGAGATGAGGAAACTGAGAATACAAGAGTTAAGCACCTCCTCCATGATCATTCATTAAGAAGTGATAGAAAAGGATTCAAACACAATTTTATGTGGCTCCAGAAATCAAATTCTGGAACATTCTACTATGACTTCCTTTGTATGCTTTGTATCTCCTCACTGTGGCTAGCACAGAGCCCTGCACATAGGAGATACTTCGATAATAAATGTGGGGTGACTGACGGTGTATACTCCAAAATTTTAAAAATTTAAAACCAAAGAAGTGACTCAGTTTTGACTTACATTCCTAACTCCATGTTTCACATAGCTTAATGGAGTATAAAATATTCCAGAAATGATCTCGGTCAATAGAGAAAATGATGTCCCTCCTGAACATACTAGCTCTTCTTTGCACACTACACTGGACAAAACTGTACTTTTAGTTGTATGAATCTGGGCACCACTAAATATGTTTTTAAAATTTTCCATTTTAAGTCTATTTCCATGTTTTGCTCAAATGACGTGATGTCCCTAGGAGACAATTAAACCCATTTTCTAGAACAACAACAAACATAACAACAAGGTAAGACACCCACAAACCAGAAACCGAGTACAACTGTAGATATTACATACATCACAGCATTCAGATTCTAAATTATTCACAAGTGGCAGCTTTCCTAGTCATGGGTAATGAGATGAGTAATATTATCATTTAAACCCAATATATGATGCTCTTCTGAGTAAACATGTACACGGATAGAACTCCAAACTTTTGTGTGGGCTTTCTCACTGAGCTTTCTTTACTTGTTTTTAAGGGAAAATTGTATTTTTTTTTTCACTTTTATCTACACAAGAAAATTTAAATTTGCATATCAGTAGATAAAACTGANGTGTGGGCTTTCTCACTGAGCTTTCTTTACTTGTTTTTAAGGGAAAATTGTATTTTTTTTTCACTTTTATCTACACAAGAAAATTTAAATTTGCATATCAGTAGATAAAACTGATTTTATTGGCATTAGAATTAATTGAATAATTGAATCATCACTTGTTACTTGCATTTTCGGCAGAGCCGTAGTAAGTCATCTGAAGTCACCTTATTATAGGTGATATTATTTAGATGAATTTTTAACAAAAAGGAGCTTTAGAAGTTGTGGTGAAAAAAATGGGAAAGCAACAACAGACGTGTCTGCAGAATAGCATTATGTGTGACAAAGAAGCTAGCATAATATGTACCGAACAGGGAACCAAAGCCGTGGATCTGTTCTGCACATGTGAGCTGAGTCACGAACAAGAGGAATGCCATCAACAGGCTGCTATATTCTGCTCTGCCTGGTGTTGAGAATTCTGGGGTCTTTGTACTCCAGGGACCGATTTAATGGCTAATCTCATTTTCCATGGGGGACTATCTCCCTCCGCTATGTCATTCTGCGAGGTATCCATAAATATTAAGCTTACATTTTTCAAGCATTCAATTTTCTCTGAATTTCTAGACATTGGAGGAGACAGCATCACTGACTATAATATTCAACATAAAAAATGCTATTCAACTCAATTGCTTTATGATGGGGGTTAATTTTTTTGTATTAGTATTCAATTTATAGAAGTCCTCCAAGTCAAAAGCAAAAGGCTATTAAGCGAGAACATACTTTAAAAGTAATCAGCAAGTTGAATAAAGATGCCATCTTATATCTAGAATGATTTTTGAGTGATATACTGACTATTTAAAATTCATAATCCATGACCTTGGTTCCTGAACTGAAGATGGAGAGATGATACTATTTTCATTTCTCCTGAAGATTTCACTCTCTTATTGCAGAAGTTTAACTTGAATGTGTATTTCGGGTGTCAAGTGATCTCATCTGAAATGGTACAAGCGTAGATACAATGTATCTATGAAGCGGAATGGGGTAAAAGCTAAAGAAATTTTACTGCGAGGGACTACCGAGAGTTGCTCTTTCTTAATATATCAGTTGACATTTTGTGTGCAGAATTCATGCATTTCTAATAGTCCCCATAAAATGTCAGCTTGTTCAGGAAGAGTGAGCTGCCAACGAATAGTCTTGGGCAGCCTATACAGGCCTGGAGCTGCCCTTCCTGCAGAGCCATTGCCCCAATGACGTGTCACACGCAACCGGTCTGAAGAAGTACAAATGAACTCTAAATGCCATCCACGATTCTGCTCTCCACACTTTCCCCCAAAATTGAACATGAAAGTCTGTTTTTTTTTTTCAAAATCTCTGTACCATAGTGACAAAGTAAAAAGAAAATTCAATTCTGAATTATATTATTTGAATGTAATGAGACTTTTAAAATTGCAATTGAATAAATCCATTTCATTATCAATTAAGAACTCATTTGCCTGTAAAATTTTCTTCCTTCTCTCCCTCACAGCCCAATCCTTGACACAGACGCAGCTGTTCCAACAACTGGGAAGGGTTTTCAACAGGAAAGAGAAGTTGAAACCATGTGAAACTGGGAAATTTGTTTTCAAAGAACAAACACAAGATTAATCATCTGTTTTTGTTTTAAACATCAATTTTTATGTTAAATCCTCAACAGCCCTAAGAAACTAGCCTGGTTCTTGTGACTAGCCCCAGGCTTTCTGATCTTTGAGTGGCAACCTAGAATATGGCTTAAGGATAGAGACTTAAGGGCCACGCTGCCTGTGCTAAGACCCAGTTCTAATTTTTATGCTGTGTGACTCAGACAAGTCACTTAACCTCTCTGTGCTTTAAGTCCCCTATCCGAGAAATGTGACTGATAATATTAATTAGTATATTCTGATGAGTTGGTTGTGAAGATTAAGTGAGTTTATAAACGTAAAGTACTTTAAACAGTGGTCCATAGTTAGACAACGTAAGTCTGCACGGTTATTAGTATCACCTAAGCTTTCTGTCTGGACTGTTAAGACTATCTGAACATACCATTTTGTATTTTTTACAGGCTTAATTACATTATACTTGGTTACTGATATTGGGTGGAAAGCAACCAACTACGAACCTAATCTTGGATTCTGGGTCTTTCACAGTACTTGACATCGATTCAAGCATAGTAGGTCCTAACCTGAGACTCAAAGATGGACTATAACAATGTATGATTTAATGGCATACACCTGCCAAATTAGATAATTTGTTCAGTTTAGCTGATGCATATGTGTATGACAGTTTGTATAAAGATGCTTTAAAAACATAACTGGAACCCAAAGACAGCGGAAAGAGAAATCTACCAGATGAAAATCATGAAAGGATTTTAGTAATCTAGCACATAGGAACCAAATTCGACATCACACTCCTCCACATTCAATATAAAAGTAGAGTCACTTCTATTTAAGCACTAACAAACAGGAATATTTATTTTTGATAGAAAGACAAAATTGTTTCTTCCTCTTACATTCTGAAAGAAAATTTATATGGAAGAAAAAAAAACTGGTAAAAACAGAAGCTACTTGACTCTGATTTTATAAAATACTGTGAACTATTCGTCATACGCTTGCATAGTAGAGTCTAATAAAAGGCCAGGGAATACCATGGGCTCATCAGTTAGTGAATATTTTTCTATAGGTTTTTAAGTGTACAAGTTTGTGTAGTTTGCCTTTTTGCTGATCCAACTTGGTTTAGGTTTAGAACTTTGATAACACAGAGAAAAGAAGTCGTAAATCATCCCAATTCAATGTCAATCTTCTCAAGTATAAATTGGGCAAGATCTGAATAACAATTAATGCAAGAGTCAGCTGTCTGGCAAGGCTCCTTATATAGCTATTCCACAGTGTTGACTGAAGAGGAACCCATAGTTTCTGGTATGACAGCAGAGCTGATATTTGGTAATGAAACTTACAAACACCTGTTCTGCTGGCAGATGGATGCCATTGAATAGGCTCTGAGTATTTTTCCCTCAAAACAACGCAAATCCATCTAAGTGCCCAATACATAACACTCTATAAAAGAAAAACAGAAAAAATGAAAACAAAAACTAAAGTAACAACAGCAGTACCACAACAGGGTTTGGAGTGAGAAAGCCAGGCTTCTCACAGGGGCCCTGCACAAACAAGCTTGAACAAGCTTGAAACAAACACCTGAAGGCTCAGCTTCTCGATCTGCAAAAGTGTTTGCAGAAAGAATAAATGAGATAACGGAGTTTAAGCCCTAATCCATTATTCAATACCTGACACATGGTAGATCCTAAGAAAAATTAGTTATTTCTTCTTGTCCCAAACTTCCCGTTGTTTATTAAAAAAAAAAATCCAAGTATTGCTTACTGGAAAGCAAAGTCTATAAAGTATCATCCAGGATACATGGAAAATAGTAATTACTATCATTATTATTATTAGCACATCCATTATTCATATAAATAACAGGACTTTTCAATGCTGGGAACTTAGATAAATAATGCTCAGTTTGATGGAAGTAAATATTTGATTCGCAGCTCACCAAGTCTTACGCAGCTGACGGAAAACTAAATTGTGTATATTCCCGTGTCATTTGGTTTCCAAAGAGAGTAATCAGGGGACAGAGAGCCTCAAATTGCAGTCATGAGAAATAGAGTTGCTATCTTCGGCAAAAGCAGAATTATCTTCATAGTCTTCGAGGGTAAAGAAGAGGGTATTTAATCAGAATTGACCTCAGAGCTACAACTGAACCTAAACACATTGATTAAATGGGAGATCAATATAAGCTAGAAAGAAGAGAAAGGTGGCATGGTTGAGCATTTCCTGAAAGATTCTGACAGTGCAATTCAAGTAGACTGAAATGTAAATGGCTGGGTGTGTTAGGCTCTTGGTCATCAAGAGAGAGAGACATTTGCATTCTGTAGCCGACTGAAGAAGCAGCCTTGTTCTCCATTTTTAAGGTATGTATGTTTAGCCCTTGGTCTACTTGTTGAAAGCCAGTTAACATCCTGGGTTCCATAAGCATCATTTTTGTTCAGCCCTGTATCACCCTCTCTACCTGTTAAGAGTGATGGCTGAGCTAGGTAATGAGTCCTTGTCCTCTAAGGATACTGCAGGGGACCACGGAGGGGACAGGGTATTCATCTATGAGCATGATAAAAAGCTGAATTCCATGGAACACATGCTGGTCGGTGAAGACCATAGAATCATGCTTGTGCAGGTGACTCTTTTACACAGGGCTCAGGACCTTGGTTTTCTGGAAATCCTAAAAATGTCAGAAATCACGCAACTAATTTTATCATCACATGACCAATGTAACCCTGGGGAGAACTTCATCCCGGGAGCATACTATAGTTTGGGTCAACATGAACCACTGACATGGAATGTCTAAAATCAACAAGTCAGGAAACGACAGATGTTGGCGAGGATGCGGAGAAAGGGGAACCCTCCTACACTGTTGGTGGGAATGCAAGCTGGTGCAGCCACTCTGGAAANAAGTTGAAAATAGAGCTACCCTACGACCCAGCAATCACACTACTGGGTACTTACTCTGAAGATACAAAGGTAGTGTTCCTCAGGGGCATATGCACCCAAATGTTTATAGCAGCAATGTCCACAATAGCCAAACTATGGAAAGAACCTAGATGTCCATCAACAGATGAATGGATAAAGAAGATGTGGTATATATACACAATGGAATACTACACAGCCATCAAAAGAAATGAAATCTTGCCGTTCGCAACGACGTTGATGGAACTAGAGGGTATTACGCTGAGCGAAATAAGTCAATCAGAGAAAGACAATTATCATANCGCAACGACGTTGATGGATCTAGAGGGTATTACGCTGAGCGAAATAACTCAATCAGAGAAAGACAATTATCATATGATCTCTCTGATATGAGGAACTTGAGGGGCAGGGTGGGGGGTTGTGGGGGGTAGGGAGGGAAAAATAATGAAACAAGATGGGATGGGGAAGGACACAAACCATAAGAGACTCCTAATCTCACAGAACAAACTGAGGGTTACTGGGGGGTGGGAGGGTAGGGATAGAGTGGATGGGTTATGGACATGGGGGAGGGTCTGTGCTATGGTGGGTGCTGTGAAAGGTGTAAGCCTGATGATTCCCAGACCTGTACCCCTGGGGCAAATAATTTTAAAAAAATAAAAAAAAATGAACCACTGACATGAACCAGCTTTTAGTTTCTGCGATCCTGAAGTTCAATATTTGAGTTTAAACAGATCCTAGTTTGGTGTTGAGCTGCTATTTAACAATACATCGAGGAGGGAGAGAAAAGTTGCCCAACAGATTTATTTACTCAGAGATGCAATTTTAAGTTTTGAGCATCTAAGAGTGTCCACATAGTCTTCTGAAAGCAGTTTCTTCCCAGAGCGAATGCTTGGGAATAAAATTTCTGAGTCAGAGGGTTTCTTGTAAACAGAAAATTAGGAAACAGGGAAGAAGCATGTTGAATTTTCCTTAGTATGCCCCAGTGCACAACCCATTCTGTCTCTGTCTCTGAGGGAGATATCCCTTATGTGGCTTCAGGAAAGGCTTAGGTTGTTATACTGGGCCAGAAAAGAAACACACACACAAACACACACATATTAAACCTCCGGATAGCAGAATAATTAGAGAGGTCACTTGTACCATAGTAGTTAGAGCCTGGGGTTATGTGCCAGAAACCTGTGTGACTCCAGGATTTTTTTAATCTCAATAAATCTCAGTAAGCTTCAGTTTCTATAGCACACATGCTATTTTTTCATGAAGTTACTGTAAGGTCAGTAATTCCCTAGTCTTTTTCTGCCATTTTTTAAATAGATTTTACTCATTTATTTATTTGAGAGAGAGAGAGCAAGAGCGCAAGCAGGAGGAGAAAGGAAGAGGGACAAGCAGACTCTGGGCTGAGCGTGGAGCTCAATGCAGGGCTCGATCTCAGGACCCTGAGATCATAACCTGAGCCGAAACCAAGAGTCCGATGCTTAACCAACTGAGCCACCCAGGCGCCCCCAACCCCTGCCCCCAGTAACCCTTAGTTTTAAAGTGCTCTGTGAATGGTGATAAATTTTACAAGTTCACAAGATCACCATCAATATACCACCCTCTCATATTACCCGAGTCTGACAGAAACACACATTTTAAAATGAGTGCAATTTTTAAGGCACAGAGAAACCATCATTGGCTTCCAAAATAAACAGCTTGCAATCAATGGTACTTAACAATTTTTATGACCAGGACTTATAAGAAAATTCTGTCTTCTTACACAATCCCATCTATAGAAACGCTTACCATAGAAACTTGATGCATAAATATTCAGTGAACACTTTTCAAAAGCTACCTAAATTGTCTTTCTAAAACATAAATACATGTGAGAGGAGAAAATAAACTACCGAACAGGACTGTTGCCTTTGTGTGCTCTAACAATAGGCTCCTATCAAGGGGGATAATGAGGTTTTATATTTGCATAGCACCTGTTTAAGCAAGCTCAGACTGGGAAGGAAATCCACCTTGCACCGATGTCCTGGGCCTGGAGGTACAGAGAATACTTTGAAAAATTTGCCTTTAAAGTAGCTGAACCAGCTTCAAGGCCCATTTTCAGGAATATGCTATTTTTAATGTTCATTGTATCTACTTACAGTAAACAAAGTACACATCAAAAGTTTGAGTTTGGTTTTTGTTTCTTATTGCTGACTACGGAGGTTAACAGACACAATTTTTTCCTATTCTTTGAAGAAAATTGGTGTAATTCTTCCTAGAATATGTCTAGTCATTTCACCATTTGTGAAGTTATCTTTTAAAAATGCATTTGAAAGATTCGAAATTGGTTATTCTTTGAAAGCATCCTGTCCCAGATACAATCACAGCAGCCACTGGAAATCAACAACATTTTGGAGCATTTTTTTAGGAAAAACAAAACAACAACAACAACAAAACACCAGCTCCTTAACTGCTAATAGATTTCCTTCTCCTTTTGCTCAAGCTGGAAGCTTCCTTATCTTTATGGAAACTTTTATTAAGCAAATGTCACATTTGTGGTTAACAAGTGCTATAATACGATTTATGAACAGTTGAAATGTTACTGTTCAAAGTAGTCGTATTTCATCTTTCTGCAGTGGTGGTGATAGCTTGCTGCTAGTTTTACCTTTTGGTATTCTAAAACAATTTAAAAAAATATGTGCTAATATCATTTATTTATAAGCCGAACTTAAAATTAATCTGGATTAATATTAAGGTCAAAAAGCTTGTAACTTACACTTGTCTTTAAGACAATGGCAGTCAAAAACTAGAGACATACACCAGTGGAAATAGAATTAAAGTATTAACCAGCCCTGGCTTTGGACCTCAGGTCTGCTCTTTAGAGCTGTGAAAATATAAAGAAGTCATATTACCTCTTTGTGCTTTTTTTCCTCATCTGTAAAATAGACCAAAAACAAAAATGCTTACATTTTAAATTATAATGAGAATCTGATATGACAGTTGATTTTAAGACTTGGCAAGGAGCATTTGTTCACTATGTTATTTTTCTTCCTAACATCCAATTCCCTTGCAGTTTTCTTTTAAACTATTCTCCTTTTTAAGACTTTATTTACTTATTTGAGAGACAGAGTGAGAGAGAGAGAGAGAGAGAGAGAGAGAGAGAGAGAGTATATCAGTAGGGAGGGGCAGAAGCAGACTCCGCACCAAGCAGGGAGCCTGATGTGGGGCTTGATCTCAGGACCCCAGGATCATGACCTGAGCTGAAGGCAGATACTTAACCCACTGAGCCACCCAGGCGCCCCCACCTTTGTGGGTAAAATAAATGTATAGATATAAGGGCAGATAACTACACATTTCTTTCTAGCATTTAACTCGTAATTTTTCATATCAATTTCAGCCAATGTAAAAGTGACATATAGAAATTCAGTCAAAAATTTAACAATAAAAAATGTCTTATAGTTGGGCGCCTGGGTGGCTCAGTGGGTTAAGCCTCGGCCTTCAGCTCAGGTCATGATCTCAGGGTCCTGGGATCGAGCCCCGCATCGGGCTCTCTGCTTAGCGGGGAGCCTGCTTCCTCCTCTCTCTCTGCCTGCCTCTCTGCCTACTTGTGATCTCTCTCTCTGTCAAATAAATAAATAAAATCTTTTTTAAAAATGTCTTATAGCAAGAGACTAATTGTATTAAAGTCAAAGAGTTAATTATTATATAGTAATCAGCAGATTATCCTGGGCTTATGGATCTAGTACAGAAGAACTTTTAATTATTAGAGGCTCAAAGTATTAATTAGAGGTTTTAGTCCATATCCCTCCATCAATGCTTAGACTTTCATTCAGATTTTGTGGGGGACCAAGAATCTGCATGTTTAACAAGTTTCCAAATGATTTTGATACAGATGGCCAATAAACCACATTCTGAAAAACACTCAAATGTGTCACAGATAATTCCCAGCCAAACATAAGGTGGCACTAAAGCATGTAGCGACACTCATCTGAAGTGTGAAAGAATCTGTAGATTTAATAAATCAACACTTATTAAGTCACCATTCTGGGGAAGGCAGTCTGTCAAGTGCAATCAAAGATAAGGAGATATCTAAGAATCTGTGCTAACCTTCTTCTCATTGGGAACACAGAAGAATGAGCAGTAAGTTGCTAAATAATGTTTTTTATTGTTGACTATGAGATAACAGGTGAATGTCATTTTGCCCCAATTTAATACCATGTGTTAATGCAGATTTTATTTACTCCAAGGAAGAGTGCAGACAATGCCATTCCAACCAGAAGGAGAGGCATTTTCTTCCAGCTATCGATGGATTCCTAACAAATATCTCTTCTTAACACAAATGGTCCTTCCTGAGTGTGGAAACTTAAATTTTGAAAACATTCATTCTGTAAAGTTTAGGTATATTGATGAATGTAACCTTGACATCTTCTCAGACATCAAAAAGATTATGTTTGGGCTCTTCTTTCTTAAATGAAAATTCCTCAGCTCTTCATTTGTCCTGTAGCTTCGAGAAGGCCAACACTTGTGTTGCCTTCTTTTCAGATTTCTCACATAGAAACAACTGGACCACATTTCCTGCAAAGACAGCCCAATCAACTGATCCTCATTTTGCCAGACCCAGACAGTGAAGTGATAGGCAGGTGGCCTTTCCTTTGAGGTTAAGCGTTTGGTGTTTAAGTGATGTGACTGAGATCAGGGGGACCATACGTGGACAAACTCAGATGTGAACCTCAGTCTCTGAACTCCAAATGCTATGCTCTCAATGCACAGTCAGAAGTATAAGTTGTGGAATGGGGACATCGCTTGGTTTTATGAAAATTTAAATCAGGCTAATAGCAGCCAGAAATTTTCCTTGTAATTGTACATTCAATAACAGAATTAATGCAGTGTATTAAGAATTGTAAAATTAGGTTTTAAAGTCATGATTAAATTTCATGAGGGCAAAAAGAAATGAAGATAACATTATCATAATGACATCTTATTGAGGTTTTAAATTCTGATTGAAGAAGGTCTACCAGATAAGAACATTAGGGAAGACAATATTCCTTCTAGTCCTAAGGCTCTATGGCTCTGTTGTACAAGATTCAATGCAGTTTAAATAAACTCATGTCTCAAATGATCAAAAATCCTCTTCAGGCCCCTACCTTCTAGATTAATAAACTATCAAAAAATACTTGCTCTGGTGGCATAAGAATGTAAGCCAATTTCAAAGATTATCTTACTGTTTAAAGAACTTTGTTCTCCAAAAGGAGCTGAAGACATTCTAGAATCCACTCTCCATCTGCTCAGAACTTCAAAAGAGCATTAATTCTTTTGGCTGCTGAATATAAAACATGAGAAATACTCTGTCTTTTCTATCAGTTCAAACTCTATGGGAACGGACAGATCAGTAAATAATTATGTGTCAAATACTGACATAGAAGTCAGCCTCAAGTATCACAAGATTATAGACAACAGGAATTCAGTATAGTTTTTAAGAAACTGGACTCCAGAATTGACTGCAACATTCAAATCCTGGCCTATTTGGTGTACACCTTTGGAAAACTTACTTTAACTCTATGGGTCTCATTATCCTTATTTATAAGACAGAGATTTTAGGAATACCTGATAGACAGGGTTATGGGAGAACTGAATTAAATAATATATCTAAATTCTTTAAATGGTACCTGGAACATGATTATGCACAAGTCTAACCCTACATACAAAAGGCTTTTTAAAAATCTTCAGAGCAGCAAACATGCAAGCAGTTTTAAATGATGAATGGGAATTTACTAGGAACTAAAATGTTCAAAGTGCTCTGAAGTGCGCAAAAGCATGGAAAAGTGAGAATAATGTCAGACGGCAGGAACAATTTTGTGTGAAATGAGCACAGTAAAGCTAGTGAACTGTGTGAAGAGGCATAAAGGAAGGCGGAGGAGAGGCCCAAAAAGACGTAGCCTGCCCTTCAAAACTATAGCAACTTTGAGGATGGGATCACGCTTTCACTTATTTTAGCAACAAAATTAGCTTCTTGGAGAGCATTTCCATACATGTGCTTTCACTTCAACCCAGGCATTAGAAAACACCAACTCTATATATACTGATAACTGCCACATCTTTCAGTGTTTCAAGAAATTGTTCTGGTTCCATTAAGGAGGACAGATGGGAGGGCAAGACACTGAAAGTAGGGGAGACAAATTTAAAATCACCTGGGTGAAACTTTGTAAGAGCCTCACCTAAGCCAGGAAACACAGGCATGGAAAGAATGGGGAGAGATAGAAGAGGTAATTTGGGTAGATGATAAATATGATTTTTTTTTGTCCATGGAAAGAAACGGGAAGGGAAAGGAGGGGGAGGGGAGGGAGGGGAGGGGAGGGGAGGGAAATAATTCAACGTGATTCCTGAGTGACTAAGTAGGTAAGACAATAATGATGCTCTAAATAAAGGGCTATAGATTTAGAAGATTGATATGAATTCCTTGGAAGGTGAGGTGGTTTTTAACTTATAAAATTTTTTCAACAAATCTTTGGTTTTCCTCAATACCACTGTCAGGATTATGGAGCCATTAGGATCTGAACTTCATATCCCAACATCACTATCACTATGGCTCCCATTCTGTTGTCTTTGTTACATTAGACCTGTCACCGTGGTGAAAGAGGTCCCCAAGGCTCAAGTCGCCCAATGGCATTTTTCATTTGTTTGTTTGATTGGTTGGTTTTGGCCAAAGGCAGATTATTAAGATGATCCAAAGATTAGTCTGGTGACTGAACTGGTAGTTTTGAGTGATGCCCTCTGTTACCCAGATAACCTTGGGTCATTGCAGCTAGAGGGGCCAGGGATGCCTCCAGGTAACTGTGGCTTTTCAAGCTGGTTTTACTTAGTGTTAATGCCAACTGCTGGTGTTTTTACAGCTGGGTTGGTATGAAACACTTAGCAGATGTTCACTTCTGATGGTGAGAAAAAGTAAGAGACTCGCAAGTAGCTGGGAACTATAAACTATGGTTTTTTTTTCCTTTTATTTATTTGTTTCCCTTTTAGGGCAATTCTTTTGTGAATGAGGTTTATGTAAATCTATCACCAGTATATCCTACCTCTTTCTTTCATACCTAGCACATTATTTATTGAACAAAAGACTAAAATTATGGGTGGTTAAGTATATTTCTTTAATAAAAACTAAATAGATATTAACTTAAATACATTACAAATGATTGTCAAGAGAAATATTCTCTCAAATTCACTTGAATCGGTTACACTGAGAGTGGGAGAGGAGATGTTCCCCAAAGCGAGGGTATGGAGGGCATTCAAAAAGGGGTTGGGTGTTTACTGTCCTTCCATTTAGATACTTTAAAATTTATCTCTGTATTGATCCAGGCTTTCAGAAAACATATTATTTATTTTTAAAGATTTTATTTATTTATTTAGTTGAATGAGAGAGGGAGGACATACCTGCATGGGGAGGGGCAGAGGGAGAGAGACTGTCAAGCAGTCTCTGGACTAAATGCAGAGCCTGATGCAGGGCCTGATCCCACGACCCCAAGGTCATGACCCAAGCCAAACCCAAGGGTTGGGGGCTTAACCAACTGAGCCACCCAGGTGCCCCAAGAAAACATTTTTAAACACATCGGTGGAGACCCTGTTGAAGCATTTTTACTAACTTCCTTCAAGTTTATGCCACCAGCTTACATCAGCGGACACGACTGAAAAGAGCTTTTAGAAACTTAAAGTTGCATTTACTGAAAAATGCGAAGGTGTTATGTGTGCAGCACACTATACAATGAGCTCTTTATGTGAATTCACGGCAGACATCCAGCTCTCAGCACCCAGAGTAGGTAGGAACAGGTGTCCTTCTCTAAAGGAAAAAAACGCGCATTTGTAGTACTCAAATGATGATGAACATAATTTTCTGTACTTGGGGACTCACAGAATTCCTAAAGTCGGACTTGTGCTCCTTCCAGTATGCATATCATACCTATGGAATGTGTTTCTGTTTTGCTGGTTTTATTTTATTTTTTTTAGTTCCATTTTCCTATCTTAAAATAATGTGTGGCTTTAGCTAATTTTCCTTAAATTCTTCTGGAAAATATAAGTTTATGGACTAATATCTAATAATATCTACTATACAGGGAGTGATTTTTATATGCTAGGAACTGTCCTCAGTGACTCAAACACACGTTTCTTAGGCCTAAGGAAGACATTCACAACTGCCCAGAGGGCAATTGCTCAAGGTCACAAGCCACCTAGTGGTAGAATTGAGTTACGACTCTATATGAACTGAGCTTTGAACCACCTCATCGTACTACCCTTTCAAGTGCAGCGTGCTTTGAAGATGTTTCATAATCTTGTATTTACCACCAACTGATGAACACATACAGATGGTCTAGCTACTGGACATAGCACTGAGGTGGCTTAAAACAAAACAGACATCAAAATAGTCACCCCCTCCCTTTACTAAGAAGTATTTTAATGGCAGAAATTAAACGTATTATAATTAACTATAATGCAGTATATAAATATCACTTGCAAGGTACACACAGAGAACTACAAATACCCAGTGGTTTTGTGAGTGTGTGTGTGTGTGTGTGTGTGTGTGAGGGAATGTTTGAATGTCTTGTCATCCGTGGAAACAGTCTTGCTGAGGCTTTTATACTGAAAGGAGTAAGTTTAATATGAGTAATATTAATTTGCTCTCCTTTCTCTCCCTACTCAGATCCTATTCTCGTGGTTGGAATTTATGTCTAAAAATAGACATTTATTATTTTTTAAAGATTTTATTTATCTAGTTGAGAGAGAGAACATGAGCAGGGAGAGAGAATCTGGAGCAGACTCCGTGCTGAGCACAGAGTCTGTCCTAGGGCTCGATCCCAGGACTTCGAGATCATGACCCAAGCCAAAACCAGGAGTTAAGACACTTAACTGACTGAGCCACCCAGGTGCCTCTTGACATGTACTGATCACTCATTAGGTACCTGCTATCTGTGAACACCTACTATGTGTCGTACATACTACCTTGCTTATTCCCCAAAGAATTCCAACAGTAGCTTCATTTTTTCATAAGTGCTTTTATAATTTAAATAAAAATAAAGATTTGCTTCTGACCTTTTATAAAATTTGAATGTTATTCTCCTTTGAATTGACCAGTAGGATATTAGGTGTTAAAACCAGACCAAGCTTTCGATGTCAACTAAATATCTTTAAATAATTTTTCTTAGTCTCTTTTGAGATACTTCTGCCCCATTTTTTTCTTTTTTGGTGATTTGGATATATTCCTGTCTTTTTGTTGACCTGAGATATCTCATTATTATACACAAATCCACTAGCATAACATACACTTTTTGCGGGCGCCTGGGTGGCTCAGTGGGTTAAAGCCTCTGCTTTCGGCTCAGGTCATGATCTCAGGGTCCTGGGATCGAGGCCCGCGTCGGGCTCTCTGCTCAGCAGGGAGCCTGCTTCCCCCTCTCTCTCTGCCTGCCTCTCTGCCTCCTTGTGATCTCTCTCCCTCTGTGAAATAAATAAATAAAATCTTTAAAAAAAAACCAAACAAACATACTTTTTGCTAATCCCTCAAAATATCACCCCTCATCTCCACTCCCGTTATACCTAGCAAAATGTTTAGTCTTCTAGCCTTTTCCCCTACAATTTTAGTGATTTAGGGAAAAAAAAATTCAGAATACGCACTTCCTCAACTCAGGAAAAGGTTCACACAGCAAGGTTAGAAACCAACATGGATGTAGAAATAGCGAAGTGTAGATATCTGCCATTTTTCTGGGTGAAACTAATGCCAGCAAAACTTAATGAGTACTTACTATTAATGATTAATTATACCTTCATATGGAAAATCAAGTTTTACATAAATTTCAGAATATCGTTCAGTTAAAAAATTGAGTGTCAACAATAATCAAGGTATATTTTGTGAAGCTGATCAATAGGACCATAAATAGTATGTATCTGCTTGGGCAGCTCTCCTTGCTCCAATGTGTTTCTATGATGTTAGAGATGTCCTCTTTTCAGGCCTAGACTACCTACCTCATTCATACATTCTGGTTAAGAGCCTCTCCATGCTCGTAGACTACCTGCAAAGCCTAGCATCTCTATCAAGTCTACAGTTCTCAACCTGATATGCTGAATAATACAGATGTTTTTAATACAAGTGCATGCTTTCCAATATAACATCCTTTCAAAGATGAAATAGTTACAAAATCCAGATACTGATGTAAGGGGAAATTTACTTGATCAAAGATTGCTTTATTCCTTCCCTTCCCTTAATTGAAGGGATGGAAACCATGACTAGAGAAATAGAAGGGATCAGAGAAGAAAAGAGAACATGAGACCTTTGGAGGAAATGAGGTAAAGTTTTGTCAGTCAAAAGTCACTGAGCAGCTACATAGGTATTAAGACCAGAATTTTCCGAATCTGAAAGTCTGTCAAGAGTTCAAATACATATACTCTTTGTTCTGTGGTGGATATGAACACACCTCACGACAGTATGAGATTGAACTGTGTAATTTCCATTTTGTAGATACAATAGTAAGGTCATATGATCCAACCTTATAGAATATATAATGGGAAGTGGTTGAATACATGGCCTGTACTTGTGATAGGAAATGCCAAAGTCAACTTAAAAAATCTTAAAAAGAAATTAATTGACCAATAGACTTGAGTTTACTCATTTAGAATTATTAGATTCAGGAGTTACATAGAATTACATTTCATAATTATTTGCAAAAGAAATAAGGTAGGTAATTTCATTATCCTCAGATTTATACGTTTGAAAGGAAACTATTTCAAAGATCATTAAATGAGTCAAACATCACTCTTTAAGGTTTTGACATGAAGAGGTATATTGCTGTGCTCCAAGTATCATTCTTTTAGTTCAATAAACCTACTTAAGGTGCTGCAATTTTATAGTTTTCATTAAAAATACAATTAAGCATAATATCATTAAAATCTTTCTTGCAAACCTTCTGAAAGGAGAGCTGATTTCAAACAACTGAATGTTCGCTAGCATCAATGTGATAAACAAGAAGGATTTACTCATGTTCTTTCCATTTTACACACAATTCAAAAAACAACTTTACTAACAGCCTATTCCATTTCTTCTTTGTGGTAACTTCTTCACGGTAACTTTTCCATTTCTCCCTTTTCTCAGAGGCACTGAGAAGTCCTGAGGTTTTGTACACAACCCACAGCCTCGACTGGAATATGAGTGTATTTACCCCAGGATTTAGACTCACCTAGTTCTGTATGATGGCATGAGGGGTGTGCTGGGGGGGGGGTCGCAGGGTTCAAAAAGGTTCAGGAAAAGAAATCTAACATGAAAAGAGAGGTTTGAGTCAGAAAGCCGGGTCCTGAGTTCTAGGATTCAGAATGCAGGGATTGCTTTGAGTTTTCTCATGTTCAAGATCTGGATCTTAGGGATGAACAGGGAGTAAAGTCTGAGAGATGTCTGTGAACCCTCAGTAATGCAATAATAGTCTCTTCTGGGATGAAGGCAACAAAGCATGACATAAAGTACGTAAGAGGAATGCTCTCTATTTCGGCAAAGAACATGTCCCAGCTCAGGGGCATTGATTGGTTTTATGACATTCTATAAGCCTGGCACTCTGGGACTCCAGTGGGATCAGTGACTTCATCCTTGACATTTACTAGCTGTGTTATTTTGGGCAGCTGGCTGAGCCTCTCTGAGCCTCAGTAACCTCATTTGTAATATGGATGGATAATGGGGCCAAATTCAGAAGGTTGTTATGAATGGTATTTTGCACATGTATGACATTACGAACAATGCCTAGCACACAGTAAACATTTATTATTAGGTACACTGAGCCTTTAGGTTTTTTGGTCATAAAAGAAATAGCATTTCCTTTGCACAGGGGCCCTAGAGGGATGGTATGGAGGTCATCATGGGACTCAAAGGGCTGAGAAACTTGAAATACCACATGAAGCCAAAGCTATAAGGAATTGGTAGAAAAATAATGCATTTTATCTAATCATTGGGATGGCTGTTTTCATCTATACTCAAAGCAGTCCACGGTCATTTTTCCAAAAATAATTTGTGAATTGGGGGTTGGGAGAAGCCCACATTTTGTTCATTTTTTTTAAAGGTTTGATTAATTTATTAGAGAGAGAGGGGGCATGAGGGTGCAAGGGCATGGAAATCTCAAGCAGACTCCACACTGAGCCAGGGCATGACCTGTGGCTCAATCCATGACCTTGAGATCATGACCTGAGCCAAATTCAAGAGTCGGACATCATGACCTGAGCCAAATTCAAGAGTCGGACATAAAAGCCACCCTCTTTTGTTCATTTTAAATGGGCTGTAGACCCTGTGCTAGTGTTTCCAGTCAGAAACAGAGAAATACAGTCTCCTGTCTCTGTCCAGAAGCAGTTAAAGACATGGTCTTGTGTTTGAATCCCAGATGTGCTGCTTCTTCTTATGAGATCAAGGGCAACCTATGTAACTTTTCTTAATTTCTGGACTTAATTTTCTCATCAGAAAAGGGTAAGAATCATGAGAATTTAGCTATTAAGATGTTGAGGTATAAATCAATATCTGAATTGAGTTCCAAGTAGTTATCGTAGTGCCAGAAATACAGTAAGCATTCAATCAATGATGATGATTTTGAAGGAGTGACAGTAACAGGAAGACATCAGGTTGCTTTGGCTTAGGAAACAGCGATTACTCATAAGGAAACCCTCTTGAAAATGATATTGGGTATAGTGATGCTGCGTATCAGACACTGAGATACACACAGAGCAGATACACTGATTTATAATTTAAAAAGAGCAATATCAATGTTGACAGGGGAGAAAAACATATATGACTCTAACATGTACTGCATGGTGGAATATGATTATACACACGTGGGGGCATAGGACAGAAGTACCTTATGAGCACTGCAAGAAGCAAAGCTGAATTCTATGGAGTAAAGTCTCTGAAATTGGATGGTAGCCAGCTGGGCATTTAAGAGCAAACAGAATGTTTCCAGATAGTTATGGCCTTTGGCCAAAGCTAAGATTTTCAGAGGTTTATAACAGCATGTTTCAGGTTTCTGTAACCACTGCCTTTTCTTGCCCTAAATTGGGTTGTAAGATAAAATACTGGATGTCCAGTTAAATTTGAATTTCAAATAAGCACCCATAATTTTTAGTATATCCCAATATTACATGGGGCTCATCTTAAAAAAAATAATAAATAATTCTAAAAATCACATATAACTGGGCATCTTGGATTTTTATTTGTTCAACATGGCAACCCTAAGCAGTTTCAGCATGGATAGGAAGAACATTGAGTTTCAGACATTTAAAGATCATTTTGTTAAAGCAGGAATTACTTTGTTGGATGGGCTCAGATCAATCACTGCCCATTTCTGCACTGATGGAGATTAAGAGATGGTTAAGGGATGAGTTCTCAGTCCCTCGACAGCTCCCATGCTCTGGATATAACTATGATGCTTGGAATGTGGGGTCAACTCTCTTTAATATATGACTCTGATATTTATATTGATATTGAACATTCACTGTATCTCACACACAGCATTCATTACTTCTTATATTTTATCTCTATTTCTGAAAACAAGTTCATTTTCAAATGTATAAACTGGGGTTCAGATATTAACTGATTTGGCTGGAACTATAGAGTTGATACATGGGGAAGTCAGGATTTCATCTCTCTCCTTTCAAATCCTTACTACTTTGGTCACTCTTGACAGCCTTGAGGTTTCTTTGAGTTTTCTTTTGGTATTTAAAAGGACTCGTTAGTAGAGAATAATAAAGTAGATAAATGTAAAATTGGATACTCTATATTACTTAAAGAATAATTGTTGAAATGTAATTATAAATTTTCACTAGAGGAGACACTAATGGAAGGTATTTTTATCTTTTTTTCCCAAGTATGATTGCTATGATTCTACTTTTAAAATAGGGTTTCAAGGTTTTCTAGGGAAGTAAATTAGTGTCAGAGTTTCCAATAAAAGCTTGATTGTGTGACAGATGACCTGTTCACATAGTGATATATAGTTTCCAATAATTTTAAAAGCACATCTATCCCTCATTCCACCATATATATTACCTATATTTTATTTGAAATTTTGCAAAAGTGCTACCCAATCATTCTTTGTACTTAAGTTGAAGGGGAAAGCTGTAAGTTTCACTAAAGCGTGACACTTCCAAGCACATATTCACAATATATATTTTTTTTCACATTTTTCCTTGAACACTTAACAGGTCAGTAGGCAAGATATTATAGAACTAGAGTACTTTAGTGTAATGTAAGTGTTTTAGAAGCAGATTGATGTCTGTCCTCATAAATTAAGAATTAGGCAGTGACAAAAAACAGCAATGCAGCAGCATTTTTGTTTTCAATTAAGAGCTAGAAGATGACAGACAGTGGGCTACTCCACATAACTTCCCCAGTTATCAAGAAACTTCATGGAACACACCCGAGGATGCCATTAAATGGCATGATCGTGGACATCATGGCACTGGTTGGGTCCTGCGGGGGGTGAAACAGAGGGCTATGGTTTTCTTTCCAGTTGCAAAAGCCAGAAGAAGGAAATAAGTTCAAGGAAAGAAAGTAGTGCCTTGAATAAAAAAGAAACAACTCTCCTTTTCCCAATTGTTCAGTCTTCTTGTTTGGGTGAGAGATAGATAGATAAACAGGTAACACAAGCCACCCATTTGTCCTGTGGTCAAAGAAAGGTAAGGTTCAGAACAGCCTTGGGGGACAGAGTAGGTGCCAGCCCTGAGAAGGCCCATAGTTTGCTCCTGGTATATTCAGGGAGGGGTCGGGCTCAGACATACATGGTGCTGAGGAGGCAGTGTGGGCTGATGGTTCCGGGCACTAAACCAAGGAACAGCAGACCATGGCCCTCAGCTCATGTCCTCCTGCTGCCTGCTTCTGTATGGCCTGTGAGCTGAGAACTCTTCCTCCGTTTCTATATACCTAAGAACAATGAAAAGAACACTATATGGAATGTAAAGTTCACCGGCTCTCAATAAAGTTGTCTTGAAACAGCCACACTCACTCACTTCTCCACCTCTAGCTGCTCTTACGCTCGAGCAGCGGAGTTGGAAGTACAAGAGAGACCGTATGGCCCACACAGCTGAACACATTTGTGATCAGCCCTTCACAGAATAAAGTTGGCCGCTCGGGTACGAAACGTTGAATGAATGCTGTTTTAGGGTCATTGCAAATAACATGTCCTTTGGTACTGTCACTTTTCCATGTTTCAGGCATCCTCAGGAATGGCGGGACAGTGGGTAAAGAGAGAGAAAAAAATGACATGAAACAGCCCCCACGATGACTTGTGTTTACCTAAGTGAGAATTTAGTTGTGTGACAGACGAGAAGAAGTACCCCAGTTCAGACGACTGGGGTAACAACAGAGAATCTACCTTGGATGTTCCCAAAGAGCAGCTTGTCTCTATAGCAGAATATGGTTGTTCCCGATGACACACAACCCGTGGCCTTGAGGCAGGCAGGAGAGAAGTTTGGCTTCTCAGGCCCTTCTCCGTGTTCTCTCTATCCTTACCCTGATCCGTCAACCCCCTCGAGGATGTGTGTGATCATAACCTCACATCAGTTACAACCCCTGATCACATGCCTATGTGAGGTTACTGGAGCCTTCCACAGTGATCATGCACATGATTATTTGCCAAGGCTAGCCAAGATTCTGGAGGATCAACGTTTGCTCGAATGCTGTTTCTGTGGGGTCAGGTAAAAATACGTTAAGTACAGCATTTATTATGTAAGAGATAACGAAGTTTTTTTTTATTTCATTTTTTAACCAATATTATCTCTCTTCTAACTCTATGAAGTGAGCATTATAATCCTATAGTACAGATAAGAGAACTGAGTCACAATTTATAAGGCCCTACAGGAAGTGAGTATTGTGGCTTGGATACTGACCCTTTGGCTCTAGAACTTGCCATCTCAGCTACTCTGTTCACATTTATGTTTCTAGACATAATCTAGACTCAAGATGGCTATTTTGGTGGGGAAGTGCCAGTGACATTTGTAAACATTTTGGGTATTTTTTCTCTGGTCCTAGAGGTTCCTGCTTCCCCTCCTCCTCCTGATCCCATTCATTAAGACTCTCACTGGAAAATGAGGGGCTTTTCTGGTGAATAAGCCATGGAAGCTATGTAGGGATGGATCCTAGAGGCTCTTTTCTCCCCTGACCCTGTCCTGGTTGGTCCACGGGAAAGCAGTGAGTCATGTCCAGAAGAGGATACGGTAGAGGGTCCACCACACACTCAGAAACGCTCAGGCCAGCTGCAGTGTCCACCGGAGCTTGGACCTGGGCATGGCTTCAATGACCAGCACCACTGCTGCAGCCCTAGGAATACAGAGCTGCCCCACTGCACACAAAGCAAATACACGCCTAGGGCCACCATCTGGCAGAACCCAACCCTGACCAGTCCTAGAACATGTATAACAAGGAACTCACTCATCTTTCTCTCTAGGTCATATCAGTCCTGTAGAAAAGCAAGTAAGTTATTCTTCCTCGATTTCCCACGAAATTGCAGACACCCTCATCTCCATCTAAAAGCACACTTGTGCTCAAAGAGGAAAAGTAAACTCTAATATTTCGTGAACCGACTTCTTGATAGTCCCTTGTTCCTTCTTGGCACAGATCCTTACCACAAATGAAACAAATTTAATCTAAGGGAAAAGAGTCATTTACACTCCCCACAGAATTAAGTGTTTTCATCTTAATAGTTTTATACTTACTCTGCTACCCAGTGATGTCACATAAACATATGAAATGATGAATTTTATGCTACTTGTTTTTACATCTGTAGATGCTGGGCACAGTGATTTTTTTTCAGTCTTATTCAGGCTAAGGGCAGGCAGTTTCTTCCAATGTCCTTCTATAAAGGGTCTCCATACTCTATGGAGAATCCATCCTATTCCCATACTATGCTCTCATTTTTCCTGGGGCATATCCTTCCTCCATTCTCCTGGCCAGAATTCCCACCTCTATCAGCAAATATACGCCTTAAAAAAACTTTTTTTTGTGACTTTCAGTACATATACTGTCTTTTAAAATCTTACTTTACGGTTAATTTACATACCATAAAATTCACCCAATTTACAGTTCAATTAAAGCTTTAATGAATTTATATAGTAGTGAAAGCCTCAGCACAATCCTGCTTTTGAACCACCTCCTTATCCATCCACAAATGTTTCTCCAGCCTTCTTTTTCAATCCCCTTCCCATCTGTGGCCCCAGATACACACTGGTATGCTTTCTGATGCTATAGTTTTGGATTTCAAAAAAAAAAAAAAGTAAATAAAATTTTACACTAAAAAGTCTTTGATGTGTGACTTCTTTTATCATTTTATTTATCTTTTATTGATGCACCCCTGCTGCATTCCACATTTTATTAAACCAAGCCCAGGTATGGTATGATGGATAATACTGTTAGTTAGTGGCATAGAAATCTTTGTGTGGACATAGGTTTGCATTTCTTTTAGGTACGTAATCATTAGATCTGCGATATATGGTAAGTGTTATGGAACAGCCAACTCTCTTCCAGAGTGACTGTACAATTTTAAATTTATATATGTCACCAGCTATCGATGAGGCTTCTCCAAATCTTTAGCATTCCAGTGGGCATGTTATGATATAGTATTACCATTTTTGATATTCCATTACTTAATAACTAATAATGTTAAGCACCTTCTCATGTGCTTGTCATCTGTGTATTTTCTCTGTATATCTCAATCACTTGCTCACTTTAGATTTTATTTGTTTGACAGAGAGAGACAGAGAGAGTATGTACAAGCAGGGGGAGCAGCAGAGGGAGAGGGAGAAGCAGACTCCCCACTGAGCAGGGAGCCCAATGCAGGGCTTGATCCCAGGACCCCAGGATCATGACCTGAACCAAAAGCAGACACTTAACCAACTGAGCCATCTAGACACGCCCCCTGCTCACTCTATAGTGTTTTTCTCTTCTCATTTTTGAATTGTTATAGTATTTTATATATTCTAGATACAAGTTGTTTTCTACATATGCTTTACAACAAACCCGTGGCTTGCATTTTAATTTTCTAACAGTATCTTTTGAAAAGGTTTTAAATTTGAGGAAACCAACGTCTCAATTATTACGTTTCAGTGGTTTGTGCTTTGGTGCTCTACATAAGAATATTTTGCTTCTCCCCAAAGTTAGAAAGATTTTCTCCTATGTTTCTTTTATATATTTTATGGTTTTAGGTTTACTTTTTGGTTTACTTTTAGGCCTATAATACATTAATATTTATTTATGAGGATATGTCGTATATAATTATTACAACACTATGTGTTGAGAAAACTGTCATTTTCTCATTGAATTTTCTTGGCATTTTTGGTGAACATCAGTTGATCATATATAATAAATTCATATGTGGGTTTATTTCTAGATTCTGTTCTGGTACATTAACATATACATTATGTATTAATGTTAATGCCAACACTAGGTTCTTTTTTATTGTAACTTTATAGTTTGTCTTGAAATTAGGTAGTGGAAGTTGTACAATTTTTTTTTCAATTGTTTTGGCTATTCTAGACCATTTGAATGTCTCTACAAGTTTTAGAATTGTCCGTTTCCTCAAAAGGCCTGGTGGGATTTTGACAGATTGCATGATATCTATGGGTTAATTGTACAGAAATGCCATTTTAGCAACATTGTGTTTTCCAGTCCACGCATATGGTGATCTCCCATTTAATTTTTCTTAGAAATCTTGTGTAGATTTCTCCCAAGTATTCTATATTTTGATGAAACTACAAAGGTTTTAAACTGCATTTTTGGAATGTTACTAAAATACACAATATAATTCACTTTTTATGTTAATGTTTTCATTTTGCCACCTTGCGAAATGTACTTACTGACTCTAATAACTATTTTTGTAGATTTTGTAGGATTGATTTTTATGTGAATTATGTTGAAGTATATTTTATGTGAGCTATTTTTATGTAAATTTATAATTATGAATTACATGAATTATAAGAGAATTTCCCTTCCTTTTCACTAATCCATAGGTCTTAATTTATTTTCCTTGACACACTGCACTGGCTCGTACTTCCAGTGCTACACTGAATATAAGTCATGAAAGTAGACATTTTGCCTTCTTAATAATCTTAGGTAAAAAACATTCAGTATATTGCTATGTATGATTATAGTATTTAAAGGTTTTTCATAGATGCCCTCTGTCAGTTTGAGGAATTTACCTTCTGTTCTTACTCTGCTAAGAGTTTTCATGTTTATGTATGGGATTTTGGTAAATGCTTTTATCCAGCTATTGACATGATTATATGGCTTTATCCTTTGTTTAGTGATTTATATTTATTTTCAGCTCTGAAATCATCCTTTCATTCCTGGAATAAGTCCTCAGTAGTAGTATTATATTATTATTCTTATATATTGCTATTCTGCAATACATAAGAAGTATCTTAAAGCATTTCTGTGTTTGTTACTGAGAGATATCATCTATAGCTTTTATAATAAAACTTTATTAATAAAATAAATTAAGACATGTTCACTGCTCCTCTAGTATATGAAACTGTTTATGCAGGATTGGTATTATATTTTCCTTTAATATTTGATCAATTCTATCAATTGAACCTGGAATTTTCTTATTGGGAATGTATTTAATGATCAAATCATTCTCTTTACTTGATAAGGGTCTATTCGATTGTCTACTTTTTCAATATATGTTATTCATTTGTAATACTGTATTTATACAGTTCCCTCTGGTTGCCTGTTTTTGTGGCATACTTTTGTTTATCATATTCCCATATAATCTTTGTAGCTTCTTCAGTGATGCCCCTCTTTCTTTCCTGGTATCAGTCATTTTCATCTTATCTACCTCTATCCTTGGCCAATCTAGTTAACCCAGGCTGTGGCCTCAGGCCAGTGAAACTATAGGTTTACCACTTTTTCTGAACCAAGTTTGATCTTTTACCTACACAACCTGTGAATTTTCACTGTAGGCCTCTTCTGTCACCTCTTGCCCCCAGTAAAGTTGTGATTTTATCATCAGAGCTGGGGCAATGGGAGTACCCCCAGCCAAGGAGTCCAGCCCATCACTGCCATTCTTACCTGATGCAAAAGCAATTTTTTAAGAGTAAATTGGATCAACTGGTTATCTGCCTTTGATCATTTCCCAGTGACTGAAATAATTGCTTTTAATAATTTTATCGGTTTTATACTTGTTTCTTATGGACTTTCTCATGCCTGCCTGAACCAAATTAGTTTTCTGCACTATCATTTAAAAAGAATACATTTATTTTAATTTAATCAATTAATTTAAATACATTATTAACACTGTGAATAGTATTTATTATACACGTAAGTAAGATTGGAGGAAGGTAATAAAACTCTGCCTATGCTTTTTTGAAAGGTCCTGATTCTGTCACCTTTCCTTTCCCTCTTTGTTATATGATGTGTACTACATTATACAATAAATCAATTATATCTCAATAAAAAGGGAAAACACAGTAGTACACGTCAGAGGATTTCAGACACGGAGTTAAACAGCCTTGGGGGACGTATGCACACAGATGACAACACGCACGGCCATTCTGATCGGGGTGCAGTGGCATCCCGCTATACTTCTGTGTTCATCATTACCACTTCCTCTGCACATCTTTTAAACACACATGGCCATTCTGATCGGGGTGCAGGGGTATCCCGCTATACTTCTGTGTTCATCATTACCACTTCCTCTGCACATCTTTTAAATACTTTGTTTCTGCCATCACCCCGTTTTCACATGTATCTTTTCTTTCGTCACTCATCAAGATAGATACCTCTGCTGTATTTGAGACACATATCTCTAACTGCTGACTAAGCTTTGCTACCTTTAATTTTCACTGACATCTTAAAATCAATATGGGCAAAACTCAGTATTTCTTTTCCAAAGATTCCTTACGTCAGATTCTCCCTGCATTCCTTACGTCAGGGAATGAAGCCATCTTCCAACTCCCCTAAAGTCAGAAGTCAGTGAGATGGCTTAGACTCTAATATCACTCAGATCCCAACTTTCCTCTCCATCCTAATTGATTTCCAGCTCAGGCTCATCTGTCAGTTGACCATCTGAAATTTTTTTGATTTTTTAAAGATTTTTTTTTATTTATTATTTATTTGACACAGAGAGAGAGATTACAAGTAGGCAGAGAGGCAGGCAGAGAGAGAGGAGAGAGGAGGAAGCAGGGTCCCTGCTGAGCAGAGAGCCTGATGCGGGCCTCGATCCCAGGACGCTGAGATCATGACCTGAGCCGAAAGCAGAGGCTTTAACCCACTGAGCCACCCAGGCGCCCCCTTTTGATTTTTTAAACTTTATTTACTTCAGCATCAGTTGACTTTGCACAGAGCTATTGGTGACTTTTGTAAAAACATGTACTCAGAATGTTACTGCTTTTATATCTATATAAATATAAAAAACCCTTCGGTGGTTTCCCAGCACCTATAAACTACTGTGAAATCCCATTTGCCCCAGATGCAGAGAAGGTGGTTTGCCCCGACCTATCTATCTAGTCACATCTCTCTTCACTTCCTACATACAGACTCTATCCTTCAAAACACCGAAGTAGATTCCCTCTCCTGGTGTTGGGCTTTTCATACATTTTTTTTTGCCAACACTCTTGCTTCTTTCTAGAACATTCTCCCTCGTCTACTTTATAAATTCTCATTCCCCACATCTCACCTTACGTGTCTCCGCTACTAAAATAATCTTTTGCTGCAGCCCAGAAAGGATGATCTCATTTGTATTCTGATAACGCTTTGCAGTCAGGTACTTGCTATACAGAAATTACGTATCCAACTCTTTCTCAGCACACCATAAGGTCTTTGAGGATAGGTTTAGGTCCTACTATGTGTCCTGAATATGGCACGTAGTGTCTGACATATAATTGATATTCAGTAAGTGCTTCCTAAATGGATAAAACTAATAAAATACAAACTCCTTTTCTTCTACATGTTGTAAGTTGAGAAAAAAATAGGAGGACCTGTAACATCCCTTCTTATGCAACTTACAGTCCCATTGGGGAGATGCATATAATTCATAGGAGTTAGAAATATCTTGGAGAACAGCATTAGCATAAGCAGACTCTGGATGACATCTCAAGTACCACATCTTAGCAGTGCCATTCAGGGCCTAGATTACTAAGGAAGGAAACTAGTCTTCCCCCGGCCAGTAAATAGAATGTATGTTAATTTTATCATTAAAACTGTCTTCAGATATCTGACAGCCTCTTATGTGGAAGAGAAATTTTGGTTTATTCTAGAAACATCAAGTAATATCCAGAACCAGTGTAGGGAGAACAAAGACTTAGCTGGAAAATTTTCATCATCTCAGCTGGACTAGACTCCTTCATGAAGCAGTGAAGTGTTCAGTAGAGTCTGAGGAAGCAACTGCTTGTCAGGAATAGAGTAGCATGGAAGCATCAGATGGGTCACTGGACAATACCGCCATTCCTTATGAATCTTAAAACAGTCTAAGATTAACAGTCACCCTAAAAACATCCAATGGATTTTTCAAAGGAGAAACATCTTTATAATGGCAAATGACAAAGAATCCATGCATATAACTATGATTCATAAAGATGCCCACTGAAGCATAAAAGCACTTTTTTTTTTTCTTGGCACAGGTATATGAGGGCCACCCATAAACTTGAAAATCTCATTCAGATCAGTGTCATGCAATCATTTCAAGTGATGCTCTGGTATAAGACTTACTGTAACGGCCAAGCAGGATAGGCAATAATCTCATCACAAGATATACATATATTCTGTTGTGATAAAAATACATCATTGGAATTCAATTACACACCAATCACAGGTGTCTCTGTGCTAGATTAGCTCAATTTACTTAGGTCCTTTTGGCGTCTTGGATTTGCACCATTAACTATTGCCGTAAATATGAAAAATCTAGTATCATGATGGTTAAGGATGAACTGAGACATCCATTAGGAATTCCTTATTTTCCATCATTCATTATGTGTGTTCTCCTGTTTCATGATGCTTTATATAATATTATGTTGAGTGTGAGAAGATTGATTGCTGTCAGGTTAGACTAGTTCAGGCCTTTCATACAATATGAGTGCACTAACATTCAAGATCCAAACTAGTAATTTTTCTTTTTTGGGTAAAACCTAACTATTGATCCAATTCAGGATTCACTCTTTGGTGAGGCCTTTTTGAATGTCACACCTATTCTCAGAATGAATTGCTTCCCTTCCCTAACAACTCCCAATGAACTACTAACTTGTTAAAATTAATAAACTTGGATTTTTAGAGAAGTCCCTCTAGGGTCAAGTCAGAGCATGACCTAGTGATAGACATGCAGGTCCTGCAAAGAGAAGAAAGTGACTATACCCAGGAATTGTAGGGTCCTAGCCCATGTGTCACAACAGGAGCCAGGTGAGTATGTGTGGGAGCGGATTCTGGCATTGCTAAGTGAATGGGCACATAAAGTGGGAAAACGAGAGATGTTGTTAATATGAGGATGCTCTCCCCTAATAAATACTGTGAAGTCACAATACTCAGCACCCTGGCTAGCCCCCAAGGAGGCTATGCTACAAGGCACTGCTAAAATGGCTTTTGGAAGCCATGACCAAATGTAGAAATGGCAGAATGAGGAAAGTAGACTGTGGAAGAGAAGATCAAAGCTTTCTCCCCATGGAGAATTAACTGCCATGGAAATTGCCCTCCCTGACAAATCCTATGAAAGGACTACTTCTCCAGCCCAGATGCATAAGCAGCAAAGGTCTTTGATCCCAGAGAGGAAAGAAACAAATGCACCAGCTTATTGTTTGGAGACAATGTCCAGGCTGTAGTCTGGAGAAAAAACCCAAACAGATGCCAGCAACGTCTCTACGTTGAGGAGAGACAAGATGTGAAACCAGAGAGGCAGAGGACTTGCATTTGCAGGGCATACTATTGCAAACAAACAAACAAACAAAAAACGGTGGGGGTAGGGGTGATGCACAAAAAGCTCCCGAGATCTGCAGAGGCTCCCCCTAATTTTTGGCTAGGATCCTATCTGCACACAGGAAATAACACCAAAGAAGGGTCAACCAAACACCTCTAGGGCACACAGGATGAGAGGGGAAAATAGCAGTGTATCCCTGTAAGGTCTTACACTGTATGGTTAGAGGTATTTTATTTGACGTGAAGATGTATATTACAAATCCCAAAACAGTCCCCTACCCATTCCCTGCAAAGATTCTACCCTCTCGTGTGTTTATCATTTTCTCCTTACTCTATTGTCCTAATTGCAGGCATACTTTACAGCTTTATGCAGACATAAAAAATAAGCTAGGTGTTAAAGTCATTCTGATATGTTTATGCCTGGATGGAGGTGGAACGCTGCGCTTTCTCAGCAAAAGTCCTTCCTCTCTCTGGACCATAATTTTCACAGCATTTAAATTTCTTAACAATAGCTAATCTTCTGAAATATTACCTTAGAGAGGAATGAGAAATTGAAAGTTAATTCTATTTTAATAGTACACTTTATTTTTCAGATGTGCCTAGTACATTTTACAGTAGATGATCTACAGACTTTAATTTCTTTTTCTTTTAAACAGCAGCAGCCTATTAGCATCTGAACACTTTACTCTTCGAAAGTGAAACCGATCCCATCAGATGGAAAAGTATAATAACCGAATTTTGTTAGAAATCTCATTGGATAAAATTGTTACTCATAAATCAGATGTATGTGTAACAATCATATACAAAATAACAAACTGCTGGTGTTTGTGTTTTGTAATATTAGAATTATTCTAAATTGCTGTTACATGAAATTATATGTATTTCAACATTATTTTTGTTTTTCCCTTTTTGCAAAGGTAATACTCATTATGATGTAGGATTTAAAAGCACAAGGTCTAGAGTCACATTTCCATATAAAAATCCTTGCTCTATCATTTCTTCCTATTTCCCCAATAACAGTGCCTCATGTCCCTCATCTAAACAAATGAATAAATAATGGCATCTAATTTATAGAGTTGTTTGAAAAATACATTGTTTAATATATGTAAAGGGCTTAGAATTTCCATGCATATTTTAAGACACTCAACATTTTTATTTTTTTATTCACGATACAAAGACTAGCTACTATAGATTTAAAAAGAAGAAATATGCTCTAATTTTTTGAGCAAGAAATTTAGAGTAAGAAATTGCTCTAATGTTAACAGCTACTAACACTTTGTCTTTTCAGGTCGTTTCTCTGATGAATATTTAATTATTTTCTATAACTTACATATTTATAGATATTACTGCGATAGGCATCCTCTAACTGAAAAGCATGGGGACATTCATTATTACTTCCTTAGAAATAAATAAAAGAATATATAGACATGCTTATTTAAAGATTTTTGGACATGTTTTAAAATATATCTAAAAGTTCATAACAATTCAAACTTCCACTGCAAGTCTATCCACTTCTCTTAACACGTTGCCAGCACTTGTATTAATATTTTAAAGAGATTGAATTAAATATTTGATTTGTATGTAGAGAAGTAAGAAAATCATTACAATTGGAATATAGATGGCAGATTTGGTAAAAGTAGTGCTTCAATGTTACATTTGCTCTTATTGAAAAATATACTACTGTTATGTAAAATGTTCGTAGTTATTAAACACTGCAGTATTTTAGGGGTAAAGGGCTTTGATGTATACAACTTACTCTCAAATAGTCCAGAAAAGAATTAAGTGAAAAACAGACGTTTGGGGGAGGGGGTTAGAAATTGATAGCAAATGGTAAAGAAATGGGGGAAAATGTTACCAATATGTGATTCTGGATACAAGGTTATCGATAGTCTGAATGCTTGTGGCCCCCCTTCCAACCCAAATTCATATGTTGAACTCTTAACCTCCAAAAATGATCCCATTTGGAGGTGGGGACTTTGAGAGGAGCTTAAGTCATGAGGATGGAGCCTTTGTGAAAATCAATGGGGTTTATTTTTTTAAAAAACTTTTTTGTTATTGAAGTATCATTGACATACCAGGTTATATTAGTTTCAAGTGTACAACATGTTGATTTGTTAATTCTACACATTTCACAATGTTCACCACAGTGAGTATAATCACCAGCCGTCACCATACGTTACTGCAATATTAGTATTTTATTTTTTTAAGATTTTATTTATTTATTTGACAGAGAGAAAGCACATGCAGGGGGAGCAGCAGCGGGAGAGGGAGAAGCAGACTCCCCACTGCTCTGGAGCCTGACACAGGGCTCGATCCCAGGACCCCAGAATCACGACCTGAGCTGAAGGCAGCCACTTAACTGACTGAGCCTCCCAGGCGCCCCTGTTACTACAATATTATTAACTATAGTCCCTAGGCTGTTCTTTTCATCTCCATGACTCATTTATTTTATGACTGGAAGTTTGTACCTGTTAATATCCTTCACCTAGTTCACCCTTCACCTCCACCCACCTTCCCTCTAGCAGCCATCCCTTTGTTCTCTGTATTTAAGAGTCTGTTTTTGTTTGTTTTTTAAATTTCACATAGAAGTGAAATCATATGGATTCGTGGGATTCTTGTTTTTATGAAAGAAATCCCACAGAAATCCCTAGCCCCTTCCACCGTGTAAGGACACAGCAAAAGACGCTAGCTATCAGCCAGGAAGAGGTAGGTCCCTCACGTTACCACGTGGCCATGCTGGTGCTTTGATCTTGGACTTCCCAGGCTTCAGAACTGTGAGTAATACATTTCTGTCACTTATAAACTACGCAGATTGTGGCATTTTATTACTGCATAACAAACGGACTAACACAAGCCATATAGACGTTCTTTGTCATATTCTTATTCTTACAGACTGCAAATTTCAGATTATTTCCAACTCACCAGTTAAAAATAATCATCACTTAACAAATTACAGGAAAACAACTAATCTAACCAGCCAGGATGAAATTGGAAAAGAATGGTGCTATAATCCTAAGGACAATGTGAATGAAAACAAAACTAAAAGAAAATAAAAAATAAACTTATCTTGTTGGCGAAATGTTGAGTTTAAAATCAACAATAACTACAGATGAGCAGACATTTTCAACATACAATAGAGACAAATCTTTATTATATATATTTATGGAAGTAATCACCAGAAAATTTGTAAAAGTTTTCATATAAGGAGTAAGAAAGGGAATCAGGAGGATTTTGTGGTGAAAACTCCTTTTCATTGAGAGCTCAACCTGTATTACTTTATCTCTAACACATCATGCATTAATTTGAAAGGAACACAACTCTAATTTGCTCTTTTATATATGCTAATACCCCTTAGATTGTTCCTCTTTAAAATGTTGTGATTGTAGATCTTATACTTATTTTAATGGATATTTAATTTGATGTTGGTTAACAAATAGGAGATCAGGAAGGTATGCTTCCAGAATCCCAAGGAGAAGAAATTTTATTAAAACTCAGTTTCAATTGAATTACAAAGTCAAGGACTTGTATCTCCTTTTTTTTTTTTTAAAGATTTTATTTATTTATTTGACAGAGAGAGAGATTACAAGTAGGCAGAGAGGCAGGCAGGGAGAGAGGAGGAAGCAGGCTCCCTGCTGAGCAGAGAGCCTGATGCAGACCTCGATCCCAGGTCGCTGAGATCATGACCTGAGCCAAAAGCAGAGGCTTTAACCCACTGAGCCACCCAGGCGCCCTCCTTTTTTTTTTTTTAAGATTTTATTTATTTATTTGACACACAGAGAGAGATTACAAATAGGCAGAGAGGCAGGCAGAGAGAGAGAGGAGGAAGCAGGCTCCCCGCCCAGCAGGGAGCCCAATGCGGGCCTCCATCCCAGGATCCTGAGATCATGACCTGAGCCTAAGGCTGAGGCTTTAACCCACTGAGCCACCCAGACACCCAAGGACTTGTATCTCCTGATCCATATCTCTGAGTCCTCCCTTTCTGTGAACTTCTATTTTCCTCTCTTTTAATCTGGTCTAGTTTCTTTTTTCAAACAAAATTAGAGTAACCATGAATTTATTCGGCCTTTATAAAGTGTTGAAAGGAATTTGTGTTTTGATATGACTCACAGTTTTTTTTCCCCATTCAGGAGTTTCACTGTGATTTTTAATTTCTTTGACAATGTGAATAATATCTTGACTTATTGGAAATTATGGGTAATTTCCTTGAAAATTGACTTGACATTTTATATTTTGGTTTTTTTTTTTATTTTTTTATTTTTTTATTTTTTTTAAGATTTTTTATTTATTTATTTCACAGAGGGAGAGAGATCACAAG
>LNAC01000496.1:220098-320043 GCA_002007465.1 Ailurus styani | reverse complement strand
GACATTTTATATTTTGGTGGCTGAAGTTATTCAGTTATTTTTAAAATGAGCTCTTTCAAATTTAAAATATTATTTCATTGGATAGTAATTGTTAATGCATCAAGGATTACTTTTGCTCTATATTGCTCTCTTCAGTGGGTTCTCTATGATAAATACTCAAAAAGTTGACCTAAATCATCATGTACAGTGTTTGCTGTATCTTTACCAGATAATTATTTCAATAAATTGACTCTGTGCCATACTGGATTATGAATAATGCATCTCCTAAGAGCTACCCTTGGAGGAAGACTCTGGAATTGTACACGTTGTTGGATTGGGATGATATACGTCATTGTAATAACCATGAGGAAATTTTACCTTGGAAATTAACTTTTGTATGACTAAAACCTGTTTCACATTAGATATTTTAGTTACCAAAGATATTTATAATGGGCCATGAAAAACATACTTATTCAAAAACACTAGTATGATACATTAACAGAGAATAGATTCATAAAAGTCCATTTATAGTCAATGTAATTATATTTGTTTTTAAGGTGGTTTAAGAGATTAAAGTTATTCGATCTCACTTTTGTTTGTATAGTATGCAGTTGGATAACTGCCTTTGTATTGCCTCAATATTTTGATTAAAATTAAAATCATTAATTAAATCTGTATTTGAGACTTCCAGGCTCAAGACAGTGGCAGTTTATGCCTCAGTTATTTTCCCAATATTTCCTCAGAAAAACAACAGAACATATCAAGAAAGGAAAAGTAAAACTACACAAACTCCAAATACTTCAAGTAAAAAAAAGAAAAATTACATTTCTGTCATTCCCGATTTTCCCAATTTCCTATTAGTATTATTTTCCTTCTTTAGCCTTTCTTTAAAAGAAGGGGCAGTTTTGTGGGAGTGAGCCCTTGACCTGTGGGATCTGATGCTACCTCTAGAGAGACAGTGCCAAAGTTGAGTTAAATATGGGGAACACCCCGCTGGTGTCAGAGAATGACTTGGTGGTGCAGAAAAATCACACACACCGAAGTTTTGGTGTCAGAATTGTACACATTGAAAAATAAAAACAGGTGAAATTATTTGTAATAATATACTATCTAATCAAATGTAACCCAAACAGTAAGTTATAAAAAATATTAATGAGATATTTTACATTCTCTTTTCAGACTGAGTGTATAAAAGCTGATGTGGATTTTATACATACAGCACATCTCATTTCATAAAAATTCACATTTCAAGTGATCAATAGCCATCTGGGGCTGGTGGAAACCATACAGGAAAGCAAATTGTGTAGGCCACTTTCATCTCTCCTTTGAGAAACTGAACACTATTTTTTTTCCTTCTTAAATCAACATACTCCGAATAGTCTCTTAGCTTGAATGACTACAGAATGTATATCCATAGACAACATTATGCTGTCTTGTGCCTTGAGAAGAGCTCTATGCACAACAGATGCTCACAATTATTTTTTGGATAAATATGTGAATGAATAAAACAAATGTTGTGCTGGCAATAAATACTAGTTTTCCTTCACCTAAAAATGTCTACATTTCATGAACTCACAAATGATAATTTCACTGATTATAGACTTTTAACAGGTTCTTTCCTTTTGAGCTTAAAATATGTTGTACCATTTCCTTTTGCCTTCAATGGTTTCTGATGAGAAATCTGCAGTAATTTGAAGCGTCATTTCCCTATATGTACAAAAAACATGCCATTTTTCTCTGCTTTTAAGCATTTTTTTCCCATTAGCTTTCCATTTAATTTTGATGTATCTAGGCATGTATTCCTTTGGGTTTATCTTGTTTGGATCTGCTGAGTTTATTGACTTTATAGTTTATATCTTTTCAAAACTATATTATTTTTCCTCTCCTCCTGGGATTCCATTGAAGCAAATGTTATATATTTTATTTTTGTTTTGTAAGACTGAGGATTTGCTTATGTTTCTAATCCTACATTTTCTCTTTTTAGTTCATACTGAATAATTTCCCTTTATTTTTCTTGCAGTGCCCAGACTCTTCTTTTTGTTATCCCCATTTTGCTATTGAGCCCATTCAGTGAGTTGTTTTTTTAATCATTCATTTTTTAGTTCTAAAATGACTTTATTTCAATACTACTTTTCATGGCTTATTGGAGCATTTGTAGAATGACTGTTTTAAAGTTTTTATCACAAAATCCCAACACCTGTGTCATCTCAGTGTTAGTATTTGCTGATTTACTTTTCCCATGCAAGTTGGAATTTTCTGGATTCTTCATATCCAGAGATATTTTGGATCGTTTAGGTTGGTTTCATAGTTATTTCAGGCTTCTCGGGATACATAACATCACACCACAGATTGGGGGTAGGGAGCTTAAACAATAGGAATGTATTTCTCACATTTCTGGAGGCTGGTGTGGCAGGGCTGATTTCTGATGAGGCCACTCTTCTTGGCTTGCAGACAGCCTCCTTCTTGCTGTGTCCTCACATGGTCATTTCTCCACACACACAATTCTGTGAATCTTCTTCTTTTTATAAGGTCACCAGACCTATTGGATGAGGATCTCACCCTTAAGACCTCTTTAACACCAATTATCTCCTGAAAGGCCTTATATCCAAATACAGTCACATTGGGGTTTAGGACTTCAACATATGAATTTTGGGGAAATACAAATCAGTCTATAAAAGTAGTATTCAGAATTCTGGTTTCAACCCCAATATTCCTATTACTGTTTACTTTTTAGAGTCCTCAAATAACTGATCCATTCATACTATCCACGCTTTATAGTTGTGATCAATAGGACAGAGTGGAGTGTGCTTATCAAGTACAAGAACTATTCTCTCTTCCTTTTTAAAAGTGCTTTTGTAATAGGAGTATTAGCCCTACATGTGTGATATAGGATGTAAATATTTTCTTCCAGTCTGATGACTTAAGTAAAAACCTGTTATGAAGGGGCACCTGAGTGGCTCAGTCAGTTAAGCATCTGACTTCAGCTCAGGTCATGACTTCAGGGTCCTGGGATAGAGCTCTGTATGTATTATGCTCTCTGCTCAGCAGGGAGTCTTCTTGTCCCTCTGTCCCTCTCTCCCACTTGTGCTTGCTCTCTCTCTCTCAAATAAAAAAATCTTAAAAAAAATATCTGTTATGAAAAAAGATCACTGGGTCTAATATGGTTAAGAATCACTTATATAAGTGACCTGTTCAATATCCTGCCATCTCAGTTGCTTGAGCTGTTGACTCTAATTATCTTTCCATAAGATCATCTCAGCCACATAGTTCCATTGTCATGTCTTGGAACTGTAGGATACACACTAAAATTATGATTTCAAATATCTCCCTCTATGAACATCAGCACCTCTAGCCTACTTACTCTTGTAATACTAATCTATCAATTTGCTGACCCAATTGAGATATTCCCTTACCTACTTTATTATTTTAAAAATTGATCACCCTGTCCTCACATTATCATGGATGCCCTCTCCTAACTTGGAATAGATAGCTCAGCAGTATAATTAATCCCTCTTAAACAGTCTCAACATCCTTGCCTTTCTCCCCTACAAACACCACAACTGTGATGAAAGCTATTTGCTTCACCTGTATGAATATCACTTCCTTCCTAAAACCATAGGTTTCAAACCATCATTCACCACAACACGAGAAGCTACCTAGAGGTCCAGGACACTTGTTCCGTTTCCCAAGATGATCATTCCATTCTTATACTCCTTTCTTCAAAATTTTAGCAGCACCTCCCCAATACTCAGTCTCCATTGTTGATTTTGCCTCCTTATTTGTAGAGAAAACAGTCATGAGCACTTTAAAAAAACTTCTTGCTATCACCAGTAACTCTACTCCACTATCTACATCTGCACATACATGCCCTTCATTCTCCCTCTTATTAGAGGGGACACGCATCTACTCCATCTGAAACAAACCTTCCGTTTGAACTATATAAACCCTGCCTCTTCCCAAAACCTAGTATGTTTTTATGCATTATAAACCTCTGTCTAGATTCAGTATAAATTTAAGGAAAAAAACCTTAATATTATGTATAAAATACAAAACATCAATGAAACTAAAACCTTCCCTTGCTTGATTCAGTTCTCTGTTTATCTTCTGTTTATCTCCACAGAAAATTTTTCTTTAAAAAGATACTTATTTTTACTGTGTCCTCATCCTAAGGAAGGGGGAGAGCTAAGTTTCCCACCAGTTATATTATGTAACTTTTGTTTAGTTCAAATCCTTATTCGCATTTTTCCTGCAAATGTTGGATTTTACCCTCATATTTGATGTTATTCTGATCAGAGGAGAGAAACTGTGTTTAGATGTGTGGAATTCCCTCAATCTACTCAATTTATCACATATCCTAAGCCCTTAATTCTCATTACAGCCCCATAGCAGCTCTGATTGGGTTATCAACTATATACATCATGTAAACACAATGGTCAATTCTCTACCACCATGTTACTCAACCTATTTGCTCATCATTACAATAAATAAAACATCCTGAGGATAGTCTTCTTTTTTCCCCCAATTTGGACTGAGATACCTGGCACATCATAATCTTCATTTTATTTTTTAAATCAAGATGTGAAAGAGGTTATCAGCAGCATTTGACATGAATGATCATTCTCATTTTAACTTCAAAGGTTTTTGTGATCCTATACTTTCTTGTATGTTTCCTACTATACATTCATTGGCTCTTCCTTTATTTTGTCTTTTATAGGCTTCCTGCTAGACCTTTCCAATACACATATTTAACTTATGTCCTACTGGAAAATCTGCTTTCCAGTATTATATACCTCACACGCTATGTTAACGCCTTACAGAAGTATACTTCAATTTTGACCTCATCCCATTAAATGTTATGAACATAAAATTTACTGCTCTTATTTTTGTTTAAAAAGATCAATTATCTTTTAAAAAGATTCAAAATTAAAATAATGTCTTTCAACATTTACTCACTTATTTACCATTTTTGGTAATTTTCGTTTTTTGTTGATGTATATCCACATTTCTCTTTGGCATAATTTTCCTTCTTTTTGAAGTGTTTCATTATTTTTACAGTCTAGATTTGTTGGCAATTATCTTGCCTTTCATTGGTCTAAAAAAGTTTGTTTTTCCTTCAACTTTGGAAGACATTTTCTCTGAGAGTATAGTTTGATACTTTCTATTTTTAAGAGTTTAAAGATACCTGTTTTCTTCTGGCTTGATTCTGAAAATAAATCTCCTGAAATGATTCTGACAAAGTTGAATATTTAAGCCTTTGCACAAAATACATCCTTTATTCTCTGGAATATAAGAACTTTATGTAACTTTTTCATATCTTCTCTTAAAGTTTCTTAGATCTTGAGGTTTTAATTTTTATTATATGTGGGGAAAATTGTCTATTATTTCTTTAAATAATTTTCTGTTCCTACTGTTTGACACTCCAATTTCATATATACTGTATTACTTTGTATTTTCCCATCTGTACTCAATACTCTCTTGGTTTTTTTAGTCTTTTTTTCCATTATTTTTGTACTTTCAGATGATTTGTCTGGTAATGTTTTCAAATATATTAATATTTCTTTGGCAGAGTCTGATCTACCATCACTGCCATCTGGGATAGTTTTCATTTCAGATATTGTATTTAAATTTCAATCTTTTTATATTGTCTATTTTCTCATTATGGTCCTGTTTTCTCTACATTCTTGATTGGTGGTTTTTATAACAGGTATTTTATGGTTTAATTTCATCATTTCTGTCATTTCCAGATCTACCGACCAAGTTTATTCTGAACGTGGATCATATTCTCTTGCCTCTTTGCATGGTTGTTAAGTTTTGATGGGATGCCAAATGTGAATTTTATGTTATGAGGTGTTGGATTTTGTTGTATTTCTTTAAATAGTGTAGGCTTTTATTGGCCATATAATAAAGTGATTTGTGATTTGTTGAATCATTTTCATATTTTCTTTAAAATTTGGTAGGATGACTGATAATGAGATGCCTACCTTATATCTGTGGATTACAAGGTCTCTCCATGTGGGCTGGTGGGGGCTGAAATATTTAGGTCCTTTGTGAGCTTTAGGAATTTACAGTTTATCACATTCCGGCAATTCTTTCCCCACCTTCATGGGGTTTCACCTCATGCATGTGCAGATCATGCCGTTCAGCCAAGGTATCAAGGACTTCTGGAGACACCTAGAGCTCTCTTTCTGAAACAAACACTCTCTTCTCTAGTACTCAGCTCTGCAAATGCTAGCTGACTCTGTTTCCCTGAAATGCTGTCTCTGCCCTCAGTGTAGCAAGATTTCTGGGCATTGTTCGAGTTCCCCTACTTATTGGGCACTCTGACAACTGATTTCAGATGGTAAGCTGTGAAAACTGTAGGGCTCAGGTCATTGATTTCCCTTTTGGTGGGAATCACATCCTTCCAAATAGGTATTGCCTATTGTGTAATGTCTGAAAATAGTTTTGTATATTTTACTCAGTTTTCTCGTTATTAATTGGCAGGGTGGCAATTTCTGTAACAGTTAATCTTTCATGGGCAGAAGTCGAGTCCCCCTACCTGATCTTTAAATGTTGGGATGTTCCAGAGCTATGCATTGAGTTTTTTCTACTTTCTTTTTATACTGTTTCTCCTAAAAGATCTTATGCAGCCCACTCACTTTGAGTATTATTTATATATGACTCAAGTGTCTATTTCTTTTTTTTTAATTTTTATTTTTTTAAGATTTTATTTGACACAGAGAGAGACCAGAAGCAGGCAGAGAGGCAGGAACAGAGAGAGAGGAGGAAGCAGGCTCTCAGCCAAACAGGGAGCCCGATGTGGGCCTCGATCCCAGGACCCCAGGATCATGACCTGAGCCGAAGGCAGAGGCTTTAACCCACTGAGCCACCCAGGTGCCCCTCAAGTGTATATTTCAAGAGCCAGAATCTTCACTGCTACATTATATTCAACTGCCTATTTAACATGTCTTCTATTAACCCTCTCAGGATTATTCTGACCACAACAGAACTATTGATTCTTGGGCCGACACTACATTGACTCACCATTCACACAGATATTAAGGCCCAAAACCTAACAGTCATCCCTGATTTCTCTCTTTAATTCTCATGTCCAACCCATCGATAAATTTTGAAGACTTTGCCTCCAAAATATATTCTTTTTTACTTTTACATTTTCATTGCTATAGATTTAGATCAAATTCCAAAATTAATCAAATAACGTCATCCCCTCCTTAACACTCTCTTTCAAAATACAATGACGTCAAAAGTTTTTATGGCCTATAAGGTCTTCTGTGATCACCAAATTCTGTTCCTTAGCCTCCCATTTACTATGATCAAGCTACATCGGCCTACTTTCTGTCTCCTAAACACAAAGCTGCTTCCACCTCAGAAACTTCATACTTATTCTTCATCTTTCAAAGCCTCTTCCAGATTTTAGTATGACGACACTTAGGGGACAACTTATATATGTATCTTCCCTGTGCAGAGGCTGAAAGAAATCATACTTGCCACTTTCCATAACAATACCACTTTTATCCTCTATATTTTCACTGCATTTATCAATGCTTCCTTTTGTGTTCACTTGTGAATTTTCTATTTTCTTCAACTAGAATGAAAATTCTTCAAGTGTTGAGATGATTTACTTTACAAATCAGTAAATTATCAGTGCTTACAAGAGGGCCTGGTACATAGTAAGAACTAAATTCATACTTACTGAATACATGAATACATAATTACATTTTATTGTAAATGTACAATATATGGATGCATAAAGCATTTTAATAAAAAGAAATCTGCCTATTGTGGGGGTAAGAGTTGCATTGTGAATTTTCTGTTGATATACAAAATAATTTTTCTAAAGATGTCATTCTGACTTTTGATTAGAACTAAGCCAGGAAATGAAAAGGCCTTGTTCCAGTCAGGCTCGTGGAAAGAATATTATTCATAATAGTCTCATACTCAAAATGTAAAGAAAGTTATTTAAATACACAGTATTTATATTCTTTTATTATTTCCTGACCTACAACATAATTATAGACTAAAGAATAAAAACCTTTCAGTAATGTTTTTAAAGGAATATTTTATTCATGTCTGTTACACAGTAATCCCAAATTATAACAGTTCGAATGAGAAGTGTTTTTACAACTTATTTTTTAACTATAAACTATTATTAACTTGTGTACTTTCCCTCTATTTCCACATCTTGAAGACTCAGTTTGTCATTAGTTTTATTTGTACTGCAATGTTTCTTATTCTGACTTTAACATGTTTAATTGGCTGAATTGAACCCTTCTTTCCTCAAATCACAGGAAGAATGGCAAGGTTCTGAGTGAAGTGTGAAGCTTCTCTGCTTGACCCTTTTATGATTTTGATAAGTTTATTGACATTTCTAGTGGACATGCTTATTAAGAGGCAACTTCGAGTGAAATAAGCAAGCACTATACAAATTAAACAAGTCTCACTGTCTCTCATCCTTTTCAAACAAAATCATTTCTCAAATAGCACAGAAAGAATACAAAGTATCCCCAGGAATTTAAAGGAATATTTTTTTTCACAAATATACAACTTCAACTATTGCTACCATATATATTGAAATAAGATCTACTATAGTAGAAAGAACAGATACTTTGGAGTTAGAGAAAATTAGGATAAAAAATAGGGATTTGCTATCACTAGAACTTTATCAAGTTGTATAATTCCTTTGAGCTCTAGTATAGTATGTAACGTAAAGTATGAGAAAATATCTAGTTCACTGTGTGGTAATAAAGATGAAATGAGTAATGAAAGCAATCAGAAGACAGCTTGACATGCACTTAAATAATCAACAGTTATCTATATTATCACTCTTATCCAGCCAAAGTTTATAAATGTCTTCCTTTTAATCCCGTTGTGTGAAAAAGAGAGAAGCATGTATTATTGGGTATATAGTAACACTTCAGTAAAATAAATCAATTTTTATGCCACTAGTAAGGGTCAGAAGAAGTGTTAAAATAAAAAGTATCACAGGCTGAAAATTTGACTTCCTGCCTAAAATTTTGCTTTTCTTTGTTTGCTTTTGTACTGTACCTGTTAAGGGCTGACATTGGGGGACATTCTGAAAATATCCTTTGGACAAATGCGTATTAAATACTTACTACCCCAAAAGATTCATTAAAATATCCAGTATCCGTTCATCTATCTATGCATTTCCTGTTTCAACACATACTGATTGATTTATTTCATAATTTATGCCAGGGACTGGGAAGGGCTAGAACTGCCATGAGGAACAAAAAGCAAACATTCCTGCTTTTTAAGTTTCATATTCCACAATAAGAAACAAGTTTTATCTATCTCTGGTATTGAAAGGGGGTCAAATGGCAAGTGAGTGGAAATGCTACTTTGGATAAGATAGTCAGGAAAGATCTTTCTGGGACAGTGACGTATGAGTGATAACCCATATAAAGTGAAAAAGAGAATGGGACATAATCCCAGCTTCTGGGCTGGTGCATAACACAGGCATGAGTGATGATAAATTATATGATGATAACCATCACATAATTGATGATGACCATCACATTGTTACTGTGACAGAGTGTCAAATGAAAAGTTTTGGCTGAGGTGCCAAGATATGGTGAACATCAGATATCAAGTGCCTTCTGAGATGGATCAAAATGCAATTCTTAAGGGAAGTATATATTAGCAAGTTGTAAAGGTCCTTAAACCTCTCACTCGTATCAAGGATGGGGAAATTACAGTAAATGTTATGAGAATGATTATAGGAACAGGAATTTCAGAGAATATTATGGAGATTCTAGCTAAGAACTTTGGAGAAAGTATCACAAACTGGACACTGAAGGATAGTTTTTTGTTCTGTTTATTTCTCTTTTGGCAGGAAAGCAAAGATCAAGGAGAGAAGGGCATTTCGAGCAGATTCAACGAGTCATACGAAGCCTGTCATTTGTAAGAACTGGTTATGTTGCAACACAATAATCAGGTGTGAGGTCCAGACCATCAGTGAGAGGACTGAATGGGAGGCTGGAGTCAGATATCAAAGAGAAATCTTACAAAATTTTATCTACAGGTAATGGGAAGCCAGTAAGAGTCAGTCATGTGGGTAACAGACAATTTCAGGATCTGTAGCACACCTCCTCGAGATGGTGCCATGAACTTAAATATCCATAGAGCTTAAATATTCTCTCTAAATGAAATATCCTGTAATCTTCTGACCTCATTTTGTTTTTCAGTCACATTGACCTAAGGCTGCCTTTAGGGATTTGGAAAAATTACAGGCTCTCTCATGGAACTTACTTAATGAATCCAGCAATGCAATAGGCTTCCATAAACATGCCCAAACGGGCTTCATAGTGGCCATTCCTTCCTTCATCGCACCTTGCTTTCTGCTTAAGACACAAGAATGTTCTTCATACCCCTCATCTAAAGTGCAGCAACATTAAACGGTGCATGACCACAGAGGGTGGTGGGGGTAACTTGAGGGCTAGGGTAATAATATTCTAATGATGAACTGCAAATGCTTTTGCCAGGCACCTGGAATTCATATTCAAGGATCTTCTTCATCCAATCTCAGAGATAGGTCATTTAAAGTTTCACGGCAGTCTGTACAGGTTTCCATTTCTGGTTCATCCTTCCTTTGGGGAGGAGAATTTAGCTGTTTCAATTTCATGTGACCAGGGCTCTGTAGGGCTATTCCCCAAACCTTAGGGAGACCTGAACACCAATCCCTTAGCCCTTAACCTGGAGAGACTTCAACATGTCTCAGACTCTGCACTTGATCTTAGCCAAAAGGCCTAGAAGCGATGTGTCTCAGACTCTGGACTCAGGTTCCCATGCTAGAATTGGCGTCAGGGACAAAAACAGATCCTCAAATTTGGTTCCACACTGCTATGGACTGAATGTTTATGTTTCCCCAAAATTAATTTATTGCAATCATACCCCTCCTATGATGGTATGAAGAAGTGGAAAATTTGGGAGGTGATGAGGTCATAAAAGTGGAGCCCTCTTCAAAGAGTTAGTGCTTTATAAAACAGACCCCAGGGAGCTCTCTGACACCATGCCCCATGGGAGGATACCACCAGAAGATGGCGGCCTTTGAACCAGGAAGCTGGTCCTCACCCGGAACTGGACTATGCCAGCACCCTAAATCTCATAGCTCTGCTCTCCAGAACTGGGAGAAATAAATTTCTGCTGTTATAAGTCACTCAGTCTCTGGAGCCTAAATGGATTAAGACAGACCCCCTGGAACTCTGGACTTGCATCATTCTAACCCAGAAATTCCTGATGCCCTTATTAGCTCTTTAGCCCACAAGCAGGTGGTTTTTGAATTTTGTCCAGCTTTTCTAAGTTGGCCAGCTAATTAGGATTGGGGCATATCATGTACCCTGCCCGTTCCGTAAGCTGAATCATCCTGAGATACCTTATGTTAAATGCAAATATGAACAGGAGGCTTCCCTAACGTGTATCTATTCAATTACTATGCATTACTTTTACAAAAAAGGCCAAATAATTTTAGATCTATGTTCTGTACTTACAAAGCTCACCAGCTGTATTTTGTGCCACTGTGTCATTGTGTGTTGAGCAACACAGGTCATCTTTCGAGTTCTTGGAATAACCATGCTTCCTAGAGCCAGGGCCTATATGCACGCTGGCCCCCAAGCCTGAGATGTGAATCTCTTTTTCTACATGTAATTAATTAGTATTCATCTTTCAGATGTCAGATGAGACTGCTTCCTCAAAGAAGCAGGACATCCCCAGATATCCTTTATTACATCCTCTTAAATAAGCACATGTTTTATTTCAGAGCACTTTGCACAACTGCGGAATTGTGTTTATACTATACATCACCCATGTTAGAGGCATGCTCTGAACCCGTAGTTTTTGTTTTTACTATCATGTCTAAAGCTTCATGCCATACCTTCCTTAGCAAATTATCAATTTGTGTTTGCTAGATGAATAAGTGAACAGAAGGCGATGCACAGTGAATAAATGCCCAAGGTCAATAGAACTTGGACAAAGAATAATAAGTGACAACGAAGGGCTATTTGGGTGATATTTTCCATATTTTATAACATTTATAATACTGTGTTGGTATGCAGTGCCCACTTATCTAGCAAGCACTTCAGCAAACTGCTTAAGAGGACAGTTTTAGAGCCTGTCTACCTGGCTCAGAACCCCAGCTCCACATTCAGGAACTCTGGGATATTGGACAAGTTAGCATCTCAAATTTCTCATCAGTAAATTGGGCATAACAGTATAGTTCTCACATGCTTGTCAGCAAACGTACTGTAAGTTAAAACATGTAAAGTGCTTTAAGCATAGGGTCTGGCATATGGTAACAATTGCCATTTAAGATTATTTATGGTTTTCTCACTAAGTTGGTGATACAGGATTTCCTGAATTTTCCAGGGTAAAATTATTCTTACAACTTTTTTCTTTTGGGGCATTACACAAATACTTTTTCAAAATCAGAATTATTACCATATTTAGTACCTTTAGGTCAGTAATAACCCATTCTTAAGTATGTCCTTGGAAGTAAACTTAACAGTGATTTTTACATAACATGGTTCATCTCAGTATTATTTATAAGTTTTTATTTGTTACCTATTATAACATAGCAATATTATTAAAAAAACATGCATTTATTATGGCACAGCTCTGTCAGTCAAGAGTCTGGGCATGGTTTAGCTGGAGCTCTTCTAAGGCTTCCATCAACGTTTTGGTTCAGGGCTAAGGGTCTACTGGGGAAAGAACTGCCAGTAAGCAACATGGTTAGAAGCATCTAGAGTTCACTGTCAGCTGCCAGACTGTGGACTTCGATTTCTCGCTGATCCTCAGCCACAGACCACCCACAGTTCCTGGCCATGGGGTCCTCTCCTAGGGCACTCATAGCATGGCATGCCATTTGCTGTGTCAAAGGCAGCAACAGAGAATTTTCTAGCAAGATAGACAGGATACACTTGATGCCATCTTCTATTGGTTAGAAGCAAGCATCAGGTCCTGTGTCTGCACTGCAGAGGAGGAGGTATGACTCCAAGGTGTGACCTCCAGGAGATGGCATTAATGGGGACCACCTTAGAGACTGTCCACCACACGGCGATGATTTAAACACCCAGATGTTGAAAATTGGTTTAATAAATTATGACATGAGCACCCAAACATTAAGAATTAAAATGAATATCTGAATACATATGAAACAGTCATGGTTTCATGTAAAGTTAAAAAAAAATGGTAAGAGTGTCTATTGAAGAGTGATTCCTACCAGATACTATATATTATGCTAAAGATATTTTGCAAGTGAAAGCTTCCGAACACAAGGCTTTAGTTGACAACGTTATTTTTTGTTTGCTTGGTAACATTTCCCCTATTTTTCAAATAATATATGATGAATTATTTGCACAATTTCAAAAATATAAATTTTACCCCCTCCTCACAAAAGACCAAACTGGATTTTTCTAGAACTCTTCTTTATTTCTTACTCTTCTGGATGGCAGAGGATTGACAGAGATCCTGAAACCTATGAATCAGCAAGCCTTCCATTTGTGCCTGTCAAATGTCAAGAAAAGCTGAGTACTTGCAAGAAATTCAGTGACCCTTGACAGCTCCCTGTCTTTGCAGCAAAATCTCAACAGGACTGAGAGAAACCTGTCTGGGACAGACATCTCATTTCCATATCAATTAAAAGCATTGAATACAGAACCAAAACATCTTTAGGTAGAAAAACTCCACCCAGGTACAGGCTCAAGAAACTATGACTTTTGATGTGGGTCTATGTTGTGGATATACTTGAAAGATCCTTTTTTTAAGCGTTTCCCTAGTTAACCTATGACTAAAAGACACACAGAATTCATTAGATATAAGCTAAATTACTAGTTTGGATGGATATAAAAGCACACAAAAGTTAGTTCTCTAAAATGAAGAAGGCTGTGGGATTGTAAGAATTAAAAATTAATTTTAGGGCGCCTGGGTGGCTCAGTGGGTTAAAGCCTCTGCCTTCAGCTCAGGTCATGATCCCAGGGTCCTGGGATCGAGGCCCGCATCAGGCTCCCTGCTCGGCGGGGAGCCTGCTTCCTCCTCTCTCTCTCTGCCTGCCTCTCTGCCTACTTGTGATCTGATATCTCTCTCTGTGTCAAATAAATGAATAAAATCTTTAAAAAAAATAAAAAATAAAAAAAATAAAAATTAATTTTAACTAAGCATTATTCTCAAAGCTAGTGAGAATTCTGCGCACCTGAAAACTATGTAACTCACTTCACAATGCTGTGAAATGATATACTTCATTCATCAACAGATTAATAAGAATTATATATTTTATATTGTAAGCTGCTTAGAAAGAGTAAGTGAATCAGATTTCCATACAGCAACATATATTATGAAAAAAAACTTAAAACTTTGGAAGTTACTGATTGGACATTTTCAATCTGTTCTCTGGAATGTTCTCTGAAAAACTGCTGGTAGTTTTTATAGTTTCTAGTTTAGTATGTTTATTAATTTTTTTCCTTTTTCTCCACACTGAAGAAATCTATATCAGTTTCCACTTAATATTAATGAATGTTGGGAAAGTTGGGTGGACATAACGTGCATCTCATCCATCGTTTCCGGTCAGAGGGACAGAATCACCAAGCAGACCTGCGGAGGCTTAATCACATGCATCGTCCTCACGATGGAAAACCTCAGTTTGAGAATCCACATTTTATTAGGCTGCACCACGCCTGCCATTTTTGCCACAGTTCAGTGCACCGAATTTCAGGCTGAACACTGGTGTGTACTAGAGATCTGGGGTGGGGGAGACTTTTTGCTCACAGAAATAGGTTTTGATTATAGTCGAATGTAAAAAGCTGATAATTTTCTCCGCAGAGGCTCTCATTACACAGCACCATGAGAAAAATGTCAGGAAACAGCAGATAAGAGGAATAATTTCTATCTGACTTCCCATGCAATACGTTAGAGTAAATTCCCAGCAATAGAAAAAATTATTATAATCTGTTCGATAAGGAACATGAAAATTACTGTTCCTACTTAGTAAGTGGCCTTTTCCTCATGTCTAATCTGAAAAACATGACCTTAAATACTATTTGGGAAGGAAGCTGGGTGTATTAGTTCCTGCTTTTACTCTGTCTTACCAATTTTGTTTAATGATCTCGATTCATTCAACAGCAGCAATCCTCAAATTTTACTTAAAGCTCTAACTGATTAAGTTCTTAACTTCAAAACTGTTCCACTTTGCATATAGCCAGTTAATATTTTCTGGTTTTAATTGGTCTTTATGTTGTAAAGAGTCATCCACAGATGGATATTTCTCTTTAGTAGGAGATGTTCTGAAGCCCATGAATACTGCTGGGTGTACTGGAGCTTTGAAAAGGCAGCGCAAATATCCAGAGTTATATAGACAGAGGAGGCCATTTACTATTATCTTTATTTTACATGTGTGGCTTTGAAGAGGACTTAAAGGGAGTAGGAATTGCTTAGATTTAGTCACGGATATTGGATGAGCACCTGTTTGCCCACATACTTTGACAGGCTACTAGAGGTTATGTTTAACCACCAAACCAACCCGGAAGGTGGTTTGATCCCCTCATTCTGCAGTGGAGGGGTGGACCACAGAGAAGCCACACAGCTGCACGCAGCAGAAATGGGCTTCAAAGCAATGTGTATCTGGCCTTCAAGGTACCAGCCTAGAATTTTTAGATTCTATAAGATATCTACAAGAATATCTTCATCTCTCAAATAAAAATGTGATTGATTGAAATACCCCACACACTACTGAAGCATCTTTTTAAAAACCTTCACACTGTGGTTATTTAACCTTTGCCTCCATCCAAATATTCATTTAAAAAACTAAAATTATGGCACACTTTCATAAACCACTGATAGAAACCTACACTGGGAATATTTGGGCAGATTATTCATCAAACCAATTATTAAAATTCTGTATTAAAGTATTATATGTCATGTATCTGGTTAAATGTGTTTATGGCAAAAGAAATTAAAAGCTCTCCTATTGGACTGATCACACTTCCTCGGTGTAAACAAACAAACAAAAGCAAATATGCTTATAGGAAACCAAATTTACAAAATGTGTCCTGAGTATAGTGACATTCAAATCTGGCATCTGTCCTTACATTGAATAAATGAAACAGTAATATTAACAAGTGAAGTTATGCAAGGTAAAGAAATACATTTAATAATAGAAAATGGAATAAACACTAAAGTGTAGTCACTTTGTCTCTTAGATTATTCCAACTTCAAATACCTTCTCTGTTAGCTGACACTGGTTGGAAGAATAAGACTAAAGGGAAAGAAAGTCTAGAGAGCTGGATCTTCAATAGAGTCTAAAAATTGGACAGAAGTGAAACATGTAGCCACACTTCAGTGTTAGTAATCTGTAGCAGCAAATGACAAGGACTATCATTTATTGACTACTGTTTTGTGCGTCAATGACTTTACAACAGAGAAATGGAACTGATTAAAGGATTCTTTCTTCTACACCATAGCATTAGACCTACTGGGAGAGCAAAGCATCTAAATACTTAAGTGAAAGTCAAGCAGATAAATAATTTCTCACTTAATTCTTGTCACACTGTAGAAACACAATGCATAATTATAAATAAGTAAATTATTGAATGATTTAATAAATTATTATCTCTTTAGACCATCATGGGTGAAAAGCAAATGTCAGGGGCTGCCTAGGTTCCTACGGTCCAGCTCCATTACTGAATGGCCTATCATAGAAAATTCTGTTAGTCACTTAAAGGAAAAAATATGCGGTAAAAAAGTTCCTGATGATTGGATGCACACTCTAGTTAAACCACTAATTCACAGTCTTTCCTCATTGCCTCTCTGTGTATTTTCCTATCTTCAGAGTGAGGTCCAATCCCTATCCTGATATTCCTTAGTGCTGTTCTGTCACTGAGTTTATCACAAAGGAAGTTAAAATCTATTCCATAAAAAGTATGTTTTTTTCCCATGAGAAATAAATAACTTTGTCTTAATAAAGAGACCAGAGTTCACTGAAAAAGTAGAAGGTGGAGTGCCTGGGTGGCTCAGTTGGTTAAGCATCTGCCTTCTGCTCAGGTCATGATCCTAGTGTTCTGGGATTAAGCCCTGCACTGGGCTCCCTGCTTGGCTGGGAGCCTGCTTCTCCCTCTCCTTCTACTGCTCCCCCTGGCTTGTGCTCTCTCGCTCTGTCAAATAAATAAATAAAATCTTAAAAAAAAAAAAAGGGGGGGGGAGTTAACTACTTGCAGAAATCCCTAAAATCAGTTCCAGAAGGTTGGTCAGAATAAAATATTCCTGTTCACTAGGTTTTAAACAGTGCTTTATGTCAATCTAGCAACAAAAATCATCTTGCAAAATCGAAAATTTGACATTGAATGTTATTGTCAAAGCGTGAGAGTAGTTTTGTGCTCCAGCTGACACTCTTTCTGTTAAGCATATGTGTGAAGATAAAATATTTGTAAGATTAGTGTTCAGATGAAGAATAATCCCCCTTTTGTACATGAAAAGAGGCCAAAAAAAAATCAGACCAAAAAGTGTAAACCAGACCATACAGTCAGTAGTTATTTTGGAGGGATTATTACTCTAACAAAGGGACTTTTGGGCTTTAGAGTCACAGGTAGAAAGATGACACAAATCTGAGCCTACCTGAGGCACAGAATTGGAAGTAAGACCCTACATTAATCTGGGATAGTCAAACATTTTCAATTGAATGAAAATATTAACTATGAGGGAAAGCTATTGACTCTATTCAGTGGTACCGAGAGAAACATTTTTTGGTTTGGCCTGGATTCTGGGTTTAAAAAAAAAAGGCAAAACTACTAAATATTTCTAACGATGGGTCTTGTCTGTACTCATATGGGGTAGAAAACTCAAACTGATACTTATTAAAATGAGAAGGTTTATACTGTTACTATGATTACTGTTACTACTACTTGTGTTGTGGACACGTAACTAAGTAGTTGCTATTTACTGGGCTGTTTCACAAAGACCTGGTAAAAATAACTATGTCTATTTTGCGTATGCAGTAACTTAGCCTCAGAGGTCCACTGAATAGGCATCATAAAGCCCTTCACCTATAAACCCCAAATCTTGGATTAGACGTTGTCCAGAGCCCATATTAATGTGAGTTTGGGCAAGCCCTTTACCTTTGTAAGCTTGTATCTCCTCAATTACAATATGTGAATAAACAGTATCTTGCTCAGGTGACTGCATGGCTAGTTACATGGTTGCCTGTGGTTACCGATAGCAGAGGGCCCAGAGGTAAAATCTAAAGCAGAGCTCTTTTGGAAATACTCGCAGCATTCATCATATGAACAACTGGGTATTAACAATGACTCACATGGCCAGAAGATTCCATGAGGAATATGATCAGAGAATGAATCTGGCATAAAATTCAAATAACCAAGGCAAAAGTTCTATGCTTTAAATACATTTAGCTATAGATATCAAACTGCAACAAGGACACTGAGGCATGTTCTGAAAAAACTCTACAATGTATCTAAAAAAGTTCCGACTGTGGGCGCCTGGGTGGCTCAGTGGGTTAAAGCCTCTGCCTTCGGCTCAGGTCATGATCTCAGGGTCCTGGGATCGGGGCCCACATCGGGCTCCCTGCTCGGCAGGGAGCCTGCTTCCTCCTCTCTCTCTGCCTACTTGCGATCTCTCTCTGTCAAATAAATAAATAAAATCTTTAAAAAAAATAAAATAAAATAAAATAAAATAAAAAATAAAAAAATAAAAAAAATAAAAAAGTTCCGACTGAAATTAACGCTACAGGAGTCATTTTATAAACCTGTGTTAGGTAGGCGGAGTGAAATATCATTCTCTCATTAACAAGATGTTTGGATATGAAAGTATGCGGGGACAACTGTATTGAAATGCCAAGTATATTTGCCATATATACGATAGAAGAAAAGTTCATTTATTACATATAGAAAATTATAAAAAGGTGATAAATCCAACTACTCAAAATATGTCTATACATTTTACTTCCTGTTTTAAATTGCAGATATTATTTTTCATTAGGTAATCAAAGATTATTTTGAATTTTGGAATTTTCCCTCAATATTAGAGTGGGCTTTTTTGTATATTATAATACGCCTTAAGTAAACATTATTTTAATGGGTACATGTTCAGATGGATATACCTTATACTTGCATACTATATTTTTAAAAATATTTATTTATTTTAGAGAGACAGAGTTTGAGAGAGAGACAGAAATGGGGGGGCCGAGGGAGAGAACCTCCAGCAGCAGAGTCCTATGTGGGCGATCCCACCACCCATGAGAGATCATGTCCTGAGCTGAAACCAAGTCAGGTGCTTAAGGGACTGAGCCACCCAGGTGCCCTTATATACCACTTTCAAATTAGCCCTTATATACTACTTTCAAATTAGTCTTGCTTTCTTTTTCTGTTTCATGGTTTTCTGGGGGCGCCTGGGTGGCTCAGTGGGTTAAAGCCTCTGCTTTCACCTCAGGTCATGATCTCAGGGTCCTGGGATCGAGCCCCGCATCGGGCTCTCTGCTCAGCGGGGAGCCTGCTTCCTCCTCTCTCTGCCTGCCTCTCTGCCTACTTGTGATCTCTCTCTCTCTGTCAAATAAATAAATAAATAAATAAATAAAATATTAAAAAATGTTTTTCTGGTTTATTGTTACCTACTATAATATGTATTTGTAGGTAAAGAAAATATTTTACATATAAAAATTGTTAGGTACTTCAGATCACTTTCTCAGGATAAGTTCAAAGAGTTGAAAACCCAGGTAGATTGATGCGTATGAACATTCTTAATACATAGTACCAAAGTTGCAAGGTTCTATCTGTACCAACAACAGTCGTAAGACAGTTCAGTATTAAGTATCAGACACTTAGATAACTTGGTTCATCACTTGACCACAGTTTCTTTTCACGTAAATTAAGGAGATCAGATTTGTACAGTGGCTCATTAAGATCCACATTTAGGTCTTACTTAATTTGCGTTTTAAATTTTTATCACATTTTAAAAACATATCTAACTGCACATATAAAATGCCCAGAATGAGATCATTAGTGTGACTAACCAGAGTTAATATAAATACAGTTCAACTCAAAAAAATAAATAAATAAAAGCAGGTTTAGGTATACCTGTCTTACATTAGAAGTATTAATATGTAATTTTATACAGGTTTTTGGTTTGTGGAACATCACTCTTAAATCCAGTTCATGCCTTTGCAGACACATAGGATCTCTGAACCAACCCTCTGCTGCTACTTACTAGATGACATAACCCTACACTTTCAGAAACAAGATTTTACAGCACAAAGAAAAGTGCAAAATAAAACAACCATCAAAAGGAATGATTCTACAGAGCTGTAAAAGGTCAGAGAAAATGCCAAATATAAGACAAATTCATAGATCTTAATTCTTGTTATTTTGACCAAACTCAAAAACTGCCTTTTAAATTCTTAGGGAGACTAATGCAAATTATGTATGCCGGAAAGAAATAAGAATCTATTACAAGTCATCAGGAAATCATTTAAAAACTGGAACAGAATAATCTTTGATAAATTTTAAGGAGTCTTCCATCTTTAAAGGAGTTAGCGTATGAATTTGATTTTAGTGCTAGTGCTTATAAACATTAATTTCATTATGAAAGGTTGTAATTTACTTTTCCCCTAGGGAAGAAAACTCTGTCTTGGATTATATTTGCATTTCTTTTTTAATAGCCTCATTTCATTTTTGACATGTAAAGTATTTATGGTACTGGGAGATGTGGTATTTTTGTGCTCGCTGGCAACAGCTATGAAATCACATCCTGTTAATGTTCATACCCAGGAATGCAGAGACCCACACAGTGGCCCTAGATCAGTTATGAAGATCCAATAGTGACGTTCTAAAGTTTTGTGCAGATATTGGCTTTTCTCCAAAAGTACTAATTCTAAGAAGGAGTTAGTACCTTTTATCGGGAGAGGGCTTTTCGGGTTTTTTTGTTTGTTTGTTTGATTTTAACTTTTATAGAATTCTCAAATGGCAACCACCTAAAATCACTTTGATCACAGAGTGGGACTCGTTCCGGAGTTTGTGCCCTCTTTTCATTTATTACCACAGCTCCCCTACCTCAGGCCTGATTATTTCTTGTCTGGTCTACTGCAGTTCTTCTAGTGCCCCACATCCCCATCTCCCAACCCTGTCCTACATCTGCATTGTTCAGCTACTGTCACAAAAAGACAGTGTAAAGAATCACCCAAAAATGTAGCGGCTGAAGCTACAATTTATTATTACTCATCTGTCAACATTAGGCCATTCATATCACCTCCTCCATAAATCTGTTCTTCCTGCCCCCCCCACACATGCCAATGCTCCTCAGAGGCTCCCCGAGCTCCCTGGTTGTGCATGTTTCTTTCAGAGCATGGATTAATTCAAAATATTTATTTAATGCCTGCTGGAATAGACATTTGGGATAAATTGATAAACAGAACAAAGATTCCTGCTCAGTGTTTTAATTACTGAATTTTCTGTCTCTCTTCTACTCTTACACTAAAAATTTCTGAGATTACTTACTTACCTTGTATCTGCTGGGCCTAGCAGAGTGCTTGGAATATACTTGGTGCTCAGGGAGTGAATGAATGAATGAATGTACATGTGCTATGGGATCTTGGATAAACTCTTCTGGCCAAGTTCCTGTGAACAGTTTTTCAATATTCCATCTATGCTGTGATATACCTAGCGTATTTCATGCTGGGGTGGATCACTTTTTACCCTTTATTATATATTAAGAAAATTAATTTCAGTAATCATCCCAGAAAATGTAAAGTTAATCCATAAAACACATATTACAGAAAATAAAAGGGAAAAACTAATAAATTGAGACTTAACGTCCATTAATTTTCCAAAAGAAGGTATATATTTAAGGGTCTGTCACAATGATGAGTGTAATAATACAATTCCTACTTACTTTTTCCCTGAGTTTTAAAATATGTAGTTACTTTAAAAAAACACACACACCTCATTTTCTTAAAGGGTATTATTCCAGCTCAGTAAAATATTTTGTGAGTTAAAATTTGCACTTAGCAAAGACAACATGCCACAGTTTGCATGTAACACTATTGTAAGCAAGTTGTTTTTATTATTTCTTTCAAATTCTCTATAGTCAATGCGCTCATCATGTACACAGGGAACAGACCATGCTCACTGCCTCTGCTCTCTCGGTATGTCATGGTGCCTGTGTAAGGATGAAAAAAAAATGTATATACACACCCAATTAGTCAGGGAATGTAGAAATGATAAAGACACTTCTAGAATACTGAAACAAAGTCACCCTCTGAAAATAAAACTGATCAAATCACCACAAAATGGAAAAAAAAGAAAAAACAAGGTCCTATGGGGAAACCTTTGGGATGCATTCATCCCAAAGGATGACTGGTCAAGCCCTCATGAGAATGACAATGCTCTGTTCCACAGAGTTCAGAGAAACCTCCTTTCTTACTGTGAGTCAGCTGGATTAGGCTCTCTTTGCATGAGGTTCTTTGATGATGACTAACAGAAAAGGGACCTGACAAATAAGGTCTTACTACCATTTATTAAGCGTGGTTCAAAACACCTTGATAGAACATCATTAGAATCAGAAAAAGAGGTATATTTAACTGCCCACCTAATTGAACGTACCCATTTTTTTTTTTATTTTTTATTTATTTTTTTTTTTTAAAGATTTTTTTTTTATTTATTCATTTGACACAGAGAGAGAGATTACAAGTAGGCAGAGGCAGGCAGAGAGAGAGGAGAGAGGAGGAAGCAGGCTCCCTGCTGAGCAGAGAGCCCGATGTGGGCCTCGATCCCACGACCCTGGGATCATGACCTGAGCCGAAGGCAGCGGCTTTAACCCACTGAGCCACCCAGGCGCCCGAACGTACCCATTTTAACGCTTTCAACTGATTGCCCATCAGAATGGGGCAGGTTTCCAAAAAGAGAGGCTCTCCAAGTGGAAAACAATCACAAGATGACTGGATCAAATATGCGTGTTGGACGGGGAACCCCCAGTGGACAGAGGAATGAATTGAGAGCGTGGATTTAAGGAGGCGCAAAGCAACATTAGAAAAATCAGGAAGATGAGAGAGTGTGGCTTGGTCTTACCAAGTCATTCGTTGAGGCTGTGTGGGGAGGTGGTGAGAGACTGTGGAAGAGGATTTAGAGTAGTGATAGGAAGCTGAATGTGCAGGGACCCACGTGACGATCCAAGAAGTGTGGATTCTTCCCTAAGGCTAGTGGAAAGCGATGGGTGTTTTTGGCCAGAAATGACGTGATGAGATTTTGTTTTCCTTAGCTAGGTGCATCTCCAACTGTAAATCAACTGGTATTCTAGTTTCTGAGTGAGTAAACACTGACCATGTGTGGCATGAATAGTCACTCAGAACCTAGCTCATGTCTGGATTAGGAGGGGAAAAGTCATGTTTCTGATTATCCTCCCCACGGCCTTACCCATCTTTGACATTTCTATAGCTGTAACTATATATATTTCAAAATCATTCAGTCGTGTCAAAATTTTCTGCATAGCAATAACTGAGCTACATATAACCGTTTACTAAAATGATACGTGAGGGGCTTAACACTGACGTTATCTGGGCAATGTCTTAGTTCCCATAAGGATTTTGTCTTATAAATACTTGGTAATCACACCTGTGTAAATAGATTTTGAGATCAACTTATATGGGAAAAAATTTTACATGAAGTTCACTGCCCGACCCTATAGAGAGCTTGCCATTGAAAGTCAGAGGTCAGGAGAGGTTCATAGATGTTTCTTTTGTTTATAGAAATAAATGCATAAATATATGAGCTGGACAACTCTCTTTTTGGGGTATTACAGATAATTCTATAGAACGTAAAATGTAAAGACAATTTCTTTACATTTTATTACCAAGTGAAGAAAATTCTAGACCTAATATCCTCAGGAATGAGCCCTGTTCCAACTTTGTAAGTACATTTGTCTAGGCCCTACAGATCCTTGTGATAGAATTCCTTTCTTCCTGTAGTAGGCTTAGAAGAACATCGTCAGATGATGTTGTGACTTGATCATAGTCATTGACCTGGTCGCCAGAAAAGATCACAATGGGGTCATATGTTGCCTTGTATTGCCCTGATCTCTACATCATCTTCATGAAAGGACTCTGTGTTAGCCTTCTACCAGAAAGAAATGGGTCATTCTTTGCAGGGCTTCAGGATCTAGAGAGATTTCAGGTTTTGAGGTTTTCAGGTTTATCATTCCAAGTATTCTAGTTTCAAGTCTCAGATCCACCCCTTCCCAATGAGGACCCTAAACCTGACATTATGGACTTGGCTATAACCAAGAATTCACCTTCTGTGGAACTCTGCTATTGGTATAATTAAGGTTTGCACCTCATCTTCAGCTTTCCCTGCTCTCTGATGTGAGATATAGTTTCACATTATATTCCTCACAGTATATTCCTTATACCCCCATCATTCTCCATCACGGACTAGTCAGCAGGGTTAGTATGTCCCCAGGAAGCAACTCAGTCTTGGGTGAGGTGGTATATTAGGGAGCAATGGCTCCCCAAAGCAGGTTCCAGCTGACAGTGGTCAGCTGGTTAACATCCCCTGAAAATGAGAGAATATGTGTCTCAGTCTTGAAATGGAATTTTGATTGGTTCACTAGAGCAACCACTTAGATTATATAACCCACTTTGATAAAACTTCTGGTAAAGGAAGGGGAAACTGATAGCTATGCAAACCTGGTAATTACTAGTAGGTAGTCAATTATTTAGAAAGAATGAATGTTTCCTTTTGAAGAGTTTTGAGAGATTATCAATTCTGAAATTAGGAGAAAGATAAATTTCTGAAGGGAGATAGATTGTTGATGGGTAGATATCTAGTTATTTCTTTCATTCAGTTATTATCATTAACTTCAGAAAGTGTTTTCCAAATTACAGGATTCTGTGAGTTTTCTATCATCAGGATGCTATTTGCAAAGCAATTCATTTTGTCAACAATTAGCTTTCAATGTTGTCTGCCTATCCCTTTAAAATCCCATTTTAACAGAAGTCTTCAAAAATGTTGCCTTCTCCATGCACTAAATGGCACCTTAAAATGATTAACATTTTCAATACCCAACAGAATGCAGTGGTTTCTGTATTTCCTGAATCTATCACACTATTAGCCCTGACACATTTTACTATGTTGCCTACATGTAATATAAAACAATCCCTAGTCCACAGTCTTCTCAGGCACAAATCCTAACCAGGACACCCTTAAGTTTCCTTCAGCTCAATTAATTTTAAACCTGCAGCTTCTTCGTACCTCTGAGCCCCTGACCTCCCTTCTCTCACCCCTGCTCCTACAGAATCCACTTGCTCTAAGCACAGAGATTCTGCCCTCTCCCTTTCCTTAGATCATTTATTTTAGAAAACTTGGGATTGAAAATTCTCTGTCCTTTAGAGATGTAAATTTTTAAAAATGCTCTTGCCAGTTCTGTGACCTTAGGTCTGTCTTTCTCAAAGGCCTGAGAGCCAACTCTTTAAAATGTAGTCATCAAGGGGCACCTGGGTGGTTCCGCTGGTTAAGCGTCCAACTCTTGATTTCAGCTCAGGTCATGATTGCAAGGTTGTGAGACCAAGCCCCATGTTGGGCTCTGCACTGGGCATGGAGCTTGCTTAAGCTTGCTTAAGATGCTCTCTCTTCCTCTCTTTCTTCTCCACCCTCTCTCCCTCTCAAAAAAAAAAAAAAAAAAGTGCAGCCATCGAAGAAAGTGGCACCCCTGTCTCCCAGGTTCTCTGGTAGAGTTGGAGCCTAACTACCTTAGAGACTTGCTTAAATTGGAGAACAATCTCCTATCATGAGAAAATGAATAAGTTTACTTTTCCTTTGAGTAACACCCATAAGCAAAGAAAGGTGACCTATGATGCCCCCCACCCCACTTCTTAAAAACTCCCCCTGCCCCTTTGCTCCCCCTGAGTTGAGGTAACAGTGCATTCTGGGCTTTCTCCCCTATTCCCATCACCCTGAATAAAGTCCCTTTTGTCTTTTTAACTTTGTCTAGTGCAAGCTTTGCTTTGACAATTGATAAAATTTCCTAAGTCTTCCCATAATTTCTTATATGTCTTATCTACATTTCTTATTTCTCTATTTGTTTCACTCTTACAAAACTCAAAATTATTAAACTATCTTTGGATTGTTAATCTAATTTAGTCATATTCATTTCCTTTTTAAATGGATAGCAATATTAATAAGTGTTTAGGCAATAGATTCACATTCATAGATATTAATGTAATTTTAATGAAAATTCCTTCAATTCCTTTTTAATTTAATTCACTAATCATCCTATCCATCAAGCTGTACCTGTGAAAATTTTTTATACATACACAAGATTATTAACAGATTGTTTTATATTCCTTAATTTAGACACTTCTATTCAGATCATGACCAAAAAAAAAAAAAAGACTAAAGGTAACTAGAACTACTGATTAACTACTGGAAAGAATGGCAGTAACACATGAAATGCCCGATGTTAAGATCTGAATGAACTCGAGCTAAAAACAAAATAATGGGATTTTAATTTTGAAAGAATTTGAGAGATCTGGTTAAAGTCTATCCTCTTCACTTTGCAGGTAAGAAAAGCCAGAGTCAAGATAATCTAAATAAGAGTACGCCAGTATCAACAAACTATTGATCCTGATGGGAACAAAACCTGACTCTGAAATCTGTGATCTTTGCACCATTTCCATGAATTTTCTTTCCCCACCCCCTAAAGCGTACTTAATGAAGTAGCTTTAATAAAAGTAATTAAGTATACATATTTCCTAAAACCTTCAAACCAGGACTAAATGAGAACCAATAGAAGCATCGAAACACAAGGTGATTTTTATCACTGTTCATTCTCTGTAAGAACCACCATCATTCTCAGGGTGAATTCAATCAATGGAATGAAGGGACTCATCCATATATTATTTCCATTGACTGTCTCAGACTAAGACATTTGGGAGCTTTCCACCTGTATCTTACTTCTAAAATCTCTTTCATCAATGCTTGGTGTTATACTGAAACAACAGTTTCTCCTTTTTCTTGCATGTGTATTAAATGCCATCATATACTTACTGTTACACCTAAAAGAGTGGATTAGATAAATACCCCGCCCTTATGGGACCTGACCATCACATGGGGTAAGTAGTATTTCTGGAGATTATGTTATAAATGACTGCTTTGTCAATCTCCCTAAGATCTATAAAATCAGAGTACAGAGTGACACCAGATTTTGTGCCTGAAGGGTAGACATTTAAGTTAGAGTACAGAGTGAAGGAAATACTCTGAGGGAAGATTTGGAGGATATGAAAGTTAACCGTAGGATAAAGCATGAAGGAGAAGCACATAGAAGACTTTGGGTTCAAGGTCCTTGAGAAGGGATGATGGTCCTTGAAGCACTGGAGGAATGGCAAAAGGCCAATGTAAGCGGAGTTAAGGGGAGCAGGGAGGTAGGAAGATGTATTGAGTGAAAGTGGTCAGAAGGCAGGGAACAGATGAAGGAGATTTTTCACTGTGGAATAGATTTTGGTTGATATAAGAGCAGTTGAAATGATGATCCAGAGTAGTGTGTGGAAGTGTTGGGCTGGGAGAGACACGATCAGCTTTTCCTCCCCCTTTTTAAAGTATTGTTTTCATTCCACATGGTTTATACTAGAACTGGGCAAAAACAAATGGGGGAGGGAGTTAGGGAAAAATTGTAGTGATCCAAGTAAGGTATCCTTGTTGGGGTTAAATCTGTAAAGCGTTACATCACAGAAAACAAACAAACAAACAAAACACACTTCTACTCTAAAAGCTCTTAGAGTTTTATTTCACCCTAAACTTTTATTTATTAACTTCTCTTTATAATTTTTGCATTCTCATGATCTTATTATACTTAGTATACTTGTTTAATCTGTTTGAATCAATTAAATTCTAAGCATTTTATCATGGGACTAAATAAACACAAGGGTTATTTTGATTTATATATAATCTTGAGGTATATCATTCAAAACACACATATGCACTGATTACTGAACATTTCTATTTGCATATCTAAAAGACCTTTCAAAGGGACTGTATTCAAAACCAAACTCTTAATTCTTTCCCTCATACTCCAAACCTGCATTTATCAAAATTTTCTCCATCTCAGGAAAAGACCAATTCCATCCTACCCATTGCTCAAGTTAAACCTCTTATGGTCATCGTAATGTCTTTTTCCCTCTGACAAAAAGCATGAAAAGGTCCTGTCAGCTCCAACTTCAAAACATATTCAGAATCCTACTACTTCTCACTATTACTGCTACCTACGTCTCTTGCCTGAATGATAATCTAATCTCTTGCCTGACTAATATCACAATATTATTCTTAAAAGTTTCCCTGTGACTCCTAGGGAATTCTAGAGGAAATATGGGGTCGAATACTGACAAAAAAACAACTACCTAAAATTCTTCCCTTTGCCCTTCCAAGACCTACTACTGATGGTCAGAGGTTTACCAATTTGCTCATATTAAAGTTAGTAACAGGGACAAAACTGAAAAGAAAGTCTTATTTTTTGTCTCTACTCTTATGGACTTTGAACTTTATCAAATTCCCATTTTTTAAGAAACTCTGGCCACATTAGTAATGAAACACAGACAGAGCGATACTAAATGAGATTATTGCCTAATGCTTATTTTTCAATTTAATGAAATTCAAGATAGTGAAGAGCTATTATCTCCCTCTCCAACTTTTCTTTCTCATCTGGCTGCACTCTTCAGTTGGTTTAAGTGACCTATCAGGTCTTTGCCATTTATTACAGCTTTCAGTGATTTACAATATTGCCCAATTGCATGCAATCCATTTTGCTTTAAAATTATTGATTAAAATAGTCCAAATTAATGTGGCATGCAAATTAATGGAGCAGCATTCAAATTTTATAAAATGTTTCTAGACTTCAAAAGAGATATTTTTGCTATTAAATAATTAGATTTACTTAGGATCGAAGAGAATGCAAATATGGGGAAATGACTTTCTTCCCTCATAATTTTGACAGCAAAGAGAAATTACAACTTAGGATATCTTCTATCTTAATGCTACCTGATCTCTGATGCCCATTGTCTTCTAAATCTTGAATTGAATGATTAGATCTGAATGATTAAGGGTAAATTTTTATGAGAATGTAGAGTTGAATGAATCATAGATTTCCAGAATCATGATTATAGATTAAGAATACAGGTTTTAAGGCTGACAGTTTTTAGCTCCTTTGTTTATAAATCATAGTTCAAAATTTAATTTCAAACTCTCAGATTCCTTTTCTGTAGAATCTATATCCTAAAGGGTTTTGTGAATTAATTAGACACTAGATGCAAATTGCATTGCAGTGTCATGCGCAAAGTGATCCCTCAAACTGTGCTAATTATTACTATTATTAGTGTTCTGAGGTAAATAAAACTGAAACTTCCCTGAAGAAAAATATCAAAAGATATTCTGCTATGCAGAAAAAATTATAATAAATACAACAGGGAAAATGTGTTTTCCCCTTCACCCAAATAATAATTATTCATACTAAGAAAATATATCACATTTTTTCATGCCTTTAGCCCGATTAGGTTGTGAATTCCTGCACAGCTACCTATTGCCTTCCCCCCAGTTCCCACCGAAAGCCAAGCATCACGAACATTTTAGTAAGTATTTGTGAGAGGGAAAATAATTAAGTAAAGGAAATAAAGTGGTCACTATGTTTCAAATTTTGTTCTGAAAACTGCTAATCTCACACCAAGCCTCCTCGCAGGGAGAAGGAGGGACAGAGACAATTGTCAGATACTTTCTGAAAGCATCCTGTGTTGTATTCTTGCCCTCGATATTCACGATAGACATTAATAAACTAAAGGCTCTGAGAAATATTCTTTTAAAGGTCCTAGCATTTCCTTAATTCATTTGATTACTGACCCCCCTTTTTCATTTAATATATTAATAGAACTACATTTGACAAACACAAATATAAATCTTCAACTGGAGGAAACATAAAATTGCAGGGTCTGGGTTGGTATGATAAAGTCACTACGTAGTTTGAAACAGAGCTAACATAAAGACATAGAAGCTGTCCTTCCAGATTTGACATTCTGATTAAAGAATATCAATAGTCTTTCTACTTTGTCATCAGGAAGCCTGAGGGCTTTCTTTTTTAATTTCATTTTAGTCATTTAGTCAGTTCGCTTATTGAACATTACAGCATTTTAACTTGTCTTAAATTTTATTCTAGTTCTAAACTGTATTGTCTAAAGAGTAAGGAAAAGAAATAAACAGAATGGGGTGATCCATAGAGCACTGCTCTGGAAGACAGTTGTCACAGAGCTGCTGTGCAGGCTTTGCCAAGTCCCTTCTTCAGGAACAGCAAGTATTAGAGCAACAGCGGTATTGTTAAAACTGAGAGTCATTGTTTGGATTGCTACCTCTTTCCTATAAAAAACCATACTCATACCACAGCTTTGTTGATGCCCATTAAAGACTGCCAGGAACACAGCTATAGTCCAATAACGTTGGGTTTACTGACTTGTGATAACAGAGGGGAGGTACTCCATCGGAAGAGTAGGTTTCTCAGTAAAAGAAAGTAAAAAGGACTTATTAAAGATTTGGTAAAGTGTTAGGTTGGGGAAGGGTTTCAGAAAGAAGACTTTTGCTCTTAAATGGGTATATTCTGGAATTGGATTTTTTTTTTTGCTTATGCATCTTTATTAATCTTAAAGGCAGGAGGAATAAAACAAATCTAAAACTACAATCACTATCAAACAAAGAGCAGTAATTGCTCACCTTAGCCATGAAAAAGGATGTTTGACCATTTGGGGGTTTTGAACAGTGTTCTTGCTTTTGTCTTTATTCAGAAATGATTATAGAATCATCTTGCTTTGGTCTTATCATTATAGCACAGGATGGTCTTGTCTGACCTCACTGTTCTATGACACTATTCGTATACAACAAAAGAAAAGTATGGCTGAGTTGAGAGTGCCTGGCCAGATTCTAGATACACCAAGGTCTGTGCCAAACTAGCTCTCTGCTGTCAGGGGCTGCTTTTCTCTTCTCTGTCTCTTTCAACCCATCCTTCTGCATTATGTCTTTCATTACAACTGCAGTGATGCTTATCTCTTTCATGGAATTTGGAGATCATAAGATACTAGTATTAGTTTTTATTTTCCTGCCTATCACCCATAACCTATAATACTTACTAGACCTTCCATGGGCGCCTGGGTGGCTCAGTGGGTTAAAGACTCTGCCTTCGACTCAGGTCATGATCTCAGGGTCCTGGGATCGAGGCCCGCATCGGGCTCCCTGCTCAGCGGGGAGCCTGCTTCCTCCTCTCTCTCTGCCTGCTTCTCTGCCTACTTGTGATCTCTCTCTCTCTGTCAAATAAATAATACTTACTAGACCTTCCAGATAATAGGTATTAAGAAATTATTGATTTGCATAAGAATAAATTCAAAGATGGGACTCTTTCTATTATGGTCCTGCAAAAGTTTAGGCCAACTGTGAGAACTAGCCAACTACAAAGTTCAGAGGAACCACAGAGGTCCAAGAAGAACACCCTCACTTCTGAAATCAACTGCAAGTTCAGAAGTTTCCCCAAAGTACTCTTGGGTCTGATAATTCACTCCAAAGACTCATAGAACTGACTGAAAGCTATAATACTCATAGTTATGGTTTATCATGAGAAGGATACAGACTAAAGTCAGCCAAAAAAAAAAAAAAAAAAGAGGGGGGGCATGGAGCAGAGTCCAGGAGAAGCACCGAACACCAAACTTCCATCATCATCTCCTGCTACTCTCCTGCCACTGATGCGATGAGACAGAGCTCTGCAACTAGGGAAGCTCACCTGAGCCTCAATTTCAGAATTTTTATTGGGGCTTCATTATGTAGGCATGATTGATTAGATGTCAGTGTGGTTGATCTCAATTTCTAGACTGATTAATACTTCATCACTCAAAGTCCCCACCCTAAATTATATTGTTGGTCTTTCTGGCATATCCAGCCCCAACTCTAAACCACACTATTAACTATCTGTGTGCAACAAAGCCCCCAGGCAAACAAAGATTACCTCTCAGGAGGCAAGGGCAAAAGCCAAATCTCTTCGGGGGCCAGGTTAAAGTCTTAACTACATAGGATCTTACTTCAAATACTTACCATGAACATTATTCTACCAGAGTGGATCTTTCTATATCTTGAAGTATCCCCATCCTAAAAACAGACCACAAGAATGGCTAATTTCAACAAAATCACTACTTATAGAAAAACAGATCAGAAATAGATCTGAAAAACATATTGCAGATAAGGAAAATACAATCCAAAGAGATGAAGCCCGTCATCACCAACAGTTTGAGGATTTCCACTATATTTCATTCATTCCCTCTCTCTGAGTTTCATTTTCCTCCTCTGTATTTTCAATTTTTAGCCATTCTTATTTCTTTCTTGAGTAACCCATTAAGAGTAGGGTTTTTTTTAAGATTTTATTTATTTATTTGACAGAGAGAGAGAGATCACAAGTAGGCAGAGAGGCAGGCAGAGAGAAGGGGAAGCAGGATCCCTGCTGAGCAGAGAGCCCGATGCGGCCTGGATCCCAGGACCCTGAGATCATGACCTGAGCCGAAGGCAGAGGCTTTAACCCACTGAGCCACCCAGGCGCCCCAAGAGTAGGGTTCTTATGTTATCAATAGTGCTCTTCCTTCTTGAAAGTAAGGTTCTTTTTGAAAAAAAAAATGTGATCATTCATAACATTAAAAGAGCCCAAGACTATTCATAGATTCTCCTCAGTCCTCATCACATATATTTTGCTAGGTTAACATGAGATGTACTTGTATATGGATGCTCCTGATTTCACTATACACCTCCATTGGGCATTTTCAATACCATATAGGGATTGTTTATTTAGCTAAATCAGATATGAACTTTTGAATAAGCCTAAGCACTGTGTTCTGGCTTTCATTCATTAGATTAGGCAGTACTGTGTTTGAAAACAAATGTGCATGTAAGGAGTAAAATGGGAAAGTGGTTGCTCCAGAAATGTAACTCATTCATTGAACATTTTAAAATCTACCAATTGCCAGATGATGTGGTCCTACCATAATTGCTGTAAAAATGGGGCATGATTGTCTTACTCCAAGTGCAGGATATAAAAGTTACATATCTACCCTTAATAAGTACATGAGTTATTTAAAACCAAGTTTACCAGCCATTTATCTTGTAGGAAAATTTTATGATTAAATCAACTTTTAGAAGTTATACTTGAAATTAAAAGAACCTGAATGAAAGGTGAAAGAACTAGGCAGTGCACTCCCAACCTCTCTCTCCTGAGCTCTTCTGTATTTTTCTTTAAAAGCAGGATAGATATTCAAATGAATTGTTCTTTCCTTAGGCCAATCCTGAGTCCAAAGTCTTTTCTTGTTTGCACCCAACATTGCTTAGTATTGCATGTTCATGGCAATTCCTCTCAATCTTTCCTCAATTTCTCACTGAAATTCTGCTACACTTTGCTGATTTTAGAACTCCAGTATGTACTTCGTGTCAAATTATATCAATGCAATGAAGTTAGACACATTCATCAAAAGTTTTAGGAATATTAACACAGTAAAATAAGTCATGAATTTAAATTTGTGATTAAATATTATCAGAGGAGTCAAATGGCATTTCCAGTTAATAATCATCTGTAAGAATTTCCAATAGACAAGTTGTCTCTACTAAGGGGTGGAATGATGAATAAAAAGAACAGAATATGGATCTTGCGTTTATTCAGATTTGAGGTCCAATATTTACTAACTATATGAATTGGACAAATTATTTACTATACTCTCAAAGTTACCTACAATAGGAAGGAATTCTTTTCATAGTACTCAGAGCATTATTTTAAGGCTCATGATAAAAATGAATAAATGTTGTGCGGTACTATGGAGATGCTAAATATTCTATTTCCATTTTAATTATTTCAGTGCAATTTTCATTGATTTCACAATTATGAGTCCTATGAATAAACGGGGTTTAAATTGGGTGGGGCGGCCTAACTGACTCAGTTAGAATAGAGTTATCATGGCTCATAAAACTAACAATATTAAATACTCATTGAATGAAATGATGAACAATGAATGTGTTCTTAAAGTACTACAAGAAGTGATTAGTTTAATTTTTCACTACCTTTGACCAGAAAGAAGTATATCATAATTACATGAAGCATTAATTTTGGGTTTAATTAGATGTGTTGATGATACAGAAATTTCACTGTAAATCATCACATCCTAATTCCTAAAGAAAGCTGCCATGCATGCATGGCCCTACACAACAGAGGAGTTAAGATGAAGTTAAGGGGAGTGGGAGATACAGGTCTCTGGTTATGGGAATGAAAGACACAGTAGAAGGAATGCAGTCAGTGATACCATAATAGCATTATATCAGAATAGATGGTTGCTACACTAGTGGTGAACAAGGTATAATGTACAAACTTGTCAAATCACCATGTTGTATACCTGAAACTAATGTAACATTGTGTGCAATCTATACTTAAATGAAAAAAAAAAAGATTAAGAAATTTAAAAAAAGGGCGCCTGGGTGGCTCAGTGGGTTAAAGCCTCTGCCTTCGGCTCAGGTCATGATCCCAGGGTCCTGGGATCGAGGCCCGCATCGGGCTCTCTACTCAGCAGAGAGCCTGCTTCCTCCTCCTCTCTCTGCCTGCCTCTCTGCTTACTTGTAATCTCTCTCTCTCTGTGTCATATAAATAAATAAAATCTTAAAAAAAAAATAGGGGTTCCTGGGTGGTTCAGTCAGTTAAGCACCTGCCCTTGGCTCAGGTCATAATTCCGGGGTCCTGGGATCAAGCCCTGAGTTGGGCTCCCTGCTCAGTAGGGGGCCTGCTTCTCACTTTCCCCCCTCATTGTGCTCCCTCTCCCTCCCTCAAATAAATAAAATCTTTTTAAAAAAAAGAAGTTAAAAAAAATCAGTGGAATTCATTTTATTCCTGAAGTGGATAGTATCTTTGGTGTTACTCATGATAAACAGGATGCAGAACGTTGACTTGAATTTTCACTTAAAAAAGCATTTCAATAAAGGGTGGGCTTAAAAAGACCAATTATCACCAAAAGAGTATGTGGAGTGCTCTACTCCATTTAAATAGTGGTCTACTCTAGATCAATACAGTCGTTGGGTAAAAAATAAAGGAGAAAGAGATACAAAAGGAAAGAAGAATTAGAAAGGTAAAGGACAAGTTAGTGGGACAGAATCTGACTACAAAAAGGAGAGAGAGAGCAGCATTTCTCTCCTAAAATGATCTCCTTTCTACTGGTATCTTAAATCACCACTTAATGTTAATGACCTCATAGCTCTAGTCCCGTTCTCTCAGGAGCTCTTCATTCAGGCACAGAAGTACTTGCCAGAAGTATATAACATGGAGCCACAGACATGTCATATATTTCCAAAACTGACGTCTATCTAGCTCCCATTAATCTACTCTCTGTCTTCTACTATCCAGATCTGTAAATTTCAGCACTGACTCATTCAACAACTATTCATTGATTAACTAATACACTCCAAGCACTCTGGCTAGCGTATAGATAGTACATAGAATGAATGCCTCACAAGGGCAGCATAATGTAATAAGAGATTTGGGACATTATAGGGAAGTCAAGAAGTCATTTTATTTGCCTTATTTTCATTTTAATATTTCATTATTCCCTGCATCTAACTAGACATGTCCTATTAATATCGGCTCATTAAAAACACTCACACACAAAACTCTGGCATTAGAGGTATATACACTCCTTGTTAGCTCCCTCTGGATGCCATTGACCCTTATCTACCTTGACTGCAAAAACCTCAATAACAATCACCCTATTTTTAATTCACAAACCTTCCAAATACCTGTTACCAAATTTCCTGTTGTTGAAATCATCTTTTGATCATGCAAATGTCATAACACCAACTAAAGTATTAAGCAACGCTCCCTTAACAGGATCAAGCCTTATTCATTGGTCTGACAAATATGTACTAACTGCCTAATTAGTACTAAGTCTTGCCACTTAAGTTCCAATTTATATTTTACAGCAAAAAAAAGCTACTTATTCAAAAGCATAAAAGGTTTTCTCACACATTTTAGATTTTGCATATTTTTTTCCTCTGTTCAAACTTCCATCTTCAAGTTTGTAAATCTGAGAAAAGAATTTTCAACTTTTAAGCCTCAGATCAAAAGTCTTTGAATTTTGAAGGCTTCCCATATTCTGCCAGACAAACATTATTTAATTGCTTCCTCTATGCTATCATGGCCTTTTCTTTACTTCAGGAAAAAGAATCATTGTTTTGTCTACTAACCAGTCTGTCTCATGATTCATTTCTTTCTTTTTTTTTTTTTTTAAAGATTTTATTTATTTATTTCACAGAGGGAGAGAGATCACAAGGAGGCAGAGAGGCAGGCGGGGCGGGGGAAGCAGGCTCCCCGCTGAGCAGGGAGCCCCATGCGGGCCTCGATCCCAGGACCCTGAGATCATGACCTGAGCCGAAAGCAGAGGCTTTAACCCACTGAGCCACCCAGGCGCCCGATTCATTTATTTCTTATCTATACTTTTTTTTCCTGCTATTGTCCACATGTATTTGAGGTGATTTTTATTTCTCTTGAGGTTAAGAACTACACAACAGTTTTTCTATCTCCATAGTGCTTGATGGATATAAGGTACAAATAAACATTTTTGAAAGGGGATTGAAAAGGATGGAAAACAATCAGAAAAGAAAATTTTAAAAAAATCTCAGCTTAAGAGAGTCATTAATACTTTATTTTTTTAATATTTTTATTTATTTATTTTTAGAGAGAAAGCATGAGCAAGGGTAGGGGCAGAGGGAGAGAGAATCTCAAGCAGACTCCCTGCTGAGTGCAGAGCCCAGCAGGGGGCTCAACCTCACAACCCCAAGATCATGACTTGAGCCAAAATCAAGAGTCAGTCGCTTAACCAACTGAGCTACCCAGGTGCCCCAAGTCTGTAAAACTTTAAATATATCAATACTTCAAGGGATAACACTTACAGAGGGATTACATAATTTTCCTGAATAGCAACTAAGATCACAGAGCTAGTCACTATTAGATATTAGAGCGAGGATTTGCACAAAAGCAGCCTAATCTGAGAAAGATATGAATGATAGAAATGAATACGTATATATAATTGCATACACACACACACTTACATATGTGCACATACACAAATCAGATCTATTATATGAAATTTAAATGGCTTTTATTCAGTCTGGTCTGTTGTGTCATTAGTCTGGCTTCCTTGGAAAGAATAAGCTATATAAGTAATGAATTAAACCTCAATGCTCATCTTTGATTTAAAAAAAAAAGCAATGAAAAGGAATAATCATCTTCTATGAACTAGAGTTTTCCAGGCACCTTCCCAGTTGTCTTGTATTGGTAATTTCGATTCATCATTCTAATAAATCTGTGAGGGAGGAATCACGACTCCCATTTCACAGATGGAAGCATGGCTGAGACCCGAATAAGGAGACCTCACTAGCACTGACGGATGTTCTGTGGACCAGAATATATACGTTGGTCCAAGGCCTCAGGGCATAAGAAAAAGTAATCACTCTGAAGTGAATTAAGCAGTCTGTGGTGATAGAGGAGACACCATTTTAGGAAATTTCACAGGGGAAGCACTACAGACCTGTCCAACGACCTTTAGCATATGTTCATTTTCTTCCCCAGTGAGAAGAATCCGAGTTTGGCAAATTAGGCATTCTGATTGGTTGCACAACCCTGGGTGATTTAGAAGTATCTTGAAGAAATAGTATGGAATGTTTCTGAATCCAGTAATAGACACATGTTTCATCTTGATTACCTAATTGATTCTACCAAAAAGGAATAAAAATGGCTGTAATAAGCAGACTACCCAATGCAACAATAAATCCCAGGCCTAGTCGTAATGCAGAAGCAACAAATGAAGCATCATCCTTTATATTCTAAAAATATTAAACTGGAAAAAGAATATTTTTTTTCCTCTCATATGTGGCCCAGCAAGGAATGAGGGTGACAAGATCTACCACTTTAGCGCTTTAGAAACTGGTCATCTAGTCAATGAATATTTACTGACACTCTTATACCAAATTCTGCAAAAATCTGGGGACACAGAAACAAGTAAGCAATGTCTCTTCCCTCTGAGAGGCTCATGGTTTAGTGAAGAAGAACGGAAGGTAGGCAAGGAAATAAAATTACATATTCAGTGTTAAATATTGTAATGGAGGCCAGCATTGTGAAAACAAAGGTTAATAAGCCAATAGAAGCCTTTCCTTATCACTCACAAGGTACCATGCTTTCTTTATGTGGTGTCTTGCATTGACTTGCTCGAATTTTCACAGCAAAATTTTGCAAGGTGAGTATAAATACCCAGATGTATAGATAAGGTAACAGAGACTCGGTTTAAGCATTTGGCACAAAGTCACAAGGACCAAAGTAGAGAAGCTAGAGTTTGAAAACTCTTGTACATGGCTTAACAATTAACTCTCAAGAGCTGATTCATGAATCTTCCCTGCTTTGCAACGTGTTTTTGTGCATAGGACAACAGGATGTCTCAATTTTACTGCTGTAGTCATTTGAATACGAACTCCTGCACCTCCCAGCTTTGCAGCTGTGCCCATGTTATGGAACATCTCTGTGCTTCAGGTTCCTCATGTGTAAAATGTGAATACTAACAGTACCTACCCCATGATGTTCTTGTAAGGAATAAGTAGGTTACGTGCTATAGATCAGAGGTTGGCAAACCTTTTCTGTAAAGAGCCTGATAATAAATACTTTAGGTTTTCCAAGTGATGCCATATCTATAAGAACTACTCAATTTTGTTGCCACAGCATAAAAACAGAAATAAATAATATGAAAATGAATGTCTTTTTGCAAGTGAGAAAAAAACCCCACAAAGTTTTATTTGAAAAAAAAAAAAGAGGGCAAGATTTAGCCTGCAGCCTGCTAAGTACCTTATTCAGGGACAAACACATAGTATATTTAATAGGGTTGAAGGCTGCCTCCAATTTTCTAAATTTATATCCAGTGGTCTCTGAAAGGGTGACTTGAATAACTCCAGTGACCTTTCTGATTGGACTATTAAGAGCATCCCGTCATTATAGTATGTTGCATGAGAAATAAGTGCACCTTTTCCATTTCAGGCTCCAACTGCTTACTCACTGAGGCAGAAAAACTGGGTTTTAGATGGAAAAACTCTGATATGTTGATACAAATGTATGATCACTCGCTTTTGCTGATTCAAGATTTCTATACAGAGAAAAAGCATAAGAGCAAACTTATTGTCATAGTTTTGCCTGCAATTTTCAATTAAACCTCACATAATATGTCCTCAAGTAAGCCATCACTTCAGCATTTTGCTTTGACGTCAATGGTACTATGGAGGTTAATTTTTTTATCATCACTCTTCAGCTAGAAGATAGAGTCCGTGACACATGGCCCCATGCCATGGGATGGAATAGGTATTGAATTTGCCTCTAGAAACCTGGGTTTGAATCCAGCCTCTGCTTGGAATTAGCTCTGTGGCTCTCAGCAAGTTGTCAGATTTCTCTTATTTCTCTTTGTCTCTAGAACTGAAATAATACCTATGTCTTAGTATTATTTTTAGGATCTAAAAGATGAATACTAAGAAACTTGTTCTGTGCTTGTGATCTTGTTTTTTTTCTCATGGTATAGCTCCTTTCCTCTACATTCTGTTTCCTTATGTTGCCTTGCAGAAAGTACACCCTTTGGATTTGTTAACTGTTTGATAAACATGCTATTAGAGATTTGACCACTCATTGTACACTTGTTCATAAAAAATGACTCCATAAAAAAAATTCTTTCTGTACCCTATCTTAATCAAAATACAATGGTAATATGTTAGCTATCATGGAGAGATGCTCCAAATGGTACACATTGCATTATGTGTCCTTTAAGATATATTTTAAAATTCATTCTGTTTTACTCAAAACACAATTTTTATACACATCCTTTTATTTACAGCAAAGCTGCATTCTTTTGGCCTTTATGACTAAATAAATAGATTCTCTAGGTTTATCCACTCTATTTATTATTGCACATTTTTCAAAGTAGTTTCACTTCTGTCTTCATAAAAACTCACTGAAATAAAAAGGGAAGGGATTTATCAATCTGATTTCCACATAAGGAAACATGCTGATGGAATTACAGTGGCGACAGAAATGTGGACAATAAAAGCAGAATTTGGATCTTCTGACTCCCAGTTCTTAAAATATGTACCACTCTATCGCCACAGCAGGCACAAGTCAAGGAAAACATAGGGAAGGTAGAATAGAAAATGTGTTTGTAAAGATAAGAGCTTCACTAAACACATAGAAGACGCAGCTCTACTTTTAAGCAACCCCCCCACGTACTGGGCTGCTTCAGTTGTCTGAGGTGGGCAGTTTTGAGGAGGTAAAAAACACAAATATTTACAGAAGACACTACTAAGAAAAAACAAATTGCTGGACAGGTAGATGGTTTTCTTTCATTTTTACTACAAATTATAAAATTGTTTTATAAACACCAATTCCTACTGACACCTGAGAGCTGCTCCTAATATTAGCAAAAATTCATAAAACATGAACTATATGCCAACATTGTCTTAGCCAGTAAGGAAGACATCATCCCCATTTTACAGATAATAAAATTAAGACACAAATTGGTAAAGCGACTAACCCAAGATTATATCGGGTAGCAAATATACCCAGGATTTGAACCTAGGAATTCTTCTTTTGGGGTCTACAAGTACTCTACCATTTTGATTCTCTAAGAATGTCCTTTATTATTCAGAGTCCCCAAAGTCGTTGTCCACTGCTATATTCTGGACTTATGATTACTCTGAGGACAATGAGTCTCTACACTGTGGTTTCTCCTTCCAAATAGCCGAGAACCTCTTGGTTTGCCCCAGTTTCTGTGAGAAAAGTGTCCTCTCCCAGAAGTGGCAGTGTGGAAAGTAATTAAATTAGAATTTATCAATTCGAGGGAAAAATGTCCATATTGCACCCATGTCCTTTCATCTAATCATCATCAAACTACTTGAAAGCATGTGCCTGAAGGTACCAACAGAAAAATAACAGATGTGAAAACTACCACATTCCACAAGGCAGGGCCTCCTGAGAAGATCCATATTTGCACCTTCACAGTTGTACCTGACCCGAGTACTGAGAAAAAAATTGGGGCTGTGTAAGGGGTTGCATGGCAGATCCTCTCCTGTTTAAATTCTTTCTCTTTTAGTTCTAAAAATGTTGAAATAACCAGAGTTTATTTCTCCATATATAAAATGGGCGCCTGGGTGGCTCAGTGGGTTAAAGCCTTTGCCTTCGGCTCAGGTCATGATCTCAGGGTCCTGGGATCGAGGCCTGCATTGGGGTCTCTGCTCATCGGGGAGCCTGCTTCCTCCTCTCTCTCTCTTTGCCTGCCTCTGTCTACTTGTAATCTCTCTCTGTGTCAAATAAATAAATCTTTTTTAAAAAATGGAGTGTCAGAATCGATAGAAGAAAGTTGTNACATTCCACAAGGCAGGGCCTCCTGAGAAGATCCATATTTGCACCTTCACAGTTGTACCTGACCCGAGTACTGAGAAAAAAATTGGGGCTGTGTAAGGGGTTGCATGGCAGATCCTCTCCTGTTTAAATTCTTTCTCTTTTAGTTCTAAAAATGTTGAAATAACCAGAGTTTATTTCTCCATATATAAAATGGGCGCCTGGGTGGCTCAGTGGGTTAAAGCCTCTGCCTTCGGCTCAGGTCATGATCTCAGGATCCTAGGATCGAGGCCTGCGTTGGGGTCTCTGCTCATCGGGGAGCCTGCTTCCTCCTCTCTCTCTCTTTGCCTGCCTCTGTAATCTCTCTCTGTGTGTCAAATAAATAAATCTTTTTTAAAAAATGGAGTGTCAGAATCGATAGAAGAAAGTTGTCTGTTACTGTGCCATGCATTTATTGAGTGCCTAATGATGATCTATATGTATGCAAAGATTCAAACACATATTCTCAAGTCCAGTACGTAAAAAAATGCTTCACTCAACTTTTCTGGGGAAGTGACCAGAGAAATCTGGGCTTGGAACTTGGTTCTCCCATTGTTTATCTTGAGCAAGTTACTCATCCACTCTCCTTTTGTTTTAAAATTTTTAGCAGGAGCTGGTTGTGAGTGAGCAGGGGGAGGGGCAGAGGGAGAGGGAGAATCCTCAGGCAGACTCCCTATGGAGCCTGATGCAGGGCTTGATCCCAGGACCCTAAGATCATGACCTGAGCCAAAATCAACAGTCAGATGCTAGACCAACTGAGCTATCCGATCACCCCTCCCCTTCTGAAATGAGAAAATGAATATATTTTATCACTGTGGACATCAATGAGAATATCTGTAAGGGTTTGGAATTGTGTATGATGCACAGTAGTGAAACCTGTGACCTTTTTTTATCCCCTACAATATAACTACTTTTATAATTCACATTTTAGAGTTGTGAGTTCCCACTTAACAATTTGTATGTTTCATGTGTTCCTCTCCCAGACTTTTTTTTTTAATTTTATTTTTATTTGAGACCAAGAAAGAGACAGCACAAGCAGAGAGAATGGCAGGCAGAGGGAGAAGCAGGCTCCCTGCTGAGCAAGGAGCCCAAAGCAGAACTCGATCCCAGGACCCGGGGATCTTGACCTGCCTGAGCTGAAGGCAGATGCTTAACCAACTGAGCCACCCAGGTATCCCAAACATTTCTGAAAATACCAAGATGTCCTGGATAAAATTAAGTTATCTTTAGAACTGCATGGAGCCATGAGGGGGCAGAGGTATGGTAAAGCCTTTCTCATTGATCATCAATAGTCCCAGACAGATTGTCACCTTCTCTGCTTTGCTCCCCCTTGCTTCAGAAGATCAGTTCTAATGACTGTCTGATTCTGCTGCTTTTGTTAATTTTCTTTACACTCTGCTTATCTCTAGGTTATTTACAGGGTTATTTAACAGTTTGTAGATTGACACTCCAACCACATTTTGGAAGCACTGCTGAGGGACATAGTGATGGGGCAGAAACACTAGTTGGTGAGTTCTGCATTGGAGCAATGAGGTTGGATACCTTAAGGGGAGCCCATTGAAGCATGCGAGCAGTACCGATGGGGTTGATAATTCCGCACACTGTGCCATCCCACCTCTGAACTGTTCTTCACTTTACATTCATGTAGGTAACTCTTGATCCTCTTTTATGGCTCAAAATAGGCCCCAGCAAGTCTAACGTAGAGAGGTCTCCTCTATATTCCCAAAGTAGTCTGGTATGATTCTAGGTTACCATTTTAATAATCAAGTTGTTCCCTTTCTCCTCAATAAGGTGAATTAGTGTCCTCTGAAGGCAAGACTCAGGTCTTATTCTGATCCTCCCCAATGTCCTTTTGATGCCTGGCTTATGTCATGTGTGTTGTTTATATTAATACATAGATCAATGAATTAATTTCCTTTCCTGGGAAAAGCACTACTGATCAGACTGGACACATTTCGCCAGATGCTGGGGCCATCATGGACAATACCAAATTTAGAACAGTCTTCTTCAGATTCTTAGGGACACAAGTCTTCCACGAAAACAGTAATGAACACCAAAGACCTTTCAAATTATGTTTAAGGAGGAGGAGACCATACTTCTCAATACGAATTATCTCGCTGACCTGTAAGATACCCTGGTGTTTGTTGTATTTGAGAGAGATGGTACACCCAATTGCTTCCTTCCAATTACATATCTAATATAATCTACACTACTAACATCTTGATTCCCAGTATTTTGTATTTAAACAGTTACCAGAGCAAAAAAGCAATGATTTCTTTGTCCTCGAGCTTGGAGAATATACTATTGGATACTGAAGAGTACATACTGGGGTTTTTCAATTTCAGTACATTGACTAGAGGTACATTTACCTTTATCCTAGGGAGTAAACCTCAGCACTGAAATTGGTTTTCAGACATGATGGTTTCTCACATCAGTGATTCGTGACCCCAAGTCCATGGAGAATTGTTGTTGGGGGCAAGGAAGTTGAAGCTGCTGTGCCTTGAAAACAGTTGCCATTCAATATTTGTGGAGCTGTATTGAACTGAATGTAAGAGACTTGCCTACACTCTCATTAGGCCTTTCTTTTTCTAAAATCAATTTGTCATCATTTTTTATAAAGCAGTTCACTTCAGGAAGTTGCATTCTAAATTTGTATATTGCCAAAATTATTCTATTCATTCTTCTCAACGGGCAATTATGAGCCATTAAGAGACTAAAGAATGCACTATTAATCAAGTCAGGGGCTGGTTGATTTATCATTGTCAGCTTCAGGTGCACATTTACCAAGTGTCTCTTCCAAAGGTCACCAGAAAAGGTGAGTACCCTTCTCTTTTCCATGGTAGTGTGGTTGTAAGAGGCCCAATAAAACCTTTGCCTAGGGATCAAGAAGGAATTAACTTCTGCTGATTGGTTTCATCCCAGCAGGACAAATGATGGACACACCTGACTGTCTGCACACCTTCTTCAGGGCTACTTTCCCTCTCAGTCCTGTCTGATAACCTTGATCCTCACTGTGACTTCCTCCTCCCACTGATTTTATCGACTGTGCTGTCAATTGCTCCTGGGAACAGTTTATTTCAACAGAAGACAGTGATTAGAGAAAAAGAGACTTAACACAGGAGGGAGGACAATAAATTATTATTTTTTTTAATTAAGAAGCTTGCCATTTCTGGTAATGCTAAATAGTTCTGTTTCCGCTTTCCATGAAGGTCTTGCTTTACTACTCTTAATTTCATATAATAACCATGTCAAAAATCATTTGAAATTTATAGCAACCTTAGCTTATTTGTGTATCCTAATTCCGTTTCATAAATTACTCTGAACAGATTTTTAATTGATAAATAAAAGTTTCTAAGTCACAGGGTAAATTCCTCGTAGCCATTTTATGAATTTTTCATGAGTTCTTTCTATATGCAATCTTCTCTTTTTTCTCACTCATCTGCAAGTCTGAATCCTAAATACCCCTGTTTTCAATGGTATAGGTAGTGCCAGTGGAATATTACTCTGGTGACTAGCAGGGGATCATTTTGCAATCCACTTAGCTCTGGGTTAAGAGGATTTCAAGAAAGCAATCATAATAAAAGAGATGCGGTGCTGTTCAACCTTTCTCTCTCTCCTGCTAAAATGCTCCTCAGTGTGCTAATCATCTCTCATTTCCAATACTGTAACCTTTGCTTTGCTAGCCTGTATTCCTGTCAATTCTGTCTCTCCTGTCACTTGAAAATTGCTATGTGAAAATCGACTTTTATTGATGCCAATTCACAATTTGTGTGGTGTGTGCCTGTGTGTGTCTAAGTATGCCTTTCTGAGTGTGGGTTTTTTGCAAGTTAATGCTATCCTTTTGTACTTACATGTTGCTACTCATCCTCTCCATCTGCTTCCATCTAATGGAATAGAGAAGGGCTTATCAATGGAAGTTAATGGAAGCTTTAGACCCAGAGAGTCCTGGCCAACTCATGTAATTGTGTAAGTGGTGGCCTGGAAGAGGGCTTGGTCATGAGAGTGAAGGGGACCTACCCAAATCCAACCCATGTGTCTCCTGTCAGGTGTATCCCTGGGAAATTTTGGCAGGAGTGTGTCTGTGCCTGAAAATACCAACTAAAGTAGTTACCGTTCTCTTCTAGTTAATGCAAAGACACCATATAAGCTAGCAGTGTCCCTCAGTGAGGACCAAAGATGAAATTCTAGACGGAGCAAGTTTTTAAAAAGTTAAATTATTTCAAAGTTCCCTGGTTCCATTTGCATAATGATCCAGATATCCTGCCCTTGTATCCTACTGATAGACATTTTTATGATGGAAATGCATTCATTTTTATTAGTTAATAACCTCATGTAATTCATATTTTCATTTGATTTGCATTATTTATATGTTTCAACATAGACTATTAGAATTTGGTAAACAGATTCCATTAGCTAGAATAAACAAATAGCTCTCTATGTGTGACAGGCATATAATTAGGGCATTGTTCAGTTTTCATTTATGAAGATATTCCTCCTCTTTTGATGTCACCAAATGTAAGGATTATTTTATACTTCCAGATATATTTGAAAAGATTATATTTCCAGATGTATTTGAGAAGAACACAGACTCATTCTGTCTTAAATATCTGATAGTATTCATTCCAAATGATTCTGTAGAAAAACATCTTCAAAATGATCTCTTAAATAGACTAAAGTATTTGGGTTCTGAGGTTATAAGTTTACAAATATATAAAAACATGTTCATAAATCCAAATTTTACACACATGCACACACACAGACACATATATATGGCATAGATATGACTCATTCCAAGAGTTTTTTTTTCTTCATGAGTTTAAAATATCTAGTTGTCTTAGCTTACTATAAATCATTTTCCTTCAACCTTGCTTCAGCAGGATGTCAGAATAGGAAGTTCCCCACTTGTATCCCTCATCAGCAACAATTTGGCAGCCATCCACAGGCAAAAGCACCTTTGAAGGAACTCTGGGATCCAAGTAGGAGATTATGAAAGCCTGGCAGAGTCCAAAACTTAGAAGGACTGTTTTGAGAAGGCAGTCTGATGTCCACATGGCTGACTCACTGCAAGTGGTCCCAGCACAGACCCAGAAACAGCTCTATACCCACAAACCTGGCAATAGCCCCAACTGTCCTTGGTCCAGCCAGCAGCACCAGGCACCAAGGGAACTGGGANTGCTGAGCAAGGAGCCCAAAGCAGAACTCGATCCCAGGACCCGGGGATCTTGACCTGCCTGAGCTGAAGGCAGATGCTTAACCAACTGAGCCACCCAGGTATCCCAAACATTTCTGAAAATACCAAGATGTCCTGGATAAAATTAAGTTATCTTTAGAACAGCATGGAGCCATGAGGGGGCAGAGGTATGGTAAAGCCTTTCTCATTAATCATCAATAGTCCCAGACAGATTGTCACCTTCTCTGCTTTGCTCCCCCTTGCTTCAGAAGATCAGTTCTAATGACTGTCTGATTCTGCTGCTTTTGTTAATTTTCTTTACACTCTGCTTATCTCTAGGTTATTTACAGGGTTATTTAACAGTTTGTAGATTGACACTCCAACCACATTTTGGAAGCACTGCTGAGGGACATAGTGATGGGGCAGAAACACTAGTTGGTGAGTTCTGCATTGGAGCAATGAGGTTGGATACCTTAAGGGGAGCCCATTGAAGCATGCGAGCAGTACCGATGGGGTTGATAATTCCGCACACTGTGCCATCCCACCTCTGAACTGTTCTTCACTTTACATTCATGTAGGTAACTCTTGATCCTCTTTTATGGCTCAAAATAGGCCCCAGCAAGTCTAACGTAGAGAGGTCTCCTCTATATTCCCAAAGTAGTCTGGTATGATTCTAGGTTACCATTTTAATAATCAAGTTGTTCCCTTTCTCCTCAATAAGGTGAATTAGTGTCCTCTGAAGGCAAGACTCAGGTCTTATTCTGATCCTCCCCAATGTCCTTTTGATGCCTGGCTTATGTCATGTGTGTTGTTTATATTAATACATAGATCAATGAATTAATTTCCTTTCCTGGGAAAAGCACTACTGATCAGACTGGACACATTTCGCCAGATGCTGGGGCCATCATGGACAATACCAAATTTAGAACAGTCTTCTTCAGATTCTTAGGGACACAAGTCTTCCACGAAAACAGTAATGAACACCAAAGACCTTTCAAATTATGTTTAAGGAGGAGGAGACCATAGTTCTCAATACGAATTATCTCGCTGACCTGTAAGATACCCTGGTGTTTGTTGTATTTGAGAGAGATGGTACACCCAATTCCTTCCTTCCAATTACATATCTAATATAATCTACACTACTAACATCTTGATTCCCAGTATTTTGTATTTAAACAGTTACCAGAGCAAAAAAGCAATGATTTCTTTGTCCTCGAGCTTGGAGAATATACTATTGGATACTGAAGAGTACATACTGGGGTTTTTCAATTTCAGTACATTGACTAGAGGTACATTTACCTTTATCCTAGGGAGTAAACCTCAGCACTGAAATTGGTTTTCAGACATGATGGTTTCTCACATCAGTGATTCGTGACCCCAAGTCCATGGAGAATTGTTGTTGGGGGCAAGGAAGTTGAAGCTGCTGTGCCTTGAAAACAGTTGCCATTCAATATTTGTGGAGCTGTATTGAACTGAATGTAAGAGACTTGCCTACACTCTCATTAGGCCTTTCTTTTTCTAAAATCAATTTGTCATCATTTTTTATAAAGCAGTTCACTTCAGGAAGTTGCATTCTAAATTTGTATATTGCCAAAATTATTCTATTCATTCTTCTCAACGGGCAATTATGAGCCATTAAGAGACTAAAGAATGCACTATTAATCAAGTCAGGGGCTGGTTGATTTATCATTGTCAGCTTCAGGTGCACATTTACCAAGTGTCTCTTCCAAAGGTCACCAGAAAAGGTGAGTACCCTTCTCTTTTCCATGGTAGTGTGGTTGTAAGAGGCCCAATAAAACCTTTGCCTAGGGATCAAGAAGGAATTAACTTCTGCTGATTGGTTTCATCCCAGCAGGACAAATGATGGACACACCTGACTGTCTGCACACCTTCTTCAGGGCTACTTTCCCTCTCAGTCCTGTCTGATAACCTTGATCCTCACTGTGACTTCCTCCTCCCACTGATTTTATCGACTGTGCTGTCAATTGCTCCTGGGAACAGTTTATTTCAACAGAAGACAGTGATTAGAGAAAAAGAGACTTAACACAGGAGGGAGGACAATAAATTATTTTTTTTTTAATTAAGAAGCTTGCCGGGCGCCTGGGTGGCTCAGTGGGTTAAAGCCGCTGCCTTCGGCTCAGGTCATGATCCCAGAGTCCTGGGATCGAGGCCCACGTCGGGCTCTCTGCTCAGCAGGGAGCCTGCTTCCTCCTCTCTCCTCTCTCTCTGCCTGCCTCTCTNATTATTTTTTTTAATTAAGAAGCTTGCCATTTCTGGTAATGCTAAATAGTTCTGTTTCCGCTTTCCATGAAGGTCTTGCTTTACTACTCTTAATTTCATATAATAACCATGTCAAAAATCATTTGAAATTTATAGCAACCTTAGCTTATTTGTGTATCCTAATTCCGTTTCATAAATTACTCTGAACAGATTTTTAATTGATAAATAAAAGNAATCTTAAAAAAAAAAAAAAAAGAAAGAAGCTTGCCATTTCTGGTAATGCTAAATAGTTCTGTTTCGCTTTCCATGAAGGTCTTGCTTTACTACTCTTAATTTCTTATAATAACCATGTCAAAAATCATTTGAAATTTATAGCAACCTTAGCTTACTTGTGTATCCTAATTCCGTTTCATAAATTACTCTGAACAGATTTTTAATTGATAAATAAAAGTTTCTAAGTCACAGGGTAAATTCCTCGTAGCCATTTTATGAATTTTTCATGAGTTCTTTCTATATGCAATCTTCTCTTTTTTCTCACTCATCTGCAAGTCTGAATCCTAAATACCCCTGTTTTCAATGGTATAGGTAGTGCCAGTGGAATATTACTCTGGTGACTAGCAGGGGATCATTTTGCAATCCACTTAGCTCTGGGTTAAGAGGATTTCAAGAAAGCAATCATAATAAAAGAGATGCGGTGCTGTTCAACCTTTCTCTCTCTCCTGCTAAAATGCTCCTCAGTGTGCTAATCATCTCTCATTTCCAATACTGTAACCTTTGCTTTGCTAGCCTGTATTCCTGTCAATTCTGTCTCTCCTGTCACTTGAAAATTGCTATGTGAAAATCGACTTTTATTGATGCCAATTCACAATTTGTGTGGTGTGTGCCTGTGTGTGTCTAAGTATGCCTGAGTGTGGGTTTTTTGCAAGTTAATGCTATCCTTTTGTACTTACATGTTGCTACTCATCCTCTCCATCTGCTTCCATCTAATGGAATAGAGAAGGGCTTATCAATGGAAGTTAATGGAAGCTTTAGACCCAGAGAGTCCTGGCCAACTCATGTAATTGTGTAAGTGGTGGCCTGGAAGAGGGCTTGGTNGAGTGTGGGTTTTTTGCAAGTTAATGCTATCCTTTTGTACTTACACGTTGCTACTCATCTCCATCTGCTTCCATCTAATGGAATAGAGAAGGGCTTATCAATGGAAGTCAATGGAAGCTTTAGACCCAGAGAGTCCTGGCCAACTCATGTAATTGTGTAAGTGGTGGCCTGGAAGAGGGCTTGGTCATGAGAGTGAAGGGGACCTACCCAAATCCAACCCATGTGTCTCCTGTCAGGTGTATCCCTGGGAAATTTTGGCAGGAGTGTGTCTGTGCCTGAAAATACCAACTAAAGTAGTTACCGTTCTCTTCTAGTTAATGCAAAGACACCATATAAGCTAGCAGTGTCCCTCAGTGAGGACCAAAGATGAAATTCTAGACGGAGCAAGTTTTTAAAAAGTTAAATTATTTCAAAGTTCCCTGGTTCCATTTGCATAATGATTCAGATATCCTGCCCTTGTATCCTACTGATAGACATTTTTATGATGGAAATGCATTCATTTTTATTAGTTAATAACCTCATGTAATTCATATTTTCATTTGATTTGCATTATTTATATGTTTCAACATAGACTATTAGAATTTGGTAAACAGATTCCATTAGCTAGAATAAACAAATAGCTCTCTATGTGTGACAGGCATATAATTAGGGCATTGTTCAGTTTTCATTTATGAAGATATTCCTCCTCTTTTGATGTCACCAAATGTAAGGATTATTTTATACTTCCAGATATATTTGAAAAGATTATATTTCCAGATGTATTTGAGAAGAACACAGACTCATTCTGTCTTAAATATCTGATAGTATTCATTCCAAATGATTCTGTAGAAAAACATCTTCAAAATGATTTCTTAAATAGACTAAAGTATTTGGGTTCTGAGGTTATAAGTTTACAAATATATAAAAACATGTTCATAAATCCAAATTTTACACACATGCACACACACAGACACATATATATGGCATAGATATGACTCATTCCAAGAGTTTTTTTTTCTTCATGAGTTTAAAATATCTAGTTGTCTTAGCTTACTATAAATCATTTTCCTTCAACCTTGCTTCAGCAGGATGTCAGAATAGGAAGTTCCCCACTTGTATCCCTCATCAGCAACAATTTGGCAGCCATCCACAGGCAAAAGCACCTTTGAAGGAACTCTGGGATCCAAGTAGGAGATTATGAAAGCCTGGCAGAGTCCAAAACTTAGAAGGACTGTTTTGAGAAGGCAGTCTGATGTCCACATGGCTGACTCACTGCAAGTGGTCCCAGCACAGACCCAGAAACAGCTCTATACCCACAAACCTGGCAATAGCCCCAACTGTCCTTGGTCCAGCCAGCAGCACCAGGCACCAAGGGAACTGGGAGGAGTCACACCTGCAAGTGAGTTGGTACTAGGCCCACAGACCTCAATCCCAGCTGTGGACTCTAAAGGGGACTATGATCTCATCCCTGCCCCTCCTGGTCCTTCTTGGCTATGGTCCGGGAGCCCCTGGAGGCAGGTCTGCAAACTCAAGTTGATTGTAGATTCTAAAATGGCCCCGTAACTGGGCTCTAGCACCTATGAGCCACATCCACAAGTAGCACAGGTGGCTCAGTGTCCCAGTAAGAGATACACCCAAAAGTATCCTCAAAGACCCTGAAATAGCCCTAGACTTGACCATAGCCTCTCTGACTTGCAGTCCATGAGCAGTTCTGGAAGCCCAGGATCTCTTCAGGAGACATGCCTTCAGTGGCCCTGGGGTCAGGCCAACCAAACTTCGTCTGTTAGCAGATCCTGAAAGGACCCTGTGACTCAGCTCCAACGCCTTCACCTGAGTCCGTGAGCACTTCTGCCCACCCACAGAGCCACCAGAAGACACAGCCATCTACGCCCCTAGAGGTAAGTTTACCAAAATCGGTCTGACAGCAGATCCTGAAACAACCCTATAATTCAGCTCCAGCCCCTCCCAGCCATGGTCAGGGAGTATTCCCAGCCAACCCAGAGACCTGACAGGAAATATACTTCAATCTAGATTGTGGACCCTAGAGCAGCCCTGGGATTCAGTTCCAGCCCCTGTCAGCCACATACTGGGGCTAGTCCTGCCCACCCAGGAATATACAGTGACCTGGCAGGAGTCTTTTGAGAGCTTAGTGGGGGTCACACCTATCCACGAACCTGGGGTCAGGCCTAAGACTCAACTGTGGAACCTTGGCCCAGTACCACCACACTAAACAAGGTCAGTACTTTCTACCCAATAGCCAGACGGGAATCACACTTGTCTGGCCCCTGGAAACAGGCTCCCCAGCCGAAGACCTGAATGTAAGCCCAGCAACAGCCTCATGACTCAGCTTCAACGCAGCACAACTTTGATCCTGGAGATGATCTCATTAGTCCTGGAACTGATGAAAGTGAAAGTTTTTACTTGCCAAAACTAGTTTGTAAAAACTGAAAGAGGGTTTTTCCTTCATATGCATAGGGACAAATAGAAGTATACACAGATCACAAACAATGAGGCAAATATGACACCAACAAAAGAATCAAACAAAGCTCCAGTAACCAACTTCAAAGATATGGAGATCTACGGATTGTCTGAGGAAGAATGCAAAATAACCAACTTAAAGAAGCTCCATGAAATGCAGAAGAACACATATAAACATCTAGATGAAATTAAGAAAAGAAGGCATGAACAAAAGGGGAATTTTTATAAATAAATACAAACCATAAAAAGAACCAAACAGAAATCCTAGAACCGAAGAATGCAATGACAGAACTGAAAAATTCAATAATGAGCTTGAACAGCAGACTCGATTAGGCAGAAGAACTAGAAAATCTTAAGGAAAATCATTTAAAATTAGAGGAACAAAAATGAATAAAAAGGAGTGAAGAAAGCTTTTGTGAATTACTTGTGAATTATAGAATAATATCAAGTGAACAAACATTTACATCATGGAATTCCCAGAAGGAGAAAAGAAAGAAAAGGAGGAAGAAAACTTATTTAAAGAAATAATAGCTGAAAAATTCCCAAATCTTGGAGAAGATGTAGATATCCAGGAACATGAAGCTCAAAGGACTTTAAGCAACATCAACCCAAAAAAAGATTACCACAACATACCTTATAATCAAAATCTTCTTTTTAAGATTTTATTTATTTATTTGACAGAGAGAGACACAGCAAGAGAGGGAACACAAGCAGGGGGAGTGGGAGAGGGAGGAGCAGGCCCCGTGCCAAGCAAGGAGCCCGATGTGGGGCTCGATCCCAGAACTCTGGGATCATGACCTGAGCCGAAGGCAGATGCTTAACGACTGAGCCACCCAGGTGCCCCCCTTACAATCAAAATCTTAAAATTCAAAGACAAAAAGAGAATTTTGAAAGAAGCAAGAAAAAAATGACTTGTCATATACAAAAGATCCCCATTCATGAGTCTCAGTGTATTTCTTAACAAAATCTTTATAAGCCCAGAGGGAGTGGGAAAATATATTCAAAGCATGGGTGGGGGTAAGCTTCCACCAAGAATGCCATACCTGGCAAAAATGTCCTTCAGAAATTGAAGGATAAATGCATTCCTATACAAAATCTAAGTTTATCACTGGAAAGTTCATCACCTTATAAGAAATGCTAAAGTAGTTTCTCCAATTTGAAATGAACAGACACTAGCACATAAAAACATAAAAGTATAAACTCACTGGTAGAGATAAATATAGAAGTCAAATTCAGAGAACTCTAATACCCTAATGGTGACTTATCACTTATGTCTCGTATAAAAGTTAAAAGACAATAGCATTAAAAGTAACTAGCTACAATAACTTGTTAATGGAAGCAAAAATATAAAAAGATGTCAAGTGTGATGTCAATAGCATAAAATATGAGTGGAGGAGAAGCAGAAGTACAGAGTTTTGTGTAATTGAAAGTAGGTTGTTATCAGCTTAAAACAGACTATTATAAGATGTTTTATGTAAGCTTCATGGTAACTACAAGAAAAACAAAACAAAACAAGAAAACTTCTATTAGATACACAAAAGATAATGGGATATTGAAGTATACCACTTCAAAAATGAATCACAAAGGAAGAAAACAGGAAAAGAAAAAAAGGACGAGAAAAAATAATTAATAAAATGACAATTGTAAGGGCGCCTGGGTGGCTCAGTGGATTAAAGCCTCTGCCTTCGGCTCAGGTCATGATCTCAGGGTCCTGAGACTGAGGCCCGCATCGGGCTCCCTGCTCATTGGGAAGCCTGCTTCCTCCTCTCTCTCTGCTTGCCTCTCTGCCTACTTGTAATGGTTCTCTCTGTCAAATAAATAAATAAAATCTTTAAAAAATTTCATTTAATCTATAACAAATTTTGCATCAGACTTCAGTTCAAATTCAGGTTCAGCCTTTTGCCAGTTGGGCCATGTGGCTTACTTAACCTCACCAAGCCTGCTTTTCGTCATTTAGAAAATGGAACTTAAAAGAGAATTTCTACTTTATGCTGAGAGCTCTAGGACATAATGCATATGACTGTCTACCACATGTCACAGTAGATTCCTAATAAGTGAAGCTATTAATTTTTGAAAGATTTTACTTTCCAAAATTTGGTTTCCATTTAAGATGGACAGACTGAGCAAATAAAAGTGGAGGGTATCTTGTTAAATTCAAAAACCAGACAAACGACAAGCTTTTAGTGTAAGTCAGTCATTGTGGTATGGAACATATTTATACTAAAACATCATTCATTTGATTTAAATTTCAAATTTAAGTGTGCCTCCTATATTTTACCTGGCAACCTTACTTATATTTTATGCTCTCCAGGAGACTCCTTCAGATTCAAAATTAGTGAAATCGGCAATATTAATTCCTTTTTTATTCCCTTCTAGCTATGGTTTTGCACTTAACCCAAAACATTTTCTGGTGCTTTTCATAGGAGTATATGTGTATCTACCTCCTTGCTTTTTCTGTGAAACACTGAAGGATAAATCTGATACCGTATTCATTATCATCCCTCCTTAGCATGAGAAACTTCCCTTTATACAAACTGTCAGACCATGTGAGTGATGCTAAAGTAATGAATTAACATTCACTCCCTTTTCCTTGCATAAGTGAATTATTTTTTTTTTAAAGATTTTATTTATTTATTGGACAGAGAGAGATGCAGCAAGAGAGGGAACACAAGCAGGGGGAGTGGGAGAGGGAGAAGCAGGCTCCCCACCCAGCAGGGAGCCCTATGCAGGGGGCTTGATCCCAGGACCCTGGGATCTGACCTGAGCCAAAGGCAGCCACCTAGACTGGGCCACCCAGGTGCCGCAAGTGAATTATCTTTTAAAACAGATCCCGGAAAGACATTCATTCTTGAGTATGGACACACTGACTCTACAAGTTAAAAACTTTGTAAATCTGAATTTACAAAACACATGCTAGGAGTTGTAATTTGCACTACCGAAGGATTCTTTCTATTATAAAAATATTCCTTTAAAATGCTATTCCCTGGTCAATTTAAAATTGTTCGATTAAAATTCAATATGCTATCACTTTCCAAGTTCAGAATAAAGTGAAGTACAGCTAGAACACTTCGCTTTGCCCAATGATGATTTATTTGCAACATCCACTAAAAAAACATCTGGATGCTTTTCAGTCCAAAAAACAAAAATAGCTCTAAAGATTTTCAAAGAAAAAAACAAAATATATTAGGATGCTTCTCTAACTAAGGTATATTTTTAATCTTTTGTTTGTTTTGTTTGAATTCCTTGATGTGTCCTTCTCTTAAAATTTTTAAGAAGTGTAAGGCAACACATCCCTGTCGGTGCTAATTCCTCAACAGTCAGACTCCATTCTCTTCCTCCGTGTACAGACTGCAGTTATCTTTCTAGGTACAAAAGTGAAGCAATATCACAAAACTTTATCCAATGATTCCCTATTGCTCATGCTAAGCTCCTGAGTACCAAAACAGAGGAGGGTGACCATACCATTTATTCTCAAAACTAGGACATTGTGAGAATGAAAAGGGTCATACCAATTAAAATGATGTACTTATTAAATCATTATGTTATATACCAACATACATATTATGTCAGTTACATCTCAATGAAAAGATGTAATTACTGATAAATTGGTGTCATTGGTGAACATAAAACATAGCTCTATTCAAATTATATTTTCAAACTAATTTTAAATAAAATGTATCCACAATAAAGCAAATTAAACAACTTTCCATTATTTAGAACATAGTCATAATAGAAGAGTAATCATCTTGGAACATGTTCAACATATTGTAATCAGTTTCTCAGTCACAGTGGTCATTATTAATGGCATGTTATTGGTATCTTATTGAGCAAGGCACATTTTTTTTCTATATGGTTTTAGTATGGTAAGCATTTTTTATAATACTGCAATCTTCTTGGAAGTTGCACTTAATTGAAAAATAATTTTTTTTCTTTTTCAGCTTACTCTTTTCTCAGATCATAGTCCTAACTGAGAAAATATTATTCATGTAAGTGCTGAGATCATTGGTAAGTTCAAAGCATTTATTAAAAGAAGATATCCTCAGTTCTATTACTTTATAAGAAATGTATATTTAGTTCCTAATATATTCACGAGAACTATACTTTTACTTCTACTCAGTGTATCTTTCTTTGAAATATACTTTCGTAAAACAAAGCTTGTCAAATTAGTTATAACCTATGAGTTCTTAAATGTCTTACCAAATTATATGTTGAAAAATCATTGGCTTTTTCAATTTCATTTTACACCTATACAGAATATAAGCTTAACGATTAGGAATTAGAGTTCTGTCAGAAGATTCTTTCTAAAAGTCAATACATTCCAAAATGCAATTACAGACTTCCAAAATGAAATCCTCCATATCATTTTGGCTCAGAAAATTAAATGTATTCAACTTTTTACTTGCTTTTGTAGAGAGAATTTTCAAAGTCTTATTTGCAAGCTCTATTTTTGATAATCACAGTTTAATAAAACCATAAAAACTGAAGTTTTGGCTCCTAAGGTTGATGTAATTCCTTCTTAAAAACAAAAAACAAAAACAAAAAACCTCAGTTGTTCTCTCCTAATTTTTAGTGCTCATGAATCACTTTGTTGTTGTTATTGTTTTCTGAGGGCTCTTCAAATCAACTCCCTAAACTTTATCTTAAAGATTTATAGAGTAAATTTAAGAAACAGCAAATATGAATATGTAAGATACAGGGAAATAGCTAGATAGCATTTTCTGCTGCTTCTCACAAATATAAATATGTTAAAGTTCTTTCCCCCCACAAAGCTCCTGATTTTCCTCTATAAGTCAATGAATACAATTAAGTAACACAATTATATACATGTATCAATTTTTTTGGTCTAAGGAATTTCAGGGATTGAGTAAAACTTAAATAGGGTTGTATGCACATAGATCATAATGAGACTTGAATAATGTTCATAATTTCACACTATGTTTAATGCTGAAATTAATCACAAGGATCATCCAACCCCACATTTTACTGATGAGAGTTTATGTAGCTTAAAGGAGTTGATTCCTTTCTACCAACAAAATAAAGTTGGAAGGCCCATTTCCTTTCCTGGTCTCTCAAGTCAAGGAATAGACATTCTGCTCCTCTCTAATTTCTCCATTATTTTTTTAAGATATAGTCATTCATTTTAGGAAGAGAGAGAGCACACAAGTGAAACAGGGAGAGGGACAGAGAATCTTTGGTGACTCCACGCTGAGCGCAGAGCCCGACACTGGGCTCCTTGCTCAGCAGAGAGCCTGCTTCTGCCTCTCCCTCTGCCTACTGCTCCCGCGGCTTGTGCCCCCCGCCCCCCGCCCCGGTCAAATAAATAAGCTCTTAAAAAAAAACATTATTATATTTTCCCTCCGTGGCATCTCTGGGCTCCACACTCAGCACGGAGTCTGCTTGCATTTCTTTCTCTCTTTTCCTCTCCCACACCCTCAAATAAATAAATGCATCTCAAAAGAGAGAGAGAGAGAGAGAGAGAGAGAGAGAGAGAGAGTCTGCCTTAAATAAGAGAATGCAATTTCTTTCTCTAAGGACAATGACACACATTTTACTTACATCTGTCTTAGACAGTAACTAGCAGGCTAATACATTGCAAGTGTTCAGTAAATGAGTGTTCTCTCCAGACACAATGAAGCAACCTTACTATTTCTCTGTCATTTTCTTAAACTCTCTGCAGGTTTTTCCACCTATAAAGTTACTTGGACTGTTTAAATCCTTGTGCAGGGCGCCTGGGTGGCTCAATGGGTTAAAGCCTCTGCCTTCGGCTCGGGTCATGGTCTCAGGGTCCTGAGATCGAGGCCCGCATCGGGCTCTCTGCTTGGCCGGGAGCCTGTTTCTTCTTTTCTCTCTGCCTGCCTCTCTGCCTGCTTGTAATCTTGCTCTCTCTGTCAAATAAATAAAATCTTTAAAAAAAATAAATCCTCGTGCATTTGTCAGGAAGTTTCAGTAAAATTATTTATGCCATGCAAGGTGCCTGGCAAAGATGAGAAACATAGCTGATCCTGTTCAGTGTGTGCAATTCCTTTACTCACGACTAAGAGCAGCTCAGTCCCGGCTTCACAGACCTAACGGTCAACAGTAGAAGAAACAACGAGGCAGGGAAGGGAGGGGGTAATCTCTAAAGTGTAAGGATGGTGGAAAGTATCTGAGGCAGTCATCTTGACGTGTTTGCAAAAAACCCAAACTTACTCATGTAAAAATAAAGGATATAAACTATCATTTGGTTTGGACGTATATTGAACAACTTATCTTATAAAACCTCACCGGTTTTATGGAGCAATCTGGAAAGGACATTAACTATTGATGAGGTATTTAGAAAGCCAGGCAGGTGAAAAAGATAAGCTGCTGCTGATAAAAGGTAGCAGCTGAGTACAATGGGTTTCTCCTTCAAGTCAATAAAAAAGCTCAATCACAGAACAACTCAAAAATCCAGATTGATTGGAACCAGACTCAATTTTAAGAAAACAAGCTTAGCAGGCTGAGCAGCTGCTCGTTGTGTTTCTTCGTATGGAGCAAGACAGAGGAGAGGAAATAGCACTGCCCTCAAAGTGAGGAAATCATCCCCTCGATTTCTCTGTCTCCTATTACGTAAAACACCGCAATTATGCCACACAATTCCAAAGACGCCTTATAGCTCCGAAATCATAACTATACTATGACAATTAACCCCTTCCCAAAGTGAAACTGTTAATAAGACCGCCGTGATAGTCTCACTTCACCTTCTATCATTACCAAGGAAATCAGTTACATGGAGGTATGTTTTTTTGTAATATCAGAAATAAGATACCTTATTATAAACACCAGGACATACAGCTTCTACATTATGCTACGAATTGAGTACATGAACTATTTCTCCCCATATTTCAAATACAATAATAATGTATTTTATACTTAAAATTTGCTAAGAGAGTAGATCCCAAGATCTCACCACACAAAACATTGTGTAATACTATCTAATAATGGTGAGAATCAATGTATACTTATATCAAAATGTCACATTGTTTAAATATATGTAATTTTTATCAACCATACTCAAAAGAGACAAGGGGAAAAAATGAAAGAATGTATTGCACCCAGGGAAATATCACCCCTTCTCATAATGTTTTGCTTATAAACCAGTGCTTCACCCAAGGTTTCAATGGCCTTATCCAACTTTCTATCAGGCCGGCAGCTTCTGTGTAGGATGCTTTGTGATATAATCAGTAGAATCCAAGTTATGGGCCCACTTCCATACCTCTGCAGCTAGAAAATGCATGTTTGGACTGATGGGATATCACGTGCAACTGGAAAAAAGTTCTTTTAAGTCCTCAGATCATAGTGCTGAGTCCCTGAGGACAGGAAAAACAAAACCATGCCCCAAATATAGAAAAAGCTGGATCTTCTAAGATAGAAAATGCCCTAGATGAATAACTGCTGGAAACCTGCTGGTGTTTTTGAAAGATAATACCACAGTGGGGACCCAGACTTGTTCTCTGCTCCAGGCAGTTTGGGTATTTGCTGACACCAGCAGCTAATCGGTCTCAGTAAGCGGGAGCTCATAGTCTTGGTCTCATATACAGCCTCTATCCCTGCCTTCATGGGTACTTACTAGATAAGTTCATTGCACTAACACTGGAGTGGTCAAGGCAGGCTAAGTGACGTCTAGTACATGTTTCACTTTATCTAGTTGTTGGCTGGGATCCCCTGGTCTTATGACTTGGCTGTCTCACAAAAACCCTGTCTGTGACGGCCATCTACATCTACATGGTTATTTGTTGACTCGTGTTCAGGCTCTCTTACTGAACGCATGGGCCTGACTGCATGCTGAGAGTTATTCTTCTAATGTGTATCATCCCTGATGCACTTGTTCCGGTCTCGTTGCAGAATGTTAGTAGTGGGCATTATGATCCTCCCATCCCTGCTTGTAATAAACTATTCAGAGCATCCTTCCCATGAATAGTACTTGTAAGATCATGGCATCTGCTGGGTCACGTGGGCCAAGCATCAGGGCTATTTCTAGCACAGTGTGCATCTCCAAACCTGCTCCTTTGAGCTCCTTGCAAAGCTGGCAAATTTGTGTGTCACCCAGTAGGCAGGTCAAAACACTATTCTCAGAAGTGTAATGTAATATTCTGCCTCAGAAATGGAGAGCAACTTACCAGAAACAGGGTCTCGAAGGTACAAGTTGTCTTTTACCTTTGGAAGTTGTTCTAGCACGCCCCAGACCCCTAAACTCCCTTAAGATTCTATTTACGTGGTAGGCCCTTAAGTCTTTTATCTCTCACCCTTTAGAGGACAAATGTCTTCCCGAGACCTCCAACATGCTAGCCATTTCTTGCTCATTTGGTCCAAATATGTGATTTTACTGATAAGGTGCCCCCCTTTGTGGTGTTAAGGACCTACCAGATAGTCCAGATCTCTTGCGACTATATTGAGAGCGGACTCAGGAGGCTTAAACAGACCTCTGGAGCAAAACCTAAAGTGTATGCGGCTGCCAGTTCCATGCAAATACAGATTTTAACCTTCTGATAGAGATGGAACTCATTTGCTCCATCAATGGATGTCGTTCATGGATCAAAGGTCATATTAATCTTCTCCAGCCAGTATGCTGCATCCGACACGCAGCAGTAATCGGAGCTACTAACTACCTGGTTAGGTCTGCAGGAATCTTCTGTTATTCCCCAGGTTCCATCCCGCCCCCCCCCCCAGGGATTACTGAAATCCACGGAGATAGGAAAGAAAACAGCTCTTGCATCTGTGAGATCTTTAAAGGGGGTAGTAATCCCTGTCACTTAACCTGAGATGTGAGGTTGTTTTTTCATTTTTTATCTTGCTGAAAATTAGAGACTTCCCCTTGGCCTTAACTAAAATCGCAGATCTAAACCCAAAGACTAAGGAACAAATTTGGGGCTTCTGTTAACGAACAGGTATGTCCACTTGGAGATTGTATAAATGACTAAGGGGCGGGGGGCTAAAATTCAAATGGATCCAGTATGAGCCAAACCTGGGGCAGGACTTCATTTAGGACCTGATCCCAAAATGTTTCCTTTCTAATAGCATGTCCCTCATGATATTTTGGTCAGCTTTCTTCCTGTGTTCAACAGTGGTGGTAAGTTTGCAGCGCTCCTCTTTACCTAATGCCCCGTTAAGAAAGCAAAGTGCTGTACTCCCTGCTGGCAAGGACTAGGAAGCAACATGATGTACACTTGCGATGTTTTAGGCTTTGTCCTACCGGTGACGTAGTCTCTTCAATCTATCCATTCTGCGTCTGAAACCTCCCTCATGTTTTGACACTAAGAAAGGAATATTAACTTTTCATTGGGAAGATGGCCTTCAGCCTCTTGACTCTTCACCCTTGATTTCTTTTGATTATACAGATTGACTTGTATCTTTTTGATTACCCTTTTGTTTTGTTCCTAGGGATGCCATATTAACCATCTCTAACACTCTGAAGGTCAGACCACTCAGCTACACCTGCAATCCTGCCACTCATGATCACTGTGACTGCCAGCCTCCCAAAGGTGTGACACGCCCTGTCCTCTATTGTCTTGCTGGTCCCATCACACCCATTGCCAATAGTCATTCTATGGCAGGATCTCCTACCATCAGCCCTGGCGTACAGAGCAAAACCACTGCTGAACTTCTAAGTGATGATACTGACCTCTCATCAGAGCATGAGATGTTGCTTTGGTAAATGGTATATTCTTTGCAATCTCCATGTGACACTTAAGCAGACTCAGCGGGTCCCAAGTAACCTGGGATTACATTATTTTCAAGGGAATCTCCCCTGGTTTTTCCATCCTGTATTCCATCTTAACCAGCTCCTTGACTTTGGCATAGCAAACCAGCCTGTATTAATAGTTGAAGCTTCTTTGGGGCTCACCTGCTCTTAAGGTCCAGTCCTCAAGCTTTCTCTATCCTATCACTGCTGGAGATGAGGACTCCTTTTACATGTCATGAAGGAAGCCTTATGAGTTTAACACTTAGCTTTGAATTTCAGGTTAATTGATCAACTTTTCATTATCTTTTCTTCTTTATCTTTAGCAGTAGTCATCGATTCCACTGCAATTGCATTAGTATTCCACCCACATTCCTCAAATCCTTGATAAACCATATTAGCCAACAGATTTCTCTCCATTGGTATGCCATGTCTCTTCCCCAGTGGGAAAATTCAACAGCTACATTGCTGCTTTGTGCCAAAGGTGACATGTGCTTCACTTACCACTTGCAGTGTGGTCCTCCTTACTAGCTGGGCGGCAGATGATCCAGCTCCAAATTCCATCCCAGTGGCTGCTCTCATATATCCTTCTTAGTTCCAACCACCAAAATTTGGGTTCCCTAGGAAATAGAACACCTGCATATTAGAATGAAATATGCCTTAGTCTGTTCAGGCTATTGCAAGGATATGAAACCGAGGTGGCTTGAACAATGGAAATGTATTATCTCACAGTTCTGGAGACTTGAGAAGTCAAAGATCTACGTTCCTATATCTCCAATACAGACATAGGAGGAATTAAGGTGTTAGCATATAAATCAAATCACATGCAATTCCATACAAATCTATAAGCAAAGAGTCAGGTTTTTATACGCCCACATCAGTTGATAATTGGATGTAGGCCACTTGGAATGTATCATGGCTTTGGACAGATGGGTCCTCTTCAGTTGAGGTGATTTCCAAGGACACAGGCAAATAACTGAGGGCTACCTGCCACTGGCACTCTAACCAACACCAGTCCTCTTTTCCCTCAGGGTAATTTCCCTCCACTGTGGAGAACCACCTCACAAAGGCCATGATTCCTTCCTAGAGACAGCCCACCTTCAATGACTTGTTGAGGGAGAAACACATGGTTGGTCACCTTGCCCAGTTCAGCACAATTCTGCAGGGCTCTCTTAGCTTTAGTGTTCCTGGAGGCTTTCGTGAATCCTTGCGGTTAAGGCTTCACAGAGCCCTTCTCTTTCTGGCAAGAAAGAGAAATAGTCTTTTCCCCCTACTGCAGATGCTAACTCCTAGAGTACACCCCAACAGACTTTCTGCACACTCATCTCCATCTCAAGAGTTTGCTCCCCAAGAAACCTACCCATTGATATTGGAAATCAATAAATATATTTTAAAAATTGAATTTTAAGCAAGGAAGTTTTCTTGATTTCACTTAGGTCTCTACATAGCAGAAAATTACATGAAACACCACAAAAAAAATAGAGCCATAAGAAATATATCCACAGATGTGTATGAAGGCAACTTAAATGCCATAAATATATCACTATAACCACTATTTAATATGTATTGTGCAATGATATCATTTATGCAATAGTCTTTTTTTATGAACCAGCACTTTATACCTGAAAATGCAATGTCAGTGAATTGCAATTCAGTGAATCAATAGCTTAAAAACTGAAATTCAAATTAAGGGACCTCTTTATTCATGGCCATATATCATGGGGGAAATCATCTATTTTTATTAGAAAAGAACAATTTAAGAAACACTTAGAAAATTGTTTAACCTAATATTTGCAAATGTGTATTTCTTAAATTTATATAAAGCTATATCTCTCAGACTATATAAAAATACAGTAAAGCTATTTTACATGCCTTCTTAAATCTGATGAATAGCATATTAAAAATTGATTAGACAAGATGATCAATTCTTTTGCAGCTTCCAAAATCCAGGAGGTCACTATACACTACGAAAATATTAAATATTTTAAAATCTTCCCATTATACAGGAAGAAATGCAAATATCACTCAAGTCACTTAAATTCAGCATCATCTGTATGAGACTTATATTCTGGTTCAATCAATCAGGTTTTTTTTTAGCAAGTAGTACCAGTCAGTTCTTATGAACTCAGAAATGTCAGAAATGAGATGTTGAATTTAGACTTGTCACTTGCCAGTAGCCTCCAGTAACTAATTTATTAATTTCTTCTAAGCCTTTTGTCAGAGTTGATATTAATTATGCCTATACCAAAGATGCTTTTAGAATAAAATGAAGTAACGGATATAAGATTATTAGCACGGTGCCTATCCTGTAGCAAGCAGTAAAAAAAGTTGCTGTTAACATGCCTTTTGCTGAACCTTTTTATAAATTAGGGATTATACATGAAAAGAGCTTCAGAAACATAAACATTATATACAATGAAGGGGTTATTAAACTAGACCACCCAAGTTACGGCTCCATGACTAATAATGAAAGCCAGTCTGTCACTGTACCAAGGACCAATATAATTAGTAATAATCTTCATAACAGCCTTAAAATCGGGCTTCATTTTCTCCTCCGTATGCGAGATTTGGAAATCAGGGGCAAACGGTTTGTCTAAAGTCAAACATCTGGCACATTATGGAAGCAAGTGTCAAATGCATATTGTTCTGAATTCAGTTTGCGCTCCTTCCTGATACTGTATTAGCGCTCTAAAAAAGTTAAAAAATGGTGAGAATAATGGCAATTAATTACATTAGTTATTCTATAAAAGCTCTTTAAATTTCAACATTTAAAAATGTTTTAATTGGTGAATCTCTCGTGCCCTACATTCTCACTTAATCTCGGAAATTTTCCACAAAGGGAGGTTATAACTCATTGGCTTTGTGAGTTTTTATGCAATCCAATTTATAATGTCCATGTTTTTAATCTCAAAATTACTGGCAATTTTATAGCTCATAATAAGATACTAAACAGTCCCCTGGCAAAATACCCAAAATGATGAAACATGGGTATTTGTGGGTCTCCATTTTCAACACAGACACTTGACAAGGTTTTCTGGTAAACTAACAAAAGGTTTTTAAATAGTCAGAAGGAAGTAGCATTTTCTTAGTCTTTTTTTTTTTTCTGTTTCCATGATAAAGTCATTGACTAGGGAGGAAGAATTAATAAATCAAATATACCTACTTTTTAAAAATAAAGGCAGAGATAGGAAAGTGAAGAACAATAAACTTTTTTTTTTAAGAGGGGGCAGGGAAGGAGAGAAAGAACCTTAAATAGGCTCCATGCCCAACACAAAGCCCAGTGTGGAGCTCCATGTTATAGTCCTGAGGATCATGACCTGAGCTAAAATCAAGAGTCAGATGCTTAACCAACCGAGCCACCCAGGCACCCCAACAGCAAACTTCTAAACTATCATCTAGAAGTCAGGCTCACTAGAAGTCAGACACAGGTGATTTGGCAATTTGCTGTAAGCACTGAGGGTATCTGGCACTTATATAATTGTTATAGGCTTTTAATGGACCTGCCAAACCCAGATCCTGCAAGAGTTATGCATTACCATTTTATAGACACAGTTTCTATCTCCTTGTTATCTATCCCACAACTCAGTGAGCTGGTTGTAATAAATTCTCAAACAACAACACTAAGACAAAGAATTAAAAAAGATTATTTTCTGTCACAAAAATAAGGGATGAAGAGAATAAGCCCCTTCTCTGTTCTTCCCCCGCCCCCCCCCCGCCTGCCCCCAGGTCATTTTCTGGATAAATCTATATTCTGAAAATAAGAATTATTTCTTGAATATAATGACAGAGAATGGGCCCATCCAGACTTTCATGTATTTGATTATTACTTATACTTATTTAAAACAATTCTTGAAAACTCTGAAACCAACTTTATCTAGATTCCTTATATGACCTTAAAATTTAAGTTTTATCTGCTTTTTCACTCTAGATATGTAATAAAGACAAAACTCTAGAATAAAGAATAATTACTGGGGTGCCTGGGTGGCTCAGTCATTAAGAGTCTGCCTTGGGCTCAGGTCCTGATCTCAGGGTTCTGGGATTGAGCCCCACATCTGCATCCAGCTTCCTGCTCAGCGGGAAGCCTGCTTCCCCCTCTCCCACTTCCCCTGTTTGTTTTCCCTCTCTCACTGTGTCTCTCTCTGTCAAATAAACAAATAAAATCTTTTAAAAAAAAAAAGGGTATCTGGGTGGCTCGATTAAAGCCTCTGCCTTTGGCTCAGGTCACAATCTCAGGGTCCTGGGATTGAGGCTCGCATTGGGCTCCCTGCTCAGTGGGGAGCCTGTTTCCTCCTCTCTCTCTGCCTACTTGTGATCTGATCTCGCTCTCTCTGTGTCAAAAAATAAATAAAATCTTTAAAAACAAAATAAAAATTAAAAGAATGATTACTAACAGCAATTATATGTATTTGGTATGATGATACCGATGACTCTTCACCACTGGTGAGCAGTCAGTTATATTTTTCTTGATTTTCATTCAAAAACAATCTTTTGTTATCCTATTCTGGCTCTACATTGTCTATACTTTTATATAACATTTAGACTAGAGCTGGTCTTTTACTTCTTGCTGAAGACACTCATTTTTTAGATTAAGTTTTATAGTCTCTAAGATTATTAGTCCACATCTACAAATTAGAGTTCAAGCTTTTACTTTAGTTCGGGAACTGTACTAGCAGATCCTGCTTTTTCCAGCTATTTCCACTGAAATCTGTCTTTTGGGTTAAGCTCCATTCAGCTCTTGAATATCTGCCACCCTCTACATTTCTGCAATCGCACCCTTCCTCACATAAGCTATGGAATAGAGCGTTAACTTTTCTTCAAAAAAAAAAAAAAAGATTTTATTTGAGGGAGAGCAAGAGATCCAGAGAAAGAGAACATGAGCTGGGGGAAGGGCAGAGGGAGAAGCAGACTCCCCGCTGAGCATGGAGTCTGATGCAGGACTCTATCCCAGGACCTTGGGATCTTGACCTGAGTCAAAGGCAGATGCTTAACCCAAGGAGCCACCAAGCATTTATTTTTCCATGTCAGATCAGATCATTACATCAACATTTTTGTAAAACAAAGGTTTTAGGTTTCTGATTCTCATTTTGGTACTAATCCCAAATGCATTTTAAAGTTCAGATTAAAATTCTGTTTTTATTCTTTTTATTCCAACTCCCCTCCTGGCCTCTAACTTTGGTAATTTGAACTAAGCTGCATAAAAGTTTCAAAATGCCTCTTGAATAATTTTAGTATCAGGTCAAATTTAGTAGTGGAGCACAAGAATCTGCTTTTCCCTTCTCTCCTGTACTGTCCTCCAAGATCCATCTGGTTCTCCAATTCTTACTGCTCATTGGTGAAAGGATAGAGAGATGATGATAGATAGGTAGACAGACAGCCAGACACAGATAGACAAAATTGTTTTCTCTGTACTTAGAAAATAAGTTCAGAAAGCATAAATGAAGGCTGTCTGCCCTTTGTTAACTATTTCAAAGTCACCCCTTTATACCCTAAATTCAATGGATATACTTTGCCACTTCACTTTGCCTTTAGAGCACAAAAAAGATTCTTCTGAGGATGTAGTGACTGTCGGAACTTTGAAATTCTCCTGGAGAAATTCAAGCCAAAGTATTAAAAATGAAAAAATAAAAAAAATTAAGAGAATGAAAAAAATAAGGCTTGCCTTGTTTCCAGGGAACTTAAGAACTATTAGAGTAGACAATAAATAGTCTAAGTATGACTTTCTTCTCATGCCAGGTATCCTTCAAATTTTTGTAAACTATTTCATCTACCCTTAAATTGATGTATACTATCTTGTCTTTATCACACAAGGTTCAGGATGAATGTGACAAATGCCCCCTACAATAGGAAGCTCAGCCCAGATTGGTGTCCATGTAATGGAACTCTATAGGGTGAGGTCTTGACTCAAAGTAGCCAGAAAAAAAACAAGAAGATAAAGAGAGAATCTGAGTCCCCAGAGAGAGAGTCAAACTGTAGAAGGTAAGAACTTCTTCTAAAATCCAAGTTGTAAGTAACTAGATGATGAGAGGCAATGAAAACATTCTAAAGAAAGAAAACACTGTAATAGACTGAAAACTCCCTGTGACAGGTCAAAAAACTAAAGGGCTCCAAGAAAATTACCTCCACAAACCCAGAGTGCCTCAGGGTTTCTTTGGCCATTAGTTTCTATTCTGACCAGTTCAAAGTTCAAACTACAGGTCAAAATTCTGCTTCTATTTTCTCCACACATCTTTGTCTTACATTTGCCAAGACAACTAATATACAAGTCTGTCCTATCCACTCCAAGAATACCAGAGTTAATTTCCAGATGGTTTAGAATCAGTGTGCTTCTCATGTGTTGAAAGTTTAGGAGACCTTCAGGATCTAATTTAAAAGTAACCCAATCAACTCCCATATTATAGATACATTCCTATCTTACCATTTGTGGATGAGTATGGAAAGAAATGGCCAACTCTCTTAACTTTACAAAATCACAGAAGACCAGAGTTAGTAAGAAAGCTAAAACACTTATAAATTCAGTCCTTTAAAAAGTCAACAACGCTGGATATAGGATTCTGAAGGACTTTTTGTTATCCAACTTCTATTTGCCCATTTTGAGGAACAGGTGTAGCTCATCAGTTTATTATATTATATCGACATTTGCTTCCTATAATCTCTTCATGTGAGATTTATGGGATGACACAAACACACAGTATTTTCTTATCCACAGGACAGCCAGAGATTTGAAAGTGTATTTAGTGTCTCCCATGAGTCAACAATCTATGCAGATATTCCAGTTCCTTCTATGATTCTACCCATTGGCAGGCTTCTCAATCACTCCCCCATCCTTGGCATTCCCTCATAGTTCTTCAGTGTCCCTGATCTTAGCAGTGGTCTTATGCCGCTACTCCTTCATGTATAAGATCTAATCACCAAGACTGATATTCAAGATCATGCACATCCTTTTTTAATTTTTTTTTTTTTGGTGTTTGTTTTGACAGTGTAAGGAAACATGGAAACACTTGTTCTTGGGAGATAATGTCAGAAACGCATCAGTATGCCTTTCTCCAGATGGGTTCATCTTTCTAATCCAACTCATTTATTATACAGAGCATAGGGAGGCAGAAAAATAAAATTCTAACAGCTGTTGAAAAGGTGATGTTATCCTGAAGATAATTTACTTTAGCTCTAGCATACAATATGAGAGGAAACTACTGTGGACTTTAGTGAATTGTGTCACAAACTACAATTATGGCTTTATACCTACTGGTACTCTATATTTTGTTGAGCTATAATAACAGTCTGTGACCTCTGAGTGCAGAAAAATGAGAATAGCATGAGTTGCAGAACCAGGTAAGATTGAGTTTGAGTCTTTACAAGGGCATTTTTTGGCTGCATGAGATCAGATAGGCTAATGAATGTTTCTGAGATTCACATATCTGAAATAGAAAAATAGCACTTGGCCAATAAGATTAAAACGTATAGAGTTATATTTATATACCACACAAAAGATGGCACATAGGAGCGTGCTACTATATTTGATAAGATTGCAAGGGTGTTTATTTTTATTTATTTGCATATGTTGATATACCCTTGACCATTCATATATATGACTATTTACAGACAGAAACAGTTACACATCATGCTAGTATACAGCATATATAGTTGTAATAGAAGTCTAAAAATCAGTTAATAACCCTTTACTTTAGAAATAAATTTGGGATATATTAATTTGCTACTCATTACAATTTAAATAATTAATTTAAAAGCAGTATCCATAACCACATAAGGGAACTAAGTTCTACAAGTGACAAAATTATTCAGTTATAATTTGATGGCATTCAATGAATGGATGCAATATAGTGAGTATGGTAAATGAGGAAGTGAGAAAAATATGGCACAATGTAATAAATATAAGAGAAGTAAATTTCCTTGATCAAAGGAGTGTTTCCTGCTTTTAAGAGTTGATCACACTTTTAAATAGTTCTACATTAAGACCGAAACCACTTCATCAACCAGATGAGGGGAACTGAGTGCAGAGATTAACGGGATGACAAACGTTTCAGTCAGAGCTCATTCGTATGAATTATATTCCCAATTTAGTCACTTAATTCAGCATAATCTTGGACAAGTAACTTAACTGTGATGATCCTTAATTTCCGCAGCTATTTTAAGAAGATGATAAACTTGGTAGGATAACGCCTCACTTAAATTTACTTAAAGAATATAATGAAATAATATAGGAGTACTGTGGATTTAAATTGGCTATAAAATATCGGATACCAGTGTCATGAGAACAGAACAGTCAATAATGTGCTCTGATGATTGCGTATTCTTATGGGAAAAAAGTCATCTGAGATTCCTGCCTCACATCATTAATAAAAATAAATTTTAGTCATGTTAAAACTTAAGGCAAAAGGGAAACGAAAACTTCAAAATTTCATTATACTAAAAGTAGTGTGGACTTCCACTTCCCAGCAAGATAAAGAGAATAGGGATCTAATTTAATCACTTAGAAAAACACACAAAGACAAAATATAGGACATGATGGTTTTCAAGATGCTGGCAAGTGAGCAATCCATACAGAACACTGATCTCTGGAAACTGGGAAACAGTCAGTCATGTAAGTGCCTTAGCTTAAGGCCTAAAGAGAGTCATTATACCAGAGAGAAGAGGAAGCCAGGCAGAATCCAGCTGACGCCGAGAGGTGAGGAAATAAAGTCCAAGAGAGAAGTGCAGTGGCTAGATTTTGACAATCTCAAGGATTTTCATAGGCAGGCAAAACTATCCAGCACTATATTTGCAATACATAATTTACAACGTATGTATGGATCCAGTTAAAAATTACCGAGCATGCAAAAGAGATAAGAAAATGTGAATTGCAATAAGAAGAAAAATCAATGGATTGAAATGGTCCAATTATCTATCACATGTTAGAAAGAGGGGACAAAGAAATTAAAGCTATTATAACTGTATTCCATCTGTTTAGAAAGTTAAGTAGATATAGAAATGTTATAGATAGAAAAGATAAAAATTGGGCGCCTGGGTGGCTCAGTGGGTTAAAGCCGCTGCCTTCGGCTCAGGTCATGATCCCAGGGTCCTGGGATCGAGGCCCACATCGGGCTCTCTGCTCAGCGGGGAGCCTGCTTCCTCCTCTCTCCTCTCTCTCTGCCTGCCTCTCTGCCTACTTGTAATCTCTCTCTGTCAAATGAATAAATAAACTCTTTAAAAAAAAAACAAAAAAAAACTTAAAAAAAAGAAAAGATAAAAATTAAACTTCTAGAGATGAAAACTAAAATGAGTGAGATTTTGNTAAAAAAAAACTTAAAAAAAACTTAAAAAAAAAGAAAAGATAAAAATTAAACTTCTAGAGATGAAAACTAAAATGAGTGAGATTTTGAAGCAGATTCATCTCCAGGTCCTTAAAAGGAACACGGTTTGGCTGATGCCTTGACTTTGGCCTAGTGAAACCCAAAGCAAAAAACCAGCTGAGCCACGTTACGTCCGAACTTCTGACCTACAGGACTGTGAAATAGACGGGTGTTGCATTAAAGCTAAATTTGTGGTAATTTGTTAAGGTAGCAATTGGAGTAGAAAACTCATACACATATTAGCACAAATCAAGAGAAAGCTGGAGTCCCCTTTATTAATATTACACACAAAGATTTCAAATCAAAGAATTACCAGGAGTAAATAAGATCATTTGCTAATGATGAAGTACGCCATTTCATTAGGAGTAACTTAAAACTTGTGAGCACCTAAAAACAGGCCATTAGTGGAGTTTCTTCTATTCCCACTGTTNATTTATTAATATTACACACAAAGATTTCAAGTCAAAGAATTACCAGGAGTAAATAAGATCATTTGCTAATGATGAAGTATGCCATTTCATTAGAGGTAACAGACTTAAAACTTGTGAGCACCTAAAAACAGGCCATTAGTGGAGTTTCTTCTATTCCCACTGTTTTTCTACTTGTTCTGTTATTGAAGAAATGTTTAATATGATTATAAATTTTATTTGTCTACCTCTCCTTACAGTTCTCTCAGTTTTTGGTTCGTTTTGAAGATCTACTTTTAATCTAAGGCCAATTTTTGGGGGGGGGCAGATATTAGGTCCTCTAAGTATCTGTTATTTGAGAAAAAAGGCTTGGAAAAGAATACAACAATAATAACCCAAACTGTTTTATGAGATTTGCATAACTTTTAAAAAAATATTTTATTTATTTGTCAGAGAGAAAGAAAGAGAGAACACAAGCAAGGGAAGTGGCAGAGGCCAAGGGAGAAGTAGGCTTCCCGCTGAGCAAGGAGCCTGATGCCCGACTCAACCCCAGGACCCTGGGATCATGACCTGAGCGGAAGGCAGATGCTTCACTGACTGAGCCACCCAGGCGTCCCAAGCTTTGCATAACTTGAAACCAGAGAACTCTTTTAAGCCAGTAGCAGAAAGGAAAATGGCACACTATTATTCATGAGCATAGATATAAATAATCAGAATAAAATACTAGCAAACTGGATTCAGCAGCATAAAATAGATAAAATACTTCTTGATCTGCCTGTACCCTGAAAATACTGTTTAACATTATGTGTATTTATTAAATATACATATATATAATATTCTCCATATTAAAGGAAAAAATGTAAGATTTTCTCAGACACAGAAAAGTCAACAACCAATTAATACTAAAGATCCACTTATGATTTAAGAAAAGCATCAATCTGATAAAAGTTATTTATAGAAATGTATAGCAAGTATATTTAATAATTAAATGTTAACTTTTCTTATGAGAAAAAGAAGACAAAGATATCTGGTGTCATGAGTTCTATTTCACATTGGCTTAAAATACCTAGCTAGCCCAAAGTTTACAATTAAAAAGGGTGGGAAAGGGGACACCTGGGTGGCTCAGCTGGTTAAGTGCCTGACTCTTGATTTCAGCTCAGGTCATGATCTCAGGGTCCTGAGATTGAACCACACGTGGGGCTCCATCCTGCTTAAGATTCTCTCCTCCCTCTGTTGGATATGCATCCTCTCTCTCTTTCTCTCTCTCTTGAAAAAAAAGAAGATGGGAAAGGTAAAAACAAAACTGATTTGCAGGTGATATGGTTATTGTACAGAAAATCTATAAGATCTTACAGGTATATTTTTTACAGTTAAGAACAGAGAGATTTTTTTAGTAAAATCAATGCATAGAAATCATTGCCTTCTGATGCATTAGAAATAAGTTAGAAAATAAAGATTAAATATACTTCTAAAAAATATCAAAATTTATGAAGCACTTGGGAAACCAAAGATTCACTAGATACATGAAGAAAATGCATTATGAAAATTTATTATTAAATGAATGAGAAATAAAATATTTTCTGTTTGGAGGAGTCGATATATGTTAAATGCAATCCTTCCCATATAGATTTACAGATTCGATGCAATTCCGCATTTTAAGCTATAATTTTATAATTAATATGGAAGTGGAAATGAAAAAAAAACTAGCATAACATTCTAGGAAAAGACTGGAGAGGGAGGACTTCAGAATTTATGAAGTCTTACCGCAAAGCTGTGAATAATTAAGACAGTGTGGTATTGGGAAAGGTATGTAAACTGACAAATTGAATATAATGTAGACTTCCAAGATTACCCAAACATATATGACATACAGAAATGGGAGTGCGGATAAGCAAGAAGTGGGTGATGATGGTAAGGCAATTGAGGGGAAATAAAAAGTAATAGAATCGTACTTTGTAGCATTAAAAAACTATATTAAATGGATTACAGAGATAGTAAAACTATAAAGCTCTTGTAAATTAATGTAACTGAATGATTATCTCCATAACCTTAAATTATAAAAATTATAAACCATAAAAGAAAAGGTCTATAACTGACCACATTTCAGTTCATCAAAAGTTACCAAAAAAGGGAAAGTCAAAGTTATGTGCAACATACATAATCGACAAAGTTCAAGCTTCCAGAACATATAAATTCACACGAATAAGACTTTCAAAAAAACCAATAGGAAATTGGGAAAATTAAATGTAATCACTTCATAATAGAAAAGTGGTCAACAAATATGAATGTATTCTCAACTACAGGGCTACCATATTTCATAACTCTGAAAGATACAGTTTACAATGTTAGTTCAAAAGACAGCCCCAGTTTGTGATCACCTTCCACATCTGATCACATCCCTCATCCCCCACCATTACCAAGGTTCTATGGGATCACCCTGGCCTGCCTTCTGCAAGAATCCCTTGATGGCTGCTCATAGTAATTTTCCATCCACTGGCTCCCTCATTCTGCTAATTGGCTCTCAGTCCCTACTTGCTCTTCGCGTACTCATAGTTGAGCTACATCTCTTTACTTTCATGTGACCGTTCTGAGTAGAGTCTGTCTTACCATCAGCATAATTTTTTTCTAACAGTTGCAACCATGAATTTCAAATACATGTATCCTTTGTCACACTTTTTCTACTTGAAACCAACTCAGAAGCTCAACTCAAGTGTGCCTCCCAAACAGACATCTACTGAGCCTACAGTTACTGTCTCCAAGAAGTCTTCATTCACATACCTATGGTTAGTTACATCCCTCTTGAGACAAAGGATTTCTGGATGACCAAGGGATCTAAGCGATGTAGAATTCTGAGTAGGAGGTAAGTGGAGAGGCATGGTAGCAGTGTTAATTCTTTTACTTTTTAATCCATGGCCAGATAAATAGGCCAATTCTCTTGGCTGGATGCCTGGTAGAAAGAGAATAATTAGGCTGAAACATGAATGAGGACAAACACAGACTGCCTCTTGGAAGTCTTAGACTTACATCCCAGTTTATTTAACCAAGAATCTAGAAATGCAGCTTTATCCGTATGTCCACAGAGAATAGAAATGTATTTGGCTTATCCCAGGTCAGTTTCCCAAAGTTCTTCAGAGTCCCTAATGGAAATCTACAGCTGGTATTAGTCTATTCTGTGCAAGGGTGATCTTGCTGATTCTGACTTGCTGAATTTTTTGCTGTGCCATAGTCCTGTTATGCTTTAGCTTATATCATCATTCAGGAAGGATTTATACAAGCTAACTATGCACTTATTTTCTCTATTTAAGGAAATATGTACAAATAGCCAATCTCAACATCAGCAAAATCACATTCTTTGCTCAAGTAATAGGCAGTCACTAATCTGATATGCCCAAATCTAATTAGTTATTGGCCGTTTCCTACAATATTGGCTTCCTGCTCCCCTGTTCCTATTATGTTGACTGGAGAACCTGGGACATTTGACAAAGCTAGTCAAAAAGGAAATCTAATGCTGAAATTCTATGCTGATTTCAGTAGGTACAGAGATACTTATACAATTATATAAAAAGAAGATATTTATACAATCACATAAAAATAGTAAAACCATAGGTAAAACCAAGTAAAGTTCAGGTGATAATATTTATGTCAGAAACATAAGTAAAAGAATATGAAGCAGCATGAACTGGGTAATTCTACATTATATTGACAATTTATCTAATACACAATTGATACTTGAACAATATTCAGGAATTGTTTCTTTTGCAGTAATCTAGGAAAAGGTAAGAAATGTCCAAAGCCCCAGCTGACTTTGGAAATATTAACATGTCCCTCTTAGTTGTTGACATTTCATGCAGAAAATACAGACTTTTTTTTTCTAATGGAGAGACCCTTACATATAAAAACAGGCCACCACCAGGAATGTCTTGACATGAAGAAAAAAAAAACTAAAAGATCAGGAGACTATTTATGAAGGATGAAAAATTGGTCAGGAAATTAGATGCCAGATTTTAGCAACATATATAGAGGTTTAAAAGAAAAAAACTGTATTCTAAGAATTTTACACCCTGCCAAGTTGTCAGTCACTTTGTAAAGGCAACAAAAAGATACTGCTTTCTATGGGCTTAAACGATTTTCCTAATGTCTGCTTTTTAAACAACAGACAAAACACATGCTAGATTTGCTCATTTCTAACCAAAAGCCAAAAAAAAAAAAAAACCCCAAAAAACACCAGAACATGTTAGTTAGCAAATATTTAGCAGGAATCAAATATATGAAAGAGAATTTTTGTGGTCAAGATGCAGTATGGAGGGGCGCCTGGGTGGCTCAGTGGGTTAGGCCTCTGCCTTCGGCTCAGGTCATGATCTCAGGATCCTGGGATAGAGGCCCGCATCGGGCTCTCTGCTCAGCAGGGAGCCTGCTTCCTCCTCTCACTCTGCCTGCCTGCCTACTTGTGATCTTTCTCTCTCTGTCAAATAAATAAATAAAATCTTAAAAAAAAAAAGATGCAGTATGGACACCCAGAAAAACTATAAAAGATAACAAAGACCCATACAATTCTACTTGGGAAGCCAAAGTTCACTGGCCATTAAAAAAGAGCAACAAGCAAAATATTCATATTTTTAGAAAATACAAATTTCTAAACAATGTGCTAAAAGGAAATAAAAAGGAAAATGAAAAATATTCAAAACTAAACAATACTAATAATTTACATCTCAAAGTTGTGGAATAAAGCCAAAATGGTATACCAGGAGGATCAAGGAAAATGTACTCTCTTCAGTGAACTTACTAGAAGATAGTATACTGGGGTGAGAATTTATACATATTAGTTCATGTGTATAAAAACATAGCTTTCTTGCTTTTCTCCATCTTCCTATGTGGCCCCATCCTCTCCAAGTCAATTAAGAATTGGACTTGGGAGCCACCTGGCCAATTTTGCACCCAGGCTCTGCAATTTTCTAGTTGTATAAATTGAGAAATATTCCTGTGCCCCAGTCTCATTTGCAAAAGGATAATTACAGTTACCTACTTTCTGTGGCAATAGTTGGGATGAATGAGTTATAATATAAGTAATATTTAGAATCATATTGGTTCCATATTAAGTGCTATATAGTAGATAGCTACTAAATCTTTTCACAATGGAGGCTAACTATTCTGAAGTTTTCCATTTAAATATAGGGAAATCATTTCTGTTTTAAGGAATAGTCTTTGGGACAATTATATGGTCACTTCAAAGATCACATTCCCTATTAAAATTATTCTATCACCTTGGGGTTTAGGTGTCAATGTCTAAGTTTTTCAGGGACAAACATTCAAACCATAGCAGTTCACCTGTGAGACCTTCTTTCTTTCTTTTTTTTTTTTTTTTAAGATTTTATTTATTCATTTGACACAGAGAGAGAGATTACAAGTAGGCAGAGAGGCAGGCAGAGAGAGAGGAGAGAGGAGGAAGCAGGCTCCCTGCTGAGCAGAGAGCCCGATGTGGGCCTCGATCCCAGGACCCTGGGATCATGACCTGAGCCGAAGGCAGCGGCTTTAACCCACTGAGCCACCCAGGCGCCCTTATTTAACTATTTTTTGCTATCATTTTCATCAATTTCTGATTATTCCAAATTCTACTGCCCTTTGCTTACCAAAATTATTGGTCATTTGTTCTCAATTTTGTTTTATTTCCTTAAAAATGCCTTGGCCTGTTTAAATAGATTCATCAATAGAAATTTAAAAATAAGGTTATCTTTCTCTTATATATGGATAACATTGTCATAACTGAACAGAAGCATTTTATTCTTTTCCAGGGTTCCTGGGTTAATTTGGGATTTTCAGCTATAGCTACTATAATTTATAGCTAAAGGCATAGTTTATAGATTATAATGCTAATAATAAACATTTGTTTTCAGCCCAACTCCCTAATTTCATATATGTTTACTCCTCATTTCAGTTTCAACTCAACTATTTTTGTCACTGAAAATTCCCTTTATATCTTGCAAGCTTAAAAAAAATAAGGATTGAAAAATATGTGTAGGGTGCCTCAAAGAATCTTTTCTTCCATAACTTCCATAATCAAAATCTCCCTTTAAAAAGTATAAACTGCAGAAAATAAAGCTCAAAAATATTTTAGTAGATTGAGAAATGAAACAGTTAGAAAATAGAACAGAGAGAGTAATTTATAAAGATGGCACGTTTACTAGATTCATAACACAGGTATTTGTTATCTATACTCAACAAATTGCTAAAATATATGGGATGCCTGTGTGCCTCAGTCGATTAGGCAACTGCCTTCGGCTCAGGTCATGATCCCAGGGTCCTGGGTTCGAGTCCCGCATCAGGCTCCTTGCTCAGCGGGCAGCCTGCTTCTCCCTCTCCTGCTTCCCCTACTTGTGCTCTCTCTCATTCACTTTCTGACAAATAAATAGAAATCTTTTTAGAAAACTGCTAAAATATAGATAGATTTTATAATTGCATGTCACAAACTAAACATTACTTATAAAATTGAACTCATTTTAAACATGAATATAATGTTATTGCTATTATAATTTAATTCAAAAATGGGACCTGAGCTCCATATTTTGCCTTGTTGTTCTTAGATATTCTCTTTTCTTCCATTTTTGAGTACATGTTCAATAAGATCATGCAAACTAGAAGCCAAAAATTTTAAGATCAGATCATTTACATTTGGCCTACCAACACAAAGAATAAGTATTATACATACAAATTATTTACATATATACATTTTGTGGAAGAATGATTGAATTTGAGAATGGAAAGACTGTTTCCTTGATTATATTCTATTATACTGACTTGCACATAAAAGGATTTTAAAATTATTAATAAACAAATACCATCACATGTTTTATTGCTCTAGAAACTGAGCAGAATGCACTGCCATAATTTCTCAATTGTTCTTTTTTTGTTTGGCTTGTATTCAATTAGTTGGAGAGAGTCACACAAAAAAAATTCAAGAAAAATGAAGTATATCTCCCAGTATTGTAAAGAGTGATGTGCAGATTCCCTGGTGTGATCAATGTCTAGTATGTGTCATGTAGTGATGCCATACAGACTTCTCAGATTAAAAGGCATTTGTGTAAAATATCAAGAAAATATCAAAAAGTGGAGATTTTCTATACAGGAAAAGTTCTATGTCGTAGATTATATAAAGTGAAAACCTATTACCAAATTATTAAAAAGGCTGGAGTTTATATGATAAATAATCCCAAGTAATAACTTTACATCAATTAAGAAAAGGAGAACATTTGCATTTTGTGTGATATCAAAATTAAGAAAAAGGAGATCCACAACAGTAATTTACCTAATTCCAAAGTAAATTATGTAATTTACAGTTTAAAGGAATATACTGAAAAATGTTTGGAAAAACTTTTAAAATCTCTTTTGTGAAAAATCTAGATCTTAAATATATTTGAGACATTTGCACTGAAAATTTGGTAGAAGAAATGTTATTTAATTAAAAAATGGTGGTTAATAACAAAGTTGATTTCAACTTTGAAGCTGTATCCTATTGTTTCGTTGTTGTTGTTGTTGTTTGGGTTTTTTTGTTTGTTTTGAGTAAATGACCTAAATTGGAGGCAAGGAATGATTAGGCTGTAGAGGGGGGAGCCCTCCATAATTCTGGGATTGATCATCTTTGTCTCTGGGGAAAATTCTGTAGGATGTATGGTATCATTTTATTAAAAAGAATCTCCACTCAATGCTTCACAAAATATCTTCTTATGAAAATAAAGATCTTTGTCCTCCATGTTTCGTGGGATAGGAAAATATACTAACATATGTGAGTCCAACTTTCTTATTGTAGCATGTGATCAATTATATAAAGGTATAACAAGTGTTTCTAAAATTCCATTACAATGATTTCTTCCCAACATTTACTTTAAAATTTTAAACACATTGTGTATCTTTGTTTTTAAATAGAGGCATCATAAGAAGGTTGGGAAAGTCTAGGATGGTTAGGTAGGCATTAAATGTCCACAGTTTTATGTGCCATAATGACATTCTAGAACTAACAGTGAACTATGAAACAAGAGCTCAATGGGTTATGGTAAGCTGTCCATTACTCTGTCACTTTACTTCATTGTGTAACTTGCTGAGCCACTGTTTTTCTTTAGTACCTGCAGACAAATGCACTGCACAGACTGATCTCCAAGATCTGTTTCAGTTCTAATAGTCTAGAACTATGCTTTAAAATTAACCTTTTCCCACCCAATAGTTTATATTAAAGTATGCAGAGAAAGAATATTAGCATGGGTTTTAGGTTTGTTTGAATGCACTATATTTATGCTAAGTAATATTGAGGGTGAGAAGTCTATAAATAATATAGTAATATAAAAGTTAATTATACATTCATTTCAAAATTATGAAATCATTCATAAATTTTCTAAGCTAACATTACTGTAGATTTTTATAGTATTGTATAATGGTTTGTTTTGGTTTTGGTTTTTCTTTTTTCCTGGAGAAGAGTTCAAGATAGCGACGTCAGAAGATCCTGAACCTTTCTCCTCCTCTGGGCACTGTGAAGCTACAGCTACAGCTATATATGGAACAATTTCCTCTTAATTAAACAAAATGAAACAAAAAAACCCAAAAAAACCTTAAGGCTGGCTGAGTGATGACTACATATTAGAAAAATGAGGAGAAAAGCACTTCAAAGCAGGTGGAAGAGGCTGGGATAAATCCCACCCCTCAGTGCAGCAACCCACAACTGGGAGAGAACTCAAAATCCAGAGCTGCTCTTTAAGAAGCTAAAGGTTCAGAATTTACATCGGGCACCCCAACTTTTAAGACCTGGACCTAAGATACAAGCCCCCAAAACATCTAATTTTGAAAAGAAACAGGGCTCATGTCCTGAGACCCACAAGACTATAGTGATCTGAGAAATGGTTCTAACAGGATTGTACATGCAGACTCACCTGCTTCAGGGCCAGGCTCAGAGGCAGCCAATAGCAGCCAGACTTAAAGTGGAAAAGGTACACCTGCTTATATTAAAGTTTTAGCCTGGGTGGCTCAGTGGGTTAAGTCTCTGCCTTCTGCTCAGGTTACGATCTCAGGGTCCTAGGATCGAGTCCCGAATCAGGCTCTCTGCTCAGCAGGAACCCTGCTTCTCCCTAGTCTCTCTGCCTGCCTCTCTGCCTACTTGTGATCTCTCTCTCTGTCAAATAAATAAATAAAATCTTTAAAAAAAAGTGTTAGCCTGAGGGACAGGCATCTAACTTAACACACATACCTAGAAGCCTGCTGGAACAGATCCTGGGGATATGTGCTTGTTCCATCTACCACACAGAGACCAACACCGGGAGTCAAGCAAAATGAAAAGCCAAAAGAATATGGACAGATCATCAAAGCAAAAGATCAACAAGGAAATAAAGGCTTTAAATGACACCCTGGACCAGTTAGACATCATAGATATATTCAGAACATTCCATCCCAAAACAGAATACACATTCTTCTCTAGTGTACATGGAACATTCTCCAGAATAGACCATATTCTGGGTCACAAATCAGGTCTCAACAGGTACCAAAAGATTGGATCATTCCCTGCATATTTTTAGACCATAATGCTCTGAAACTAGAACTCAACCACAAGAGGAAAGTTGGAAGGAACTCAAATACATGGAGGCTAAAGAACATCCTACTGAAGAATGAATGGATCAACTAGGAAATTAAAGAAGAATTAAAAAAAATTCATGGAAACAAATGAAAATGAAAGCACAACTGTTCAAAATCTTTGGGACACAGCAAAAGCAGTCCTGAGAGGAAAGTATATAGCAATACAAGCCTTTCTCAAGAAACAAGAAAGGTCTCAAGTACACAGCCTAACCCTACACCTAAGGAGTTGGAGAAAGAACAGCAAAGAAAGACTAAACCCAGCAGGAGAAGAGAAATCATAAAGATCAGAGCAGAAATCAATGAAATAGAAACCAAAAGACTATATCAACAATACTAGGAGCTGGTTCTCTGAAAGAATTAATAAGATTGATAAACCCCTGGCCAGACTTATCTAAAAGAAAAGAGAAAGGACTCAAATTAATAAAATCATGAATGAAAGAGGAGAGATCACAACCAACACCCAAAAAATACAAACAATTATAAGAACATATTATGAGCAACCCTACACCAGCAAATTTGACAATCTGGAAGAAATGGATGCATTCCTAGAGAAATATAAACGACCAAAACTGAACCAGGAAGAAACTGAAGACCTGAATAGACCCATCACCAGTAAGGAGATTGAAGCAGTCATCAAAAATCTCCCAACAAACAAGAACCCAGGGTCAGACGGCTTCCCAGGGGAATTCTACCAAACATTTAAAGAAGAATTAATACCTATTCTCCTGAAACTGTTCCAAAAAATAGAATTGGAAGGAAAACTTCCAAACTCCTTTTATGAGGCCAGCATTACCTTGATCCCCAAACCAGGCAAAGACCCCATCAAGAAGGAGAATTACAGACCAATATCTTTGATGAATACGGATGCAAAAATCCTCAACAAAATACTAGCCAATAGGATCCAGCAGCACATAAAAAGGATTATTCACCACGACCAAGTGGGATTTATTCCTGGGATGCAAGGTTGGTTTAACATTCGCAAATCAATCAATGTGATACAAGACATTAATAAAAGAAAGAACAAGAACCATATGATCCTCTCAATAGATGCTGAAAAAGCATTTGACAAAGTACAGCACCCTTTCTTAATCAAAACTCTTCATAGTGTAGGCATAGAGGGTACATACCTCAATATCATCAAAGCCATCTACGAAAAACCCACAGCGAATATCATTCTCAATGGAGAAAAACTGAGAGCTTTTCCCCTAAAGTCAGGAACACGGCAAGGCTGTCCACTATCACCACTGCTATTCAACATAGTACTAGAAGTCCTAGCCTCAGCAATCAGACAACAAAAAGAAATAAAAGGCATCCAAATCGGCAAGGAAGAGGTCAAACTCTCACTCTTTGCAGATGATATGATACTTTATGTGGAAAACCCAAAGGACTCCACTCCAAAACTGCTAGCACTCATACAGGAATTCAGTCAAGTGTCAGGATATAAAATCAATGCACAGAAATTAGTTGCATTTCTGTATACCAACAACAAAACAGAAGAAAGAGAAATTATGGAGTCAATCCCATTTACAATTGCACCCAAAACCATAAGATACCTAGGAATAAACCTAACCAAAGAGGCAAAGAATCTGTATTCAGAAAACTATAAAGTACTCATGAAAGAAATTGAGGAAGACACAAAGAAGTGGAAAAACATTCCATGCTCATGGATGGGTAGAATAAATATTGTGAAAATGTCTATGCTACCTAGAGCAATCTACACATTTAATGCAATCCCCATCAAAATACCAGCAATTTACTTCAAAGAAATGGAACAAATAATCCTAAAATTTATATGGAACCAGAAAAGACCCCGAATAGCCAAAGGAATGTTGAAAAAAAAAAGCAAAGTTGGCGGCATCACAATTCCAGACTTCAAGCTCTATTACAAAGCTGTCATCATCAAGACACTAGGGCACTGGCACAAAAACGGACACATAGATCACTGGAACAGAATACAGAGCCCAGAAATGGACTCTTGACTCTATGGTCAAATAATCTTCGACAAAGCAGGAAAGAATGTCCAGTGAGAAAAAGACAGTCTCTTCGACAAATAGTGTTGGGAAAACTGGACAGCCACATGCAGAAAAATGAAACTGGATCATTTCCTTACACCACACACAAAAATAGACTCAAAATGGATAAAAGACCTCAATGTGAGAAAGGAATCCATCAAAATCCTCGAGGAGAACACAGGCAGCAACCTCTTCGACCTCAACCGCAGCAACTTCTTCCTAGGAACATCACCAAAGGCAAGGGAAGCAAGGGCAAAAATGAACTATTGGGACTTCATCAAGATTAAAAGCTTTTGCACAGCAAAGGAAACAGTCAACAAAACCAAAAGACAACTGACAGAATGGGAGAAGATATTTGCAAATGACATATCAGATAAAGGGCTAGTATCCAAAATCTATAAAGAGCTTCTCAAACTCAACACCCATAAAACAAATAACCCAGTCAAGAAATGGGCAGAAGACATGAACAGACATTTCTCCAAAGAAGACATCCAAATGGCCAACAGACACATGAGAAAGTGCTCAACATCACTCGGCATCAGGGAAATACAAATCAAAACCACAGTGAGATACCACCTCACACCAGTCAGAATGGCTAAAATCAACAAGTCAGGAAACGACAGATGTTGGCAAGGATGCGGAGAAAGGGGAACCCTCCTACACTGTTGGTGGGAATACAAGCTGGTGCAGCCACTCTGGAAAACAGTATGGAGGTTCCTCAAAAAGTTGAAAATAGAGGTACCCTATGACCCAGCAATCACACTAGTGGGTATTTACCCTAAAGATACAAAGGTAGTGATCCTCAGGGGCACATGCACCCAAATATTTATAGCAGGAATGTCCACAATAGCCAAACTATGGAAAGAACCTAGATGTCCATCAACAGATGAATGGATAAAGATGTGGTATATATAGACAATGGAATACTATGCAGCCATCAAAAGAAATAAAATCTTGTCGTTTGCAACGACATGAATGGAACTAGAGGGTATTATGCTAAGAGAAATAAGTCAATTAGAGAAAGACAATTATCATATGATCTCTCTGATATGAGGAACTTGAGGGTCATGGTGGGGGTTCTTGGGGGGTAGGGAGGGAATAACGAAACAAGATGGGATCGGGAAGGAGACAAACCATAGGAGACTCTTAATCTCACAAAACAAACTGAGGGTTACTGGGGGTGGGAGGGTAGGGATAGGTTGGATGGGTTATGGACACTGGGGAGGGTTTTTGCTATGGTTAGTGCTGTGAAAGGTGTAAGCATGATGTTTCACAGACCTGTACCCCTGGGGCAAATAATAATAATAAACAGAGATAAGTAATTTCCCTACCGGAATTTAAAGTAATGGTCACAAAGATGCTCACCAAAGTGGGGAGAGGAATAAGTGAATATAGCGAGAATATAACAAAAATATAGATAATAAGAAAGTATCAAAGAGAAGTCACAGACCTGGAGAATCCAATAACTGATCTGGAAACTACACTAGAGGGGTTCAACACCAGACCAGATGAAGAAAGAATTGTGCCAATACATAGTAACATTATAATGACTAAGCATCCTCATGATTTTTGAGGTCCAGAAATGCCGTATTAGATAAGTCTCATTATCTACTAATCAAATATTTTCTGAAAAGAACTAAGGGCCAATTTGGGTGGATAATCATTTTTAATTCATTCACTTCAACTGCATTATTAAGTATATAAGGAATATACGATCTGTAGGTCAAAGATTTTAAAAGGCATTACAAATTCAACTGTAAAATTCAACTGTACACAAAATATATATAGAAGAAGAATTTAATGGAGTTCTATTCTGAATGAGAAACTAGTCCCAATTCAAGGAACATGAAAAAAAAATCACATATGAGCCTTTCCCTAGAGAAACACAAGGTCTCGGCCCTTTGCCAGAGGCTAACATGGTGTTATTGCTGACAATAAAGGCAACACTAAATGATACACAGCACACTCTAATGCAAGGCAAACCTGTAGAGACAGAGACAATGCTATGAGAATTTGGAAGAGGAACAGGTTATTCCCAGTGGAAAGCTATATATGTACATAGATATGATGGTGGGATGGAAGAGGTGACTATTGAGCTGTGTCTTAAAGAATAAGTAGAATACATGTATAGAGTTAGCTTTCAGAAAGATGCCAAGACATTACAAAAAAATGTTATGAGGGAATAAACAGCAAAGTATGGATAACAGTGATGACCTCAAAGATTAATAGTGCAAATAACCCTTACATGATATTACAAATGTAAGTTTATTTTAAAAGTGAATGTGAGGGCGCCTGGGTGGCTCAGTGGGTTAAAGCCTCTGCTTTCGGCTCAGGTCATGATCTCAGCGTCCTGGGATCGAGGCCCGCATCAGGCTCTCTGCTCAGCAGGGAGCCTGCTTCCTCCTCTCCCTGTCTCTCTGCCTGCCTCTCTGCCTACTTGTAATCTCTCTCTCTGTGTGTCAAATAAATAAATAAATAAATCTTTAAAAAAAAAGTGAATGTGAAACATATAGGCACAGAATTTGTGCATGTACCAACTATAGACAGAAACTTGCACATAGTAGGCACAAAATAGTTATTGAATAAAATATGAATAAATTGATTCTAAAACATTCTGTGACTCCATTATCTTGAGCTTTAAAGACCATGTACTTCTTAGGCAGGGACAGGATTTGTTCCCTTTGCATCCCTAGCAACTAATACTGTCCCTGAAACATAGGAGTCCTTAAATCAATGTTTGTTGAAAGTTGTTAAATGGATTAAACTTTGGTATTTGACTTAGTATGTAAGCTAAAGTAGTGTAGCTAAAGCAACATAAAATATTCACTGATTATATTTTATGTAAATAAATCTATAAATCATTTGTAAATATTGCTGAAGCAAATATTCCCTCTGTCCCAGATCTTTTTTTTTTTTTTTGGCCTTTCAAAATAACCATTTTTGCATAAAATATCATTGCATCTTTAATCACAATGAGTTGGAGAGAAGGCATTTTCATGGTGGGCTCCTGGGAAAGTGGGCAGTAGAATATGGAAGCATGACTCCTAGCACCCTTGTATTTCTCTGATCTCATCCACAGCCTACATTTCTCTTGCCTCTGTGGTTTTATACATGTGAATTGACTCTACATTGCTTGGGCTCTAATTGCTCATCCCTGCTATAATTACTTTATTAGTTTAGCTATACCACTGGGAAGATCATTTCCCATTGTGGTTATCCAGATTTGTTTTACAAGCCTATATAACTAGAATTTAAATTATGCTGCTGTGGATAAAAATAATAACAAGTATTTTTTTTATGGATTCCTTCAGAGATCAGCTAAAAGGATGAATCAGTGTGCCCAAGGACATAAGATAAAGTCTGCCCTTCAGATTTTTTGTATGAATTCCTCAACCGCTTCAAAGGTTTGCCTCCTTATAGGAGGATAACTAAAGATAATTGACTTAGAAACCAAATCCACAAATAGTGCATTATTTTAAGTACTGTTAGTGCAGCCATCAAGTACTAGAGGTCTCCAGATAGAGGAAATAATAGTATCTAACGAATAAAAATAGTAAGTTCATGGTACTTTTATTCTACAGCAATGAATCTTTTTGAATGGATGCAGGATATATTAAACAATTGAATGTATTAAAATTTAGATGGGACATACCTTCAAGGGAGAGAATAAAGTTCGGCAGGACTGTTTTGTACGGGTGAAAACTTAACAAAACCACAAAAACAAAACCTGAATGACAGCTCTGGATTTCCCGAACTCCCTTCACTACCACTTCAGGCATTATTTTTATCTAAGTAGTTGACTCTATTTAAAGAGAGGATTTCTTTTGGGATGTTTGCCTAAGACACCCTCTGAAATACTGGGGGTAGCGAGGGCAGGTTGAAGGGAGAGGGCTGATTGGTGGTGGCAGCAATGATGAGGAAAGGAACATCATCAACAGACTAATGAAAAATACATATTCCAAATGGAAATAATCTGGGAAACAAAGGAAAAGGTCAGCAAACACTTCCTCATGGTTGTAAGGAAACGGAAGATAATTTTATACCAATTTAAATTGGAAGAAAAAAGATAAGGTTTAAAACAAGTATCAGACAATTGAAGAACTAAATAGTAAATTTAAAAACAAAAATGGAATTTAACCACTACAGAGATGAAAGTCACATGAGTAAGGCACAGAGTTCAGTACATACAGTCCTGATGTGAGCTATATCACCAAAGTAAAGAAAAAAAATGCACAAAATCAAGTATTCCTTTTCTATTGCTGTATAACAAATTACCACAAATGTAGTGGGTTCTTTTTGTGGGTCAAGAGGCTAGGTAGGCATGGGTTAACAGGGCCCTCTGCTCAGGTTTCACCAGGCTGCAACCAAGGTTCGAGCGGCACCACGGTTCTTAGCCAGGCATTGGTAGAATTCATTTCCTTAGAGCTGTAACACAGAGGTTCTCTTTTCTTGCTGGCTGCTGACCATGAGTATTCTCAGCTCCTAAAGGCTGCCCTCTCACAACTGGATGTTTATTTATTCAAAGCCAGCAGAAGCTCTCTGAAAATGCTACAAAAGAGTCTTGCATGATGTGATCTTAGAAGTGATTCTCCCATGTTCATAGGCCTTGCCCTCTCTTGAGGAAAGGATATTACTTACTACATGTACTAGGGGCAGGAATCTTGTAGGTCATTTTAGAATTCTGCCTACCACACATTACAAAATGGAAAGGTGATAAATTAAGAAAGTTGTGTTTATCAAGCTTATAAGTTTGAAAATAGCAGAACAAAATAGGAGTATCTGACCTTAAGTCCTTAAAAAGCATGGAAAGCAGTAAGGTATCAGGAGCCTAGGTGGCTCAGTCGGTTAAGCATCTGCTTTTGTTTCAGGTCATGATCCCAGCATTCTGGGATCCAGCCCTGCATTGGGCTGTCTGCTCAATGTTTCTCCCTCTCACTCTCCCTGTGTTTTCTCTCTCTCCCTCTCTCTCAAATAAAATCTTAAACACACACACACACACACACACACACACACACACACACAAACTAGCAAGGAGGCAGCTAAAGACCATCTCAAATTTATGAGAGGCAAACCCTGATGAGAAAATCTTTATTTAGTGGATCAGAAAGGACAAATGCAGATGTCTGTGTTTACTAGCAAGAACAAGAGAGTGAGCTCTGCTGAACCACAAAAGCTTAGGAGTGAGACACTAGCACTATTGCATCTGAGGGTGCTTGGTGGGAAAGTCCACCTAAAGGTCAGGATTGACAACACAATTCAAACAGCACAAGAGTAGACGCCAGTCTGCAAAGCAGAAGGGTCTACTCTATACTGACACTAATTGTATTCCACCCTCTTAACTTCCATTTGCTGGTGGTAAGCACTAGACCTCCATACTCGAGTTGAAATGCCAAAGTACTAACATTTATGGTTACTAAATTTTAAAACCATCTAGAACCTTCTCCACTGAGAACCCCCTCCAACAAGCAGTGTGGCTCCCCTCTCCTAAATAGGAACAGACAGACAAGATTGGACAATGCCTTTATTAATTATAAGTTCATAATAAAAGGTGTACTATAGGAAGGAACAGAAGAAAATTGCAGAAAATGATGTGCAGTTATCTTCAGAGAGAAAATATATGGCATCCTATATAGCATCATATATAGCTCAAAGGCAGAAGGTATTAAAAACAAATTTTTGAAAATTAATAAATACAATTGCTAACAGAAAATATTCAGTAAGAAGAGTTGGACATCTAGCATATTCTTAGAAGAAACAGCCAACGTTGTTGCCTCTGGGGGGGACTCTCCACCACAAGTCTCGATACCAAAAGGCAATGAGGCAATGAGTACAAAACTCTGAAAGAAATTGGACCTTAGAATTCCAAAACCAGTCATGTGTTCTTGCAAATGTAATGGAATAAAACACCCATGAGTTTTACTTTTAAACCTTACTGAATGATGAAAGCTAGTCAAGCCAGACAGAAATTAAAAGACCAAAGAATGTGAAGATTTAGTAAAAATGAATGATGCCAGGGAACTCCCTAATTATGGAAATAAAATTAAAACAGAACTAACTTTGTATAAATTATAGTTAAAGAGAGAATAATGTTTTAAAGCATCAACAATATAAGCTTAATAACATAACCAAATATATCAATCCATATGGAGAATAGAGGTAAAAATATCCCGTCTTCTATTAAGTAGAGATTTGAGGAGACTCATTTAAACCATGAGAAAAAAAATCTCAAAATCTTACCTTACTTACCTTTATCATCTTATTTTTTGTTGTTGTTGTTCTTAATTTAGAAATCTGTTTTTGGACTAAAAGCTCTCTTGACAGAATATTAAAGTTTACTTACCCGATCACTTTATTTCTGGTTCATTTTATTCCATTAAATATCCTAAAAATAATAACGTGTAGTAGGATATAGAATCCAATTTGTGTAATCATTTGTATCAGCTTATCATTCTATTCATAGATCTGTAAATCTAAGAAATAGCTGGAATAGCATTTATAAGGAATAAAAAGGTTTCATTTGGGATCTATTTCTGGATAACGCTGGAGGAGGTCATTGATTGGATGGGACCCCTGGTTGACCCAGAAGCTGGACTCGGATCATTGAGGCTCCTCCCCCCACCTCTCTGTCCTTGGACTATATATTCCACCTGCCATTCCCACAGCTGGACCTGACTCGAGAACATGGCTTTGAGATAGTAAGTTGTTGTTGAGACCATCTTAATGGACTGAATCCCACTTAGGCCTTTATATAAAATTTTAAGATTCTGGCAGGCAGGCGTAGAGACCTGCTCATTTTGTGTCACTCAAGACAAGCCTCCTATAGAAGTCCCCTGTTTATTAAACCTTCCACCTACCAATCTAGCGTGGTCTGCCTCTTTGAGATCTCCCTGCCCGCTGTGCACTGGGGCCACCAGGGGAACTCCTGAAGTCACAAACTAATGATTGGCAAGCCAGGCAGGAGACCAAAGAAATGGGTCTTGGGGAAGAGGCATCTGTGGAAGGAATCCTGAGTTGGCCATCTAAGAGGTGTAATCTCTGGGAAAGTGAAAACTGAGGGCTTTTAGGGTTGGTCTTTTATTGAAGGCTAACCAGGGAACTTAAATCCTGAGAGCTTTTTCTGTATGCTTGCTTAATAAAACTATCTCTTTACTCACCCTTTTGTTCGCGAGATTCATTCTTTGATTCTGAGATAAGAACCTCACTCTCCCACTTCAACATCATAGCTCCAGTCTTTTTAAGATTTTATTTATTTGAGAGAGAGAAAATATGAGAAAGAGAGAGAGAGAGAGCACACGAGAGGGGAGAAGTCTGAGGGAGAAGCAGACTCCACCCTGAGCAGGGAGCCTGATGCGGGACTCAATTCTGCGACTCCAGGATCATGACCTGAGCCAAAGGCAGTTGCTTAACCAACTGAACTACTCAGGCACCCCATAGTTCCAGTTTTTCATATGGAATTGAATTTCGCCAAAATAAAAAAAAATCATAAGATAGCATGACACAGAAGAATATTCGGGGGCTGAACGTAAATCTTCCTTTTTCCAAAAACAAAGACCAAATACTGAAACAGACCTCATATATACCCACTTTACTCTGCAAATATTTATGGAACCAGGTCATATAATTCTAATTTCATCAACAGCTGATACTTAAAGTTTGCTAACTTCTAGATACACTTCAGTCAGTGGACTGGGGGTTAATATCTGTATCCAGAAATTTTGATACAAAGTTATTCCTCTAGTCAATTTCTTGGGAACACAGTTACAGAAGGAGATACGAAGGAAGCTTTGACTCTTCATCTTTGGGAATTTTTTTAGAACCTCATGGAAGGGTTGTGACCACCTCAACTAATTTGGAGATCAAATGATGGCTTAGGAACTATTTGTTCTATCCCATTAAGATGATTAAAAGTCATTAGATTACAATGATAGGATATATTCATTTCAACCAACATGACTTCATGCATTAGTAAAAACAGGTTTTGAAACTGTGAGGGAAGGGTTAGCTCCATCCTCCAGCACCTAGCCTATAAAACGTCTTTCTATATATGGTTTTGCCATTTCTAAAGAATGTTTAATACCTTAAAATTGGAGTCTCAAGAACCAAGGGCAGAATGTATTGAAAGGCCTGGACGAACCTCACCCCACCCAAAACTGGTTTACGCCCGAAAGTGCTATCAACCAGCTACTTCTGCTTCTGTAAAAGTGCTTGCTCATTGCACAGGCTAACTAGCTAATTCCGCTTCTGTTCGAACGCTTGCTTTTCGCGCGCGGGCTCCCAGCACCAATCAACCAACACCAGGTATGATTTTTTTAAAGTTGACCAATCAGCTTAACTTGTCTGTACCCCACCCAAACTTGTTTGTACCTGCTTATAAAGACCCTGCACTTGCTCTGCTCGAGACCTCTTTTGCATCACTGGCAACGAGTGCGCGGAGGTCCCGGTTCGAACTCGTAATAAACGACCCTTGCCACTTGGCTTTGACTTACGTCTCTGGTGGTCTTCTAAGGTGGGCGTACAACGCATCCGGCATTACAGTATCTTCCCCTTTTAAATGATCACTATTAAATTCTGGGATAAAAACCTATTTCAAGGAATTTCTGGATTCTAGCTTGCTGGTCATTATTCTCCATTTTCTCTTGGTTGCAAACTCTGGCAGGTTCCCAGGCAGAGGAGTGGCTTGAATGTTTGTGTCCTCCCTAAAATCCTGTTGAAATCCTAATCTCCAAAGGTGATGGGACTAATAGGTGGGGCCTTTGGAAAGTAATTATGTCATAAGGGTGGTGTCTCCATGAATGGAAATGGCTTTTATAAAAGATCCCACAAAGCTCCCAGCCCCTTCCCTCTGGGTGAGGGAGTCTCACTGAAGTCTGTGGCCAGGAAAAGGGCCCTCACTTGACCATGGAGGCACCCTGATATCGGGCTCCCAGCATCCAGAACGAGGAGAATAAATTTGTTGTTTATAAACCACCTAGTCTCTTGTATTTTGTTACTGCAACCCAACTAAGACAGGTAGCTTCATTTTCAACAATTATCTAGAAAGTGGAACAGTGGTCATAGTGGAACAAACATCTTAGGTGTTAGCATCTGAGTATTAAGCCATGTGCAAGTACATGGACTGGTGAGATATTAACATTGGTACAACTCCATGTAGAAACATTGAACTAAATGAATTTTATGGATATGAACTAAGACACCCAAAAATGCTAAATCTATCTTCCGATCACTCAAATATAACAGTGAGCAATATTATTATGGACTGACAGAAATAGGATTTAAAAGCTTTTCAAAATTTAACTTGATAGAACTATCACAAGAATCAAACGACACCTAATTTTTTGTGTGAAATTGCCCCCTGGGTAGAAGATTAATGGCTGATTTCAAACAATGTTTTTTTTTTAATCTCTAGTTAATCTTCTAAAAAAATATGTTACAGGACAAAATAAATATGCATATTAATGATCATTTTTCATGTAACTCTGCCTTAATTTTTTTAAGTTCTGCAATTGTTGCTTATGAAGATCAAGCTGACTTATACGGTTGCTGCCTATGACAAAGCATACACTTCTCTGGGGATACACAAACTAGTTTGTTGGGAATCTTTTTCAAAAGTCTTTTAATTTACCTGATGACTTCACCAGGTACTTAGGAAATCCAAGTGTTTTCAGTATCTAGAAAACTAATTTAAGCTCCAAAACAACCTAGAGAAATGTAAACCCTCATCTGTCAAAGACTCTTAGGTGGATCTGCACCCCAGGGCGCCCAGGCCAAGCTTTGGGACAGGGGTGCGTGTATGAGGTTAAAAAAATAAAATAAAGCTTCCAATGTCAAAAAAACAAAAAGTAGCCAGAGGCCAGAACAATAATGATCTGGCAGAAAGAATGCAGATATGCATGCCTAGAATAATCAGAAAGCTGCAGTGCCACACAGCCTTTCCTGGAATTAATGGATTAACAGACAGAAATTTCTAGTATCAGAGGAAGACCTACTGCTTAAATGCTGAATGTTGGCCAAATGCACCGGTGTGAAAAATAAGAGTGTGAAAGACTCTGGAGCAAGATATTCCACGTGACAGAACAGGAAATGCACCTACAGGAACCTTACACAGAACGCAGTAAAGGCAGCTCAGCCAGCACAGAGCTATCCCGCCAGCCACGCTGGGTAACAGTCATTGTTTAAGGCAGGAAGGGAGGTCGAAACCCACTCCAGTCACTTTAATCATCTTCATATGAAATGTGAGTGTAGTAAACTCCATGTATCTCTCACTCCAGAGTGCGAGTTCGACCATCCCCAACACATCCTTTTGTTGCTTTAATGAAATTCTGAGTCAAGGAGCCCCTGCTGTTTTCTAATAGACAGATAGATAACTCAGGTTTATGAAGTCTACCTGAGTGGTGCCCACAGTAGGCAAATGAGAAAAGTAGCCCAATTCAGGAACTATATTAACCAGAGCTTAACTGAGTGTTGCACATATCTTCTTATTGCAAGATATTTTTCCTTTGGAGGACTTTTTTTTTTTTTTTAAAGAATGGATCTGTATGTGGTCAATTCACTTTTCAACAATTCCTCCTTTAGTGACAGGGCTGAAGTGATTTCACATTCAGGGAAAATGAGTTTTGCTGCTCTTCAGAAATTGCTAATGAGCTTTTTGAACAATTGGAGCCCTAACCTGATTCACAAAAGGACCTTCTCGGATTTGCCATTAACGTGTCTGTAACAATAAAAGGAGAGAAAAGTACCAAGTAAGTTGATACCACTTGCTGAGAACTATTTTCCTCTCCTCATTTCAGCCCATTAGATTATTTCTCCCCGTGACACTGCCAAGGAGCCTGGATTCAGGCTGACAGTGAAGGCTTCAGATGTCTCTACCGCTAGCCTGTCTCGCTTTGCAAAGAGAAGAAAGCTTCGACGGTGGGTGGCAAGAAGGATGGCAGAACGAGATTTTATTTTCAGCTCTGCCACTCACCAGCTTGTGTGACCGTGGGCAATTTATTCTTCTCCTTTGGAGTAGTTTCTAATATGTCAAATATGCGTAAAGTAGACCTGTTTCCAAAAGGCTAAAAGACCTCCAAAGTCCTTCTCATTATGAAGTTATGATGATGCTTGTAAACCACAGCTCCTGAAACTCTATGCTTTTGTTTTGTGCAGGGATTGCTCCCTGGGTGGTTTCCTGTTGCTTACTTCAGTTTCTCTCAAACCAACAACTCATGAGGTGTTGCATTTAAATGAGAATGCATGGAGACAAAGTGGAGAAAAAGCTCAGAGGGTTCCTCCTTTCCCTTCTCTCCCTTTGTTTAGCATATGGACAAAATAAAGGCAGCAATTGATACTTTCGCTTCTCTCCCTGGAAATTTCCTTAGCCAGATTCCAGAGCTCCTTAGGTATATTTTCCATCTTCCAAGAACTGTGGGTGGCAGTTTCACTAATCTGATAGGATTTCACTGAAGTCCCTTTTTCTCCAGCTAACAGTCTTTGCAATGTTCTTTAGCCCCATACCTGCTTCTTGACCCCAACGCCCAGAGCTTCCTAGTTTGAGTTTGTTACTGCAATACCAATTGCTGCCCATTTTTATCTGCTTCGGTATAACAAACCACTCTCAAAACTTAGTGTGTTAAAATAGCAATCACTTGATTGTTTATCCTGATTTCCTATAAGACGGTGGACTTACCTGTTCTCACCTTGACGGCTAAGTGGGCTGGAATGTCTGCAATGGCTGGTTTAGTCCCAGGTCTCATGTCTCAGCTAGGAAGGTTTGAAAAGTCGACAGCCAGCTAGAAGAGCTACACTCAAGTCCTGTGTGCATTTTTAGTTCTCCCTCAAGGAATCAGGGCCTCTTCCTCTCCCAAACAGACTCTCCCTATTTTTTCTTAACATGGTCTCATCTAGAATTGTGACATGATTCTAGAGCTCCTAAAGGTTCAGCAATGGAAGCCTTACGTAGGTATAACTTTTTTTTTCTTTTAAGATTTTATTTGAGAGCTAGTGAGCTTGACAGTGAGCGCACAAGGAGTGGCAACAGGGGGTGGGGAGGAGCAGAGGGAGAGGGAGAAGCAAATTCCCCATAAGTAAGCTCCGGGGCTCAATCCCAGGACCCTGGGATCATGATCTGACCTGAAGGCAGACACTTAGCCAACTGAGCCACTCAGGCACCCCCCCACCCCACCAAAGGTATATCTTCTTAAAATTTAGGCAAGAATTGATACAGTAACATTTTTGCTATATTCTATTCTTAAAAGTATCTTAATTCAGGCTGCTCTAACAGAATGCCATAGATTAGGTGGTTTATAAATAACAAATTTATTTATGATGGTTATATATATATATATATATGATATAAATATCCAAAGAAGATTCATTCAATATTCTCAATGCAACTGACTCCCACGGTGATAGAGAAAATTCACAAGACAAAGGATTCTTTTAAGATTAGGAAAATTGGTAAATCTTATAAATTAAATTTAAAATCACAGAGAGATTTAAAAAGTTTAATGAAAGGATGGCAACGGAGTTAGAAAAAAATGGATAGTTTTGCAAGGTCCTTAATAAATTTTTAACAAATACAAAATTTTAAAAATATTGATAGGGCTTGGCAATTTCCTGGATGTTAAAGTGAGGAAGAGAGGAGGAAAGGGCATATACAAAAAGCTAATGGTCAAATCAATGGCATAGAAACATATAAAACATAGAAAGTGAATTGGTTCCACTATCACCCTTATGTATTCCCTACACATGGCTCTTACCTAGTACATAACTATCCCCTATATTTGGCTCTGGCAGAGGTTGGAGGTCCACACAAAGCAAGTTGCACATTGCCCCTGAAGGGTTCATATACAAGATAGATGCATCTACGCATGTATAATAAAACTGTAATTATTCATAGATTACCTGATTATACACAGAGAAAATCCAAAAGCATCACCTGGCAAACTCCAGAAATGACTAAGTGAATTTAGCATTCTAGCTGTATAAAATTAAAAAAAAAAAAGGCAACTTTACATGCATATACTAGCAATAAAAAATTTAAAAATGGAACTTCAAAATGGTTTTCATAATATTAATGTCAAATAACTAAGAAGTATTTAAAATCTTGACACTTGGGGCACCTGGTTGGCTCAGTGGGTTAAAGCCTCTGCCTTGGGCTCAGGTCATGATCTCAGGGTCCTGGAATCGGGCCCCGCATCTGGCTCCCTGCTCCCTGCTCAGCGGGGAGCCTGCTTCCTCCTCTCTCTCTCTGCCTGCCTCTCTGACTACTNTATATTCTATTCTTAAAAGTATCTTAATTCAGGCTGCTCTAACAGAATGCCATAGATTAGGTGGTTTATAAATAACAAATTTATTTATGATGGTTATATATATATATATATATGATATAAATATCCAAAGAAGATTCATTCAATATTCTCAATGCAACTGACTCCCACGGTGATAGAGAAAATTCACAAGACAAAGGATTCTTTTAAGATTAGGAAAATTGGTAAATCTTATAAATTAAATTTAAAATCACAGAGAGATTTAAAAAGTTTAATGAAAGGATGGCAACGGAGTTAGAAAAAAATGGATAGTTTTGCAAGGTCCTTAATAAATTTTTAACAAATACAAAATTTTAAAAATATTGATAGGGCTTGGCAATTTCCTGGATGTTAAAGTGAGGAAGAGAGGAGGAAAGGGCATATACAAAAAGCTAATGGTCAAATCAATGGCATAGAAACATATAAAACATAGAAAGTGAATTGGTTCCACTATCACCCTTATGTATTCCCTACACATGGCTCTTACCTAGTACATAACTATCCCCTATATTTGGCTCTGGCAGAGGTTGGAGGTCCACACAAAGCAAGTTGCACATTGCCCCTGAAGGGTTCATATACAAGATAGATGCATCTACGCATGTATAATAAAACTGTAATTATTCATAGATTACCTGATTATACACAGAGAAAATCCAAAAGCATCACCTGGCAAACTCCAGAAATGACTAAGTGAATTTAGCATTCTAGCTGTATAAAATTAAAAAAAAAAAAGGCAACTTTACATGCATATACTAGCAATAAAAAATTTAAAAATGGAACTTCAAAATGGTTTTCATAATATTAATGTCAAATAACTAAGAAGTATTTAAAATCTTGACACTTGGGGCACCTGGTTGGCTCAGTGGGTTAAAGCCTCTGCCTTGGGCTCAGGTCATGATCTCAGGGTCCTGGAATCGGGCCCCGCATCTGGCTCCCTGCTCCCTGCTCAGCGGGGAGCCTGCTTCCTCCTCTCTCTCTCTGCCTGCCTCTCTGACTACTTGTAATCTCTCTCTGTCAAATAAATAAATAAGTAAAATCTTTAAAAAATAATAATAAAATAAAATCATGACACTAAAAACTATAAAACATTAATGTAATTACAGATTTAAATATATATATATATGTACATACACACACACATTCCCATGTATGCACAAAAATGTACAAATTCATCATATTCAATTTGATTGGGTAAAAAATACCTAAGATTATAAAAACATTTTTCCCAAATAAATTTGATTCAATTTTTTTAAAATCAAAAACTGTTACATTATCTGTTGTATTTGTTGAAATTGGCATGCTCTTTCTAAAGTTAATTTAGAAATACAAAAGATAGGGCACCTGGTTGGTTCAGTCAGTTAAGCATCTGCCTTTGGCTTAGGTCATGATCCCAGAGTCTTGGGATCAAGCTGCATTGGGCTCCCTGCTTCTCCCTCTCCCCTTCCTTGCCACCCCACTTGTGCTCACTCTCTCTCTCTCAAGTAAATAATATAAAATAAAAATAGTAAGATGGCTGGGCACCGGGGTGGCTCAGTCAGTTAAGCAACCAACACTTGATTTTGGCTCAGGTCCTGATCTCGGCATCCAGAGACCCAGCCCCACACATGGCTCCATGCTCAGTGTGGAGTCTGCTTGGGATTCTCTCTCTCCTCCTCTCCCTTTGCCCCTCCCTCCACTTGCACATGCTCACTCTCAAATCTTAAAAATAATAAAATGGGGAAAAAAGAATAGTAAAATGGAAAATAAAAAGTATTGGCCAGCATGTGAAAAAAAAAGTTAAAATTTTCACGTCTTGCTAATGGGAATCTAAAATAGTGCAGCTTCTGTGGAAATAGTTTGGGGATTCCTCAAAAAGCTCAACATATAGTTATCATACACCTCATTAATTCCACTCCTGGGCATATACACCAGAGAACTTTAAAAAGACGATCAGATAGTTGTACACCAATGCCCATCGTAACATCATTCATAACGGACAAAAGGTTGAAACAACCCAAGCGTCCATCAACAGAAGAATGTATAAATGAATGGGATATATGCACACAAGGAAATAGTCATCCCGGAGAAAGAATGAAGTTCTAATAGATGCCACAACATGAATGACACTTGAACACATTATACTAAGTGATATCAGCCAGGCACAAAATGGAAAATATGGTATGATTCCACTTATCTATAATTATCTCAAATAGGCAAATTCATGGAGATGGAAAGTATGACTGACACCAGAGGCTGGAGGGAGGGAAGAATGGAGAGTTACAGCTTAATGGATACAGAGGTTGTGTTCAGGTGATGGAAAGGTTTGGAAACGATAATATTTGCCCAACATTGTGACTGTAATCAATGCCACTGATTTGTAGGCGTAAAAGCAGTTGAAAATCAAATTTTGTGTTGTATGTATTTTATCACATAAAAAATAATCGACTGAAGTTTCAACTTATAAAATCACTTTGGAACACTGCTGGAAACCATCAAACATTCATACCCCATGACTCAGTATTTACAGACCTTCTAAACAATAGTGTATATACCTCCACCAAAAGACATTCTCTAAATTATCACTCAAGAACTGTATACACAAGGAATACATGACATACAAATATGGTATATTTATACTCCACTGCAATGAAAATGAACAAAGCACAATATGCACATAAACTTGCAAAAAACCTCACAAACCAACATCTGAGTGAAAGAAGCCACAGGCACAATGCATGTTCTATGATTCCAGCAGTGCGTGTTAAAGATAGGCAATGTTTATGGTTTGAGGGAAGGATATGATCATCCCTGGGATTGGGGTTTCAAAGCATCATGGATGGTGGGGGCAGTTCTGGATCATTACAACATTCTGTGTTCTGACATAGCTTGAATTTTTCCATATCCATGTTATGCTTCAATAAAAAATTTATGAAATGAATAAGAACAAAATGTACTTTGTAAGTAAACAAAATTATTGGTTTCACTTATTTAATATTATATCAGAGAAGCAAATGAGACTACATTGACAACCACCAGCTATCTGAATTGCTTCCAGATTTCCTGGTAATGCTAGATTCAACTATTATAAGGCTTCAAAATATGCTGACAAAAGAAAAATGGGATGATGACAGATTAGTAAACAACTGGAGTTCATGGGCAGGCTGAAGGCATGAAAGGTCTCTTGCTAGCAAGCCACTCATGGGCAC
>LNAC01000496.1:158839-219642 GCA_002007465.1 Ailurus styani | reverse complement strand
CCCTGCTCAGCGGGGAGCCTGCTTCCTCCTCTCTCTCTCTGCCTGCCTCTCTGACTACTTGTAATCTCTCTCTGTCAAATAAATAAATAAGTAAAATCTTTAAAAAATAATAATAAAATAAAATCATGACACTAAAAACTATAAAACATTAATGTAATTATAGATTTAAATATATATATACATATATATGTACATACACACACACATTCCCATGTATGCACAAAAATGTACAAATTCATCATANATAAAACTGTAATTATTCATAGATTACCTGATTATACACAGAGAAAATCCAAAAGCATCACCTGGCAAACTCCAGAAATGACTAAGTGAATTTAGCATTCTAGCTGTATAAAATTAAAAAAAAAAAAGGCAACTTTACATGCATATACTAGCAATAAAAAATTTAAAAATGGAACTTCAAAATGGTTTTCATAATATTAATGTCAAATAACTAAGAAGTATTTAAAATCTTGACACTTGGGGCACCTGGTTGGCTCAGTGGGTTAAAGCCTCTGCCTTGGGCTCAGGTCATGATCTCAGGGTCCTGGAATCGGGCCCCGCATCTGGCTCCCTGCTCCCTGCTCAGCGGGGAGCCTGCTTCCTCCTCTCTCTCTCTGCCTGCCTCTCTGACTACTTGTAATCTCTCTCTGTCAAATAAATAAATAAGTAAAATCTTTAAAAAATAATAATAAAATAAAATCATGACACTAAAAACTATAAAACATTAATGTAATTACAGATTTAAATATACATATATATGTACATACACACACACATTCCCATGTATGCACAAAAATGTACAAATTCATCATATTCAATTTGATTGGGTAAAAAATACCTAAGATTATAAAAACATTTTTCCCAAATAAATTTGATTCAATTTTTTTAAAATCAAAAACTGTTACATTTTCTGTTGTATTTGTTGAAATTGGCATGCTCTTTCTAAAGTTAATTTAGAAATACAAAAGATAGGGCACCTGGTTGGTTCAGTCAGTTAAGCATCTGCCTTTGGCTTAGGTCATGATCCCAGAGTCTTGGGATCAAGCTGCATTGGGCTCCCTGCTTCTCCCTCTCCCCTTCCTTGCCACCCCACTTGTGCTCACTCTCTCTCTCTCAAGTAAATAATATAAAATAAAAATAGTAAGATGGCTGGGCACCGGGGTGGCTCAGTCAGTTAAGCAACCAACACTTGATTTTGGCTCAGGTCCTGATCTCGGCATCCAGAGACCCAGCCCCACACATGGCTCCATGCTCAGTGTGGAGTCTGCTTGGGATTCTGTCTCTCCTCCTCTCCCTTTGCCCCTCCCTCCACTTGCACATGCTCACTCTCAAATCTTAAAAATAATAAAATGGGGAAAAAAGAATAGTAAAATGGAAAATAAAAAGTATTGGCCAGCATGTGAAAAAAAAAGTTAAAATTTTCACGTCTTGCTAATGGGAATCTAAAATAGTGCAGCTTCTGTGGAAATAGTTTGGGGATTCCTCAAAAAGCTCAACATATAGTTATCATACACCTCATTAATTCCACTCCTGGGCATATACACCAGAGAACTTTAAAAAGACGATCAGATAGTTGTACACCAATGCCCATCGTAACATCATTCATAACGGACAAAAGGTTGAAACAACCCAAGCGTCCATCAACAGAAGAATGTATAAATGAATGGGATATATGCACACAAGGAAATAGTCATCCCGGAGAAAGAATGAAGTTCTAATAGATGCCACAACATGAATGACACTTGAACACATTATACTAAGTGATATCAGCCAGGCACAAAATGGAAAATATGGTATGATTCCACTTATCTATAATTATCTCAAATAGGCAAATTCATGGAGATGGAAAGTATGACTGACACCAGAGGCTGGAGGGAGGGAAGAATGGAGAGTTACAGCTTAATGGATACAGAGGTTGTGTTCAGGTGATGGAAAGGTTTGGAAACGATAATATTTGCCCAACATTGTGACTGTAATCAATGCCACTGATTTGTAGGCGTAAAAGCAGTTGAAAATCAAATTTTGTGTTGTATGTATTTTATCACATAAAAAATAATCGACTGAAGTTTCAACTTATAAAATCACTTTGGAACACTGCTGGAAACCATCAAACATTCATACCCCATGACTCAGTATTTACAGACCTTCTAAACAATAGTGTATATACCTCCACCAAAAGACATTCTCTAAATTATCACTCAAGAACTGTATACACAAGGAATACATGACATACAAATATGGTATATTTATACTCCACTGCAATGAAAATGAACAAAGCACAATATGCACATAAACTTGCAAAAAACCTCACAAACCAACATCTGAGTGAAAGAAGCCACAGGCACAATGCATGTTCTATGATTCCAGCAGTGCGTGTTAAAGATAGGCAATGTTTATGGTTTGAGGGAAGGATATGATCATCCCTGGGATTGGGGTTTCAAAGCATCATGGATGGTGGGGGCAGTTCTGGATCATTACAACATTCTGTGTTCTGACATAGCTTGAATTTTTCCATATCCATGTTATGCTTCAATAAAAAATTTATGAAATGAATAAGAACAAAATGTACTTTGTAAGTAAACAAAATTATTGGTTTCACTTATTTAATATTATATCAGAGAAGCAAATGAGACTACATTGACAACCACCAGCTATCTGAATTGCTTCCAGATTTCCTGGTAATGCTAGATTCAACTATTATAAGGCTTCAAAATATGCTGACAAAAGAAAAATGGGATGATGACAGATTAGTAAACAACTGGAGTTCATGGGCAGGCTGAAGGCATGAAAGGTCTCTTGCTAGCAAGCCACTCATGGGCACGAGATTTATGATGAACTTGCCACTTCTTCCATTATGACCTAATGCACATTTCACCAAATCATCTCGGAGCTGATGTCAAAGTCATGCACAGCATCCTATTTACTGGATAACCATTTACGAATGTTTTTACACCTAAATAATATCCAGAAACTCTTTGGGTCTTTAGGAAGTTTATTGTACAAATATATTTCTCTATGCTGTTCAGATGATGACAGCCACCAGAAGTGGCTAAATTGCAAAGTGAGTAAGTAGTGACAGGATGGGCATGTTGCACTTTCGCCGCCTCATTGAGAGGCAAGTAGGACTGTCAACTCACATGATAATTTTGCATAGTACTTTGGTAATCTAAAGAGCCTTCAAACTGCTATTCTTTTTGATCCAGTAATTTCTCTATCGGGAGTCAAATATAAAACAGTATATGGAAAATAGTGTGCACAAAGATCTCTCTATTGATATGAATTGCAAAGGTAAAGAAAAGTAGACGTTACATAAGTTTCCAATAAGTGGGGGAGGATTAAAAAAACCATGAAGTCACTTGATAGAATTATTTTCTTTTGCATTAATAACCAAACCATAATGACACTTATTATTTGCCCATAATTAAATCAATATTAGGCCAATAGGAATTCCAATCAGAAATTACATACATCTTTGATTAAAATATTTTAGAAAAATAATTATTTTAGTACATGTAGTTTGATATAAAATTAAAAAATTATAAAAACATGCTTATAGGGGCCCCTGGGTGGCTCAGTGGGTTAAGCCTCTGCCTTCGGCTCAGGTCATGATCTCAGNAAAAAAATTATAAAAACATGCTTATAGGGGCCCCTGGGTGGCTCAGTGGGCTAAGCCTCTGCCTTCGGCTCAGGTCATGATCTCAGGGTCCTGGGATCAAGCCCCCGCATTGGGCTCCCTGCTCGGCAGGGAGCCTGCTTCCTCCTCTCTCTCTGCCCGGCCTCTCTGCCTACTTGTGATCTCTGTCCGTCAAATAAATAAATAAATAAAAATCGTTTAAAAAACATGCTTATAAAACTTATAATATAGAATATGCTTATAATGTAATGATCTGCAATGTATATAATGTATTTTCCTCTACTGTAACTTTTACATATTGCATTACATTTTATAATAATGTGTCAATCATGTGAAACATTTAGAAAATTGAATAAGTGGACCTTGGTAATTATAAACAAAATAAGGAGGACAACCATGGGGTAAATTTATGTTTCTGATTTATACATAGTATAGGAAGAGAGGTTAAGGATGATTACAGATTTTGTTCTATCTATCATGACTGTTACTTGCTTTAGATATATTTAGGTGGGCTTCCTTGGGCATTCCAGCTTAAATATAGTTTATTAGAATTCATCTCTGATCCAATACTTGAGTTCCCAGATACCCACTTCATCTGTACCTGCAGTTTACTTTAACAGCCTTACCTTGATATGAAATATGGACTCTTATTTTATCACAATTGTCCTATTACTTTAGGAACAATTTTATATCCTGACTTGTCTATGATTTGTGGATTTTTTTCTCCCTAATATTTCAGATCAACTGAAGGAGAGAAAGCATCCTCTAAATTGCATATCAAGGGCGCCTGGGTGGCTCAGTGGGTTAAAGCCACTGCCTTCGGCTCAGGTCATGATCCCAGGGTCCTGGGATCAGGCCCGCATCGGGCTCTCTGCTCAGCAGGGAGCCTGCTTCCTCCTCTCTCCTCTCTCTCTGCCTGCCTCTCTCCCTACTTGTAATCTCTCTCTCTGTGTCAAGTGAATAAATAAAATCTTTAAAAAAATAAAATAAAATAAAATAAATTGCATATCAACAGAGCTGCCATTAGCAAAAGAGTAGAAGAGCAAATGAATTAGGTCTCAGTGTTTGGGGATAATATAAAAGAAATGTCCTTAAGCAAATAATTCCTAGCTACTTTATAAAGTTTTGTTTACCTCAGATGACACATCAAATAAATGACCAAGTTGATACAACTAAGTTTCTTGGTACAAAACTAGTGATCTAGTGGAGGTATGGTTAAAAAAGGTGGGGGGGAGGAGATTCCAGGTTTGCAAAATGGATTGTCAGGTGAAATGAATAATAAGCCACTGGCCGCATAGCAAAAATAACAAATAAAGATATCAAATTGCAATAAATAAAATGAAGGTGACCAATATTGAAGTTTCCTTTGAGAAGTTGGGTTCTCAATTTGCATCTTAAGAGGTATTTATATTGGAAGACAAATTTGAGGTATGAAAAATCTAAACCTTATAGCAGGTGCACTGGAAAGCACTGGAAGAAAACCTGATGACATAGTTCAGGCACTTGCAAGTATACTGAGATTCTTAAGTCTTGTTTTTACATAGGAGGTCATTATTGTCATTTAATACTCAAAAGGGACTGAGTTTGAAACAGAAACACTGTTACAAGTATCTTTTGTATACCTACTACTGTCTCTTTGTACCTTTTATTATGCTATAGAGACCTATTTATGAACAATTTATTGCAAATTTAACATCTCAGGTTTATTACATCTAGTAGTGTTTGTGGATCTTATTACATCGTTTCTTGGACTTATAAAAGCAGGTAGATTTATTATTCAGACTGTGTGAGACCTTAAGTGATTTAGGGCTAGAAAATGATCCATCATCGGAAGCACCGTAAGGAAAAATGTATTGACAGAACTGATTGCATGACAGCATTCTAGGCATTGCAGAGGTTTTGAAAGTGAGAATCCAGATGATCATTCTCATTCCATTTAAATGTTTTTCAGTCTCCTTCATGCACTGCAAATTTCTGCATAAGTCTAATTGCTAACCCTTATTTATATTAAGGTTCATCAAATGTAGAGCAATATCACGGAGGGTAGAATTAGATCTGGCCTAGACATCACCAATGCCATATATCTGCTCTTCAATCCAAGAAAATGTATCTAATCTTGTTGACTATATGTAAAAAGAGCTTAATATCTTCTCACAAGTTTATTTTGTGAAATAAAAGATATACATGTAATCCTTTGCCTGCCCAAAAAACAGTGTTCAATAAAGACCTCATTATTTTTAGTAATCTGAAAAAAGGTAAAGATATTGTTTAAATTATAGAACATTCAATGAGCTATCCCAACTTTAAAGTAAAATTTAGCTGATGTGTTAATTCACACTGACACAAAAGATATTTTAATTTGACTTCTTAACAGAAAATTTTTGAAAAGTAAATTCAATAATTAGCTGACTCCAGATCCAAGTTTATTTCAAATTTCCTTGTCTAAGATAATTGTATTACAGATAAAGTGTTTTCTAGAGATACACAAAATATAATTTTCCCCAAGTCATAAATTATTCATTGTTACTACTTGCACACATTTCAGGTTTAATGAAACGGTCATCTTAATTTGATTTGATTTGATAGTGCATCAGTTTACTATTAAAACATTAGGAAATTTGGCTAAGTTAATTTATGATTTACTAGTTCTTTGAATGTTGATCTCTCATATATTATCCTCCAAATTACTGTTGACTTTGCCTCGTCTCTTACTCATTTATTAACTTTTCTATACTGTAACTACAAAAGGAGAAACTTTCATATTTTTTACTTCTCATCTCCTGCACATATTTTGCTCCTCAAATACATGTATTCCAATAGAAGAATGAAGAAACATGCAATCATTTTCACAATGGATCAGTTTCTCCTTTTGTGGTTAAGGATATTTTATGACATCTTTATGGTATCTGTTAAATGAGAAACACGGTTACTACCTCAGAATTGAAATATGAAAAAGGCACACCTAACTTGAAAAAAACTTGTGTAGATCAAGAATGCTTCCTTCTCTAGCAGGTAATGATAAAAATACCATTTCTTAGGAGCATAAATCAAACCATAGAGGAGATATACTAAATACAAATATAGAAGCAAGATTTATAGGATCAACGGGAATTGGACTTGTAGCTGAAGACTGTAAAGTATGTTTCATATAACATCTTCCTTCAAGAATTCACAATAGGAACAACCAATCTTTGATGGAGAAAGGGGAACAAAACAATACCAGCAAAACACCAAAAGGCCATCACCTGTATAGTATCCAAGTATCCACAAGGTTTAGATGACTGCAATTGTATAGGATACTTAGTTAACCTCTGCATAGAAATGATAAAAGGGAGGAAAGGTGGAATTAGTAAGTGAAGTTACGTAGAAATGCCAAATATGGGGCGCCTGGGTGGCTCAGTGGGTTAATGCCTCTGCTTTCGGCTCAGGTCATGATCTCAGGGTCCTGGGATCGAGGCCCGCATCGGGCTCCCTGCTCAGCGGGGAGCCTGCTTCCCCCTCTCTCTCTCTGCCTGCCTCTCTGCCTCCTTGTGATCTCTCTCCCTCTGTGAATAAATAAAATAAAATAAAATCTTAAAAAAAAAATGCCAAATATGGTCAGAAGTAAGGCATGCTCCGAGTAGAAAGCTAAGTGAGGGTGTATACACACTAGGATATACAAACAAAAATTTCCATTCTAGTAGAATCTCCCTCAAAAATCTACATGCCATCAGATACAATAAAGTATTATAGAAGTTACCTATTTTTTATGAAAACTTTGATTTTTATGTTATAATNCTTAAAAAAAAAAAAAAAAAAAATGCCAAATATGGTCAGAAGTAAGGCATGCTCCGAGTAGAAAGCTAAGTGAGGGTGTATACACACTAGGATATACAAACAAAAATTTCCATTCTAGTAGAATCTCCCTCAAAAATCTACATGCCATCAGATACAATAAAGTATTATAGAAGTTACCTATTTTTTATGAAAACTTTGATTTTTATGTTATAATGAAAATAAATTTAGCCAAACCAAGTATTAGAGAGACACAGACACGTAGAGTCACATCTAGAAGAGAGCAAGCTTCACATAGCCAAAAGAACCAGGGACACACCAGCATAAAGATGTAGTTCTGAGTAGTAAAAAGAGGTGGCTCTTGAACAATGCAGGGGTTAAGAGTGCTAATCCTCCATGCAGCTAAAAATCCACATAAACGTTATGACTCCTTCAAAGAAACCTAGTAGCCTACTGTTGACCAGAAGCCTTACTGATAATGGCCATTTAACACCTATTTTGTACAAGTATTGCATACTGTATTCTTACAATAAAGCTAGATAAAAGAAAAGTTGAAAAAAATCAAAAGAGAAAATACATTTAGAATACTATAATTTTAAAAAGTTGAAAATTAAGGAGTCAGAGAACACAAAACAAGGAGAATTTACATATTAAAGATCTGGTTCACTGAAAAAAATCTCACTGACAAGTTTTTTACCTCATCAGAAGAAAGCAATCTATAAAAAAAGTATTTCGTCCAAATAATTTTTTTTTGCTTTGAATTCTTAAAAAAAAAAGGAAAAAGAAAGTATTTGGTCTAGATGGATTTTTACCAAATGCCTAGAGATAAAATAATCCAAATTAATTTAAACCACTGCAAACCATTAACAAAAAATCAAGTAAAACTAAAATTAAAGATTCTCATGAAGAATCAGACTTTTTCCAAAATCAGGCAAAGAGTATACAAAAACAAATGAGGAAATTTTCTCTTATGAATATTAATACAGATTTAATGCAGGCACTTCCCACTTGGCAGTTTCCACGTTAACCCGAACAAGCATGTTTGCACACTCCTTGGGTAGCAGAGATCTCAGAGGTGCTGTGGAAGGTAAGGACTACCTATATGTTACTGAAATAACAGAATGCAAAGCAGATTGTTGATATCAAAATATTTATTTTTTTCAAAGTCAATTGCCTTTTCCAGCTAAGCTGTTTCAGTATCAAACATATTAATATGCTCAGTCATAAGGAGGTTTAAGAAGGTCATAAAACTCAGTAAATGATGAAAAAAAAACTTGACAAAATTGAACAATTCATGTTCAAAACATTTAAGTCTTTCCTCAATGCAGACACAGAAGTATTCAGATCTAAATGTAGGCCTCTACCAAATGCCAGTTCCAACTGAAATGCCTACAGCCTTTCCATGGCTTCTAAACTCATTTGCCTTTGGAGATGGTCACCACCTCCACAACTACTGAACACGACAATGGAGAGAATAGCCGTTTGACAAGAGTCAAATGTATAAGAATTAGAAGTACAATTATCTCTATTGGTAAATGGTACAAATGTACATAAGTGTATCACTGAAACAAAAGAATTAGAAAATCTATGGCAAACAATAAGGAGACCTAGTAAAAAGAACATGATGAACATCTGAAAACTACTTAGCAAACATAGTGGAAGAAAATAACCCACTTATGATACGATAAAAGTAAATACCTAAATACACATTTAGTAATAACCTTAAGCCAAGAAACAAACAAAAGACAAAATACAAAACCCCAAAACCTATAAAACATTTTTGAAAGAATGTAGTGTAGTGGTGGCCTTGGACAAATGTCAGAACATAATCACGTTTGTAAATAGGAAAAAAAAAATCAAGAACATGTTAATGTTCCTAAATTTAAAAGTTCTGAAGAATTTCAATAACGCCACCATCATTTTTTATAGAAAAGTTAATAAGCAATTTATAGACAAATTGACTACAAACTACATTTGGAGCAAATCAACTGGCATATCTAGGAGAATTATTCCATTGAAATGACAGTATAAGGATTCTTGGAAGACTGTAAAAGTTTGTATATTTTATTTATTTTGTTAAAGATTTATGTACTGGAGACAGTCCATGCAGGAGGGTAAGGGGTAAAGGGAGAGAGAGAATTTCAAGAATTTCAAGCAGACTCCCTGCTAAGCGTGGAGCCTGATGTGGGACTCAACCTCAGGACCCTGAGATCAGGACCTGAGCCAAAATCGAGAGTCAGATACTTAACCAACTGAGCCACCCATGTGCCCTGAGCTTGACTATTTTAATCCCTAGAGATACTAATATAAACAAAATAGTAAAGTTAAATGCTTTTTAAACGGTTTAAGTAACCTAAACTGAAGTCAGAGAAGGGAAAAAGGAGAAAGAACATAGAAAACAAAAGCAAATAATTTAAAGAAAAGTAATTTAAATCCTAACATCTTACTAAGCATATCAAATGCAATCTATCTTAAAACATTAATGAAAAGACTGGATTTGGGTAAGGGATTAAATATAATAACACAATTCTCATGCCATCTGTAAGAAACTCAAAACAACCTAAGAAAATTAATAGAAGTAAACAGGGTATTACATAATGAGAAAAATCAATTCACCAGAAAGACAACAATCACAATGGTATATGCACCTTGAAGTGTTCTTTTTAAAATTCAAAAACCACCAGAACAGAAAGAGGAAACACATACATCCACAATTATAATTGGAGAAAAAAATCAACATTCCTCTCTGTGATAGACAGAGCTACTAGACAATATGAGCAAGATACAGCAACCATTAAGTCAGTTGGTGGTTGATATTTATAGAACACACTACTCAACAATATAACTGTCAGAAAAAAAATGTAAACTATTCACCATGACAGACCATATCTTGTATCCTAAAAGAAATTAACAAATTTGAATGATCTGATTTCATGCAATACTGTTTCTCTATCCATAATATAATTAAACTAGAAGTCAGTAACAAAGATATCAGGAAAATCTCCAAATCTCCTGAAGACTAAACAACACACTTCCAAATCTATTGTGTTAAAGTCCACAACTGATTTACAAATCAGTGACAAATTCTATAAAATCTTCCAAACATGCTTTTAGAAATTAGTGTAACAATCTAAAACAAATCAGAAGGGAAATTATTAAATTAAGTATTTTCTAAATACAAAATACATCAAAATTACAGAGGCAAAACAAGAAAAATTCAGAGGGAGAGAGGGAGACAAAACATAAGAGACATTATATATATACTTTTTTTTTTTAAGAGACTCTTAATCATAGGAAACAAACCGAGGGTTCCTGGAGGGGAGAGAAGTGGGGGGATGGGTTAACTGGGTGATGGACATTAAGGAGGGCATGTGATGGAATAAGCACTAGGTATCATATAAGACTGATGAATCACTGAACTCTACCTCTGAAACTAATACACTATATATTAATTGAATTTAAATAAAAAATTACAACTGCAATTAAAGTATCTGGATATTTAAAGCTTTAAATAAAACTACGTTAAAAAGTACTATAAAAAAGTTTAAATTTCTAGTTTTAGAAACTACTTAAAGTGGAAAAATTAAAACAACTATGCAAATAAAACAAGCAGAAATTGAAATAAAGATGATAGCCAAAACCAATGAAATAAATTGAAAATTTATTTGGTCTTGAAAAGACCAAAGAGAGTACCAACCCTTTAGCTAGATTGGCCAAGAAATACTGAGAAAAAGCATAAATAACCAAAATCAAAACTGGAGAAATCTTTATTGAGTCTATATAAATTAGTTATAAACTTTGTCAAGTAATTGGACAAGTTACATAAAATAGACACACTGAGACAGTTATAAACTATTGATACTTAGTATTTTTAACATGATAAGCCTACAAAAAGAAATTCAAATAGTAATTGAAAACTTCTCAAAAAAGAAAAACCTAGGCCCAGATAGCTTCATTGTGAATTCTATCAAATATTTTAAAAGAAATAGTTATCCTTCACAAATCCTTTCAGAAAAATAAAGGGAGAACACATCTCAACTTATTCTAAAATGTTAGTATTGACACCAAAGCTAGACAAAAGTACTAGAAAACAAAACTAGATGCAAAAATCTTTAGCAAAATAGCAAAATGAATCCAGCAACATTTATAAAGAAACATCATGACCACAGGTTTATTTCAGGGAAAGCATGATCGGTTTAATAGTTTTAAACAAGTAGATAAGGGACAGAAACCACACGGTCATCTCATCTGAAACAAGAAGGAAAAAAAAAATCCAACACCAGTTCAGGATAAGAACAAAAGCTAACAACTTTTCATAATGAAACAAAAACTCTAATTAAAGAAGAGCAGGGGACTTCCTCCCTTAGCAAGCAGCATCTTCTTCAAGCTTACAGCTCATAACTGAATAGTAAATGCTTTCCTCCCAAGATCAGCAACAAGCCAAGGGAGCCCTGTTTGTTCAAAACTTCAGGAGTTCTTGGGTGAAGGCTAAAACCAGCCTCCATACACAAAGGGCAGAGAGAGAGACCACAGAAAGAGGCAAACTGCTTCAGACTGGCATGTGGCAGTTTTAATATGCAAGGTAAATTGCATAGCTTGTTTTGGGTGGCTGCAAGAATCTTAGAAGTTCATATAGAGGTCTTCACTGTGTTCAGTCACATACCATCTAGATGGTCTCAACACCTTACATTCTCAAGAATGCATCTTTGGAATGGTTGCTGGTATGGGAATAGTATGTTGAATGCACATTCCAAGGACAGGAGGAGTAAAAGAGCCTCTAATTGCTCATGTCCAGCTTTTGAGTCAATTTGTGGTCATGTCATATCAATGACCTTCTCCAACATGTCTTCACTCAGCACTCCCAGTAAAAGATACACTGTCTGGTCTAGCCAGTGTAAGGTGGCACATCAGTTAATCAGGAAAAAAAAAAAGCCCTCCTACTAGGAATGAAATCAAAACCACCATTCTCTGTGAACATAATCTGGTAGAAAATCCTTAAGAATCCATATGAAAACTACTAGAAAGTAAGAAAACAATGTAGCAAGGTTGCCAGGTATCAGATCAATGTAAAGAATCGACTGCACGTCTATATACCAGCAAAAGATATTTCAATATGAAACTAAGAAAATAGTTTATAATATCAGAAATAGAACAGGAATAGGTCTAAAAGTTTCGAGACCTGTCCAATTAAAGTTACAAAACACAATGCCAAGATAAAGTAGTTCCAAATCAATGGAAAACCATTCCATTTTTATGGATTGGAAAACTTCATATTGGTAAGATGGCAATTCACCCCCAAATTGATCTATAGAATCAATGTAACGTCTATCAAAATTGGAGCATACATTTTTTTTTAAGATGAAAGAGAGAGAGAGAGAGAGAAAGAATGCAAGGGAGTGCGCACTCATGCACAGGAGCAGGGGAAGGGGCAGAAAGAGAGGGGGAGAGAGAGAAGCAAGCAGACTCCACACTGCCTGGAGAGGCTGATGTGGGGAGGTCGGGGAGGGAGCCTCTATCTTGCATATGTGAGATCATGACCTGAGCCAAAACCAAGAGCCAGTCTCTCTACCAACTGAGCCACGCAGGTATGTGCCCACACCCACAGCATATATTTTTTGTTGAAACTCAAACTCATTCAAATATTATATGCAAATGCAAAGGCCCTTAAATATCCAAAACTATTCCAAATGGGAAAAAAAGAGCAGGAAGACTTCTACTACCTGATTTCAAACTTAACCATGAAGCAGAATAATGTGTTACTGGCATAAAAATAAGCATGTCGATCAATAGCATAGAATTTAGAATCCAGCAATAAACCTTCACATTACAGTCAAGTGGTTTTCAGAAAAAGAATGAAGATATTCATTACGGAGAAGACGATTCAATATGAATCGTATTGAATACGATTCAATAATTTATTCAATAAAGAGTCACTATTTAATTCAATAAATTAAGGGAATGCAAAAAAATTTAGGCCAGGGCATCAGATAAATCACTTCTAAGGAAACACATGTTTTTTGTTATCAACACCAAAATTCAAACTGGCGTTACATTAGTATAAAAGGTACTGATACAAGAGTCAGGGATACTGGACTCCCAAACTAGAAACGATCTATCTAACTGATCAATCTTGCAGGCACTAAATAAAGCAAGGGCTTAGGATAGACATGGGAGAGCCTGAACTTAATGACAGCGGTGTTAGCTTCCTGTGCATTTCCTATTACAAACATCTGTTAGAGGCTTTTTTGTCAATAGTACAAACTGACTGAAGGAAAGCATCTCCTAACAGACTCTTGACTCTATCTGTATTTCTAGTATGTTGCAATCAGTTTTATTTTTTAAGGACACACCTATATATTTGGAATCCAAAGGCTATGGGTGCTGATTCTACTTCTTTTATGTATTAATTTATGATAAATTATAAAGGGATATAAACCTTACCATGCCAGGTTGTGAATTTTAAATTAGATTAAATATATAAACCAATTCTTGCCGTCAACACATGAACAAGCGTGTTTGGGTATGTACACACATACACACACAATCATAAGCAGCATCTTATAGGGAAAATTTAACAAAGACAGAATCCTCTCCAAATGTGGGGGTAGGAGAGGGCTGCCTCGTAGGTTTTAGGAGTTCAAAGTCTATTGTTGGTGTCTGTCATACACAGGCAATACGTCAGAAAAGCAACAACTGGATTCCTAATGGGATAAACCAAAAATGATTGTTTCTATGAAAATATTCATAGAGAAGCACAGTAAAATGAACTCCTCTTGGACAAGTCCCACCCCAAGGAGGTGGAGATTAAGCCTCCTTAAGCTTGACATCACACATGTTTACGTGACTCATAGTCTGTTCTGCCTTTCTAACCCAGAGATGGCTCACCAACAGTGTCTCTGAATACAAGATGGTGGCAGTAACTGCCATTCTCCAGGAATTCATGCTTCAGGGATACTTCCCTATACCTCATCAGTAATGAAATGTTCGGAGAACAGAGGAATACACCACAGAGTCATTCAGAGTTAACGAGGCTGAACAGATTCAGGTTCCAAGTTCTATGAACTTTTAGGACAAAGGTCTATGGAGACATAAAAGCAAAATCTAACAAATTGGGGAAGAAAACTTACTGACTTGTGATGTTGTGAGCCTTCACAAAGATTACACTTTCTGTGATCATGTACAGAGTATGTGGTAGAGGTATTATCCAAATTTATGTCTATCTAATGTGATAGCTTGTTGTAAGACTGAATTTTTCTGAAACTTCTTTAAATAATCTGGCTTAGAAGATTTCGAACAATCTATAAAACCTAGTATTGTGCTGGACCAAAATGAATCACCAGAGAGCAGGCAATAGGAGAGAGAGTTACCAGGAAAACTGCCAAAACAAACAACAACAACAACAAACAAACAAAAGAAAAAAACAACCATCCAGGTCAGTATCTATAGTTCATGCATGAAAAGATCCCACTCTTTGGCGATCACAATAAATGCCCATATTTTTCATGTTTGGAAAGGACTACACTCCAGTAGTATTAAACTAACATTCACATGCGAATAATTGTGGTATGATACTATCATTTTTAAGTGCTTTTGTATACAACTCTATTAGGCACATCTTATTGATGTCAAAAGTGAAGTTCATGAAATTAAGGGAATGCATTTCATTGCCAGGGACTGGAGGAGCTGGTCTCAAATCCACTTTTCCTATTTCTTTTTATTATTCCTATGATATCTTAGATAGCCATTATGAAAAAGAGGCATTGATAAGCATTAAAATCACACTTACTATAATAAAAACAGTACCATCAACATCCTGAAAACAGTAGAGAAAGCCTTGGAATATCTATTTTCCTATTCCCATATTACTACTGGGTACTTCATCATATGCATATTTCTAAATATTATGAATTATGAATTGATCTACAGGTTCCTTCTGGAGCAAATAACCCCAATGTATGTACTAAGAGGGTACCATAAATCAGGAACTGCAGCAAATGATTGTTTTCTACTTTCTAATCAACACTGCCTAAATAATCCGGCCTCATTTTTCTTATGCAACAATCTCGTAGAATCATTACTCTTTTTAAAATTCTTATTCAGCCTACTGGAAGAAAGATTTATATTTTCTTACCATACACCTTGATACTAATATCATTTCCTAAGAAAAATGATGGAGGAGTGGTGATATAATGCTTGGCGTGGCACTAAGATGACAGAGTTTATTTGTAAAATGCCAGTTTCAGAAATAAGAAAATTCCACTTAAATAATAAGAGTCCAGGAATCAATTCAATGAAACCTCTTACCGTTCAGCCCAGGACTATATGGAACACCCTTGTACTGATCAGCAATGTCCAGGTGCTACCCTCCATAAGCGAGGGCTGAGAAATAAGAAAGGGGCTCATTCAATGTTTACTATGGATCAGTATCCACTTATGTTCCAGTGTTCAGTTATGCTTCCAAACATGATGGATAGGTCATGCCAATGAGACAGGATCAGAACTAGAGTTTCCATACTCATGATTATGTTATTTCATAAAAGCAAAATAGAACAGAACTCCAATTTCTCACTTCATAAAAGGTAGACTCTGAGACCCAGTCAGTTGGAAAGACTCACCCAAAGTCACGTAGGCAGGCAGTGGAACAGTAGAGACGCTTATCCCTGGAAAATTTAGGCTATGGCTTACCTGGCTTGATTTGGAAGACCTCCAATGTTTCACTCGGGCTCATTACATTCTAGTTTATACACAAATAGGACTGATGAATGACTAGATGCTGCAGTCTGGACTTTAGACAGGTACAGCCCACCAGTAGATATTTCAAGAGTTCTCCAATGGACAAGACATTGTGTGGGGTTTAGGAATAAATTGGTGAACGGCAAAAACAGCAAGATAGAGTCATTTTTCTCACAGAACTTGGACTCTCATTGAACTCTCTTGCCCACTCCCCTAAGAGTACTGAAAGTCCTCCACCAGAAATGTTTTCCTGCAGGTTTAAAGAGGCTTCTGCTCCAGTTAGCTTGGCTGCAAAGCATCTCGGAACACCTTCCTCACATTTACGTCCCCACATGTGTGCTATAAATAACACGAACCGTAGCTATTATTCTATCAAGCTTGAATATGTGTCACAGACATATTGACACCATAAATTCCCAGTGCTACCTTTCCTTTTACAGTTGAGCACACAAAGGCAGAAAGGGTTTGAACAATGAACCTGAGCTATCCTGGTCTAGAGGTTGGAGAGCCAGGACTCAGAGCAGCCTGGCTCCAGAGCCCACACCCACTAACACCCGATGACCTGCCTGCCACTCAGCTGGCCAGAGCCCTGCCGCCTTCTCCTGCACACGTTCTGATACCGGCTGGCGTGCCCTGCCTTCCCCTGGGCTCACACAGGAGAAGCTTGCCCTTCATGCAAGCCCGACGTCAGTGCTGACGTCCTCCAGAAACCTCATCAGAACTCCAGCTACTCATTTACGGCATTCACTCTGCAAAGTCATCATCTCTACTGCGGTACCTTTATTTTATTCTGACTGTATATTGTGGCACAGAGAAGACGATCGACAAATATTCTTTTTAATCTTCACAACACCCCTGTGAAATGCAGATCATCTCCATGAAACAAAACTGTTTAGCAGCTTAGTGATTTCCCCAAAATCACAAATGTCCTGTGTTGGGTTAGGATTCCAGAACCGTCTAATTTCTAAACTCACTGTAGGTTCACTAGATCATACTGCCTTGGATATTGAAAGACCTTGCACATGACTTTATCCTAACCTAGGGAGGGAGAAAACCTAGCTATTCACATACAGAGCAAACAAAACCCCTTTCATTTATATTAGGGTCTATCAGTTTTCTATTGCTGCTGTAGAGAATCAGCACAAACTCAAGATTGTGTTGTGTAATGCTCAACAGTGCTGGAGATCGGACATCGAAAACAGGCCTCACTGGGCTAAAAATCAAGGTGTTGGGAGGACATCCTTCTGTAAGCTTGGAGGTGAGTCTGCTTCCTCACTTATTCCAGCTTCTAGAAGCTGTACATGTTCCTTAGCTCCTGCCCAGCTCCCATTTTCAAAGCCAGCACAGCCAGCCAAGACTTCCTCACACTGCACCATTCGGACACCGACCCCCTTACCTCCATCTTTCACTTATAAGACCCTTGAAATTATATAGCGCCTAAAGACAATCCCAATTTCAGGTGATGGGGACACTTAATTTCACTGCGATATTATTTCTCCCTTGCCATGTGAATTAACACTTTCATAGCTCCTGAGGATTAAACTGTGGATGTGTGTGTGTGTGTGTGTGTGTGTGTGTGTGTGTGTGTGTTGGGGGGAAGGGGTTGCCTACCATAGTGTTGTAAACACAATCCATTCACCAAACAATTACCTCCATGAATCAACAACTGTGCTAAATGCTAAGATAAGGAGGTAAGGAAGAGCACCGACATGAGAAAGTGTCAGGGAAAAAGCCCCCCGTCGAACAGGACTTTGGGCCTGAGTCTAAAGGGATATGCAGTGACCAGTCGGTATGCAAGAGGGCAGTTGGGATATAAGGCAAAAATGGAGAAAAGGTTGGTTAATGGGAAGAGCTTCTTCACTAAATTCCTATTGTTTACATTCTAATTACCATTTGCAGTATGTTGTAGGAAGTTAGCAAGGGCATCCAGATTTCAAGCAATTTCATGGACTTCCCAGTCTCGGCGATCACACTATAATATTTAATCCAACAGTTTACTTCTATTTGATTAAAAATAGATTCTTAGGGGCACCTGGGTGGCTCAGTTGGTTAACTGTCTGCCTTCAGTTCAGGTCATGAGCCCAGGGTCCTGGGACTGAGCCCCACATCTGGCTCTCTGCTCAGCAGGGTGCCTGCTTCTCCCTCTCCCTCTGCCTCTGCCTCTTCCTGCTGCTCCCCTTGCTTGTGCACGTTCTCTCAATCTCTGTCAAATAAATAAAATCTCTAAAAAAATAAAAATAGATTCTTAAATAAAAAAATATCCTCAGGGATGATATGATGTGTATTATTCAGCCAAACATGTCCAGATGTTACTTGTTGGGACTAAGAACTACAGAGAGCAAGTATTATTTATAAGAATGAACTCAGCAGGTAAGGAAGAATACGAATACAGTGACTTCGAATCAGCAGCGGACACATGGTGAGTTCCTGCTACCCTGTAGACCTCTTACGGGAGTGGGCAAGCTCTCAAAACTTTGGTTGTTGTTCCTCGGGTTTTCCAGGAAGAAATGATGGTGACCTAGAGGCACCAACAGAGTATGGAGGACCAGTGAGCCTTGTAGCTACAGGGCAGGGCTCAGGATATGCATAATAAAATCATGCACAAAACGAATGCAGCAGGCAAACTGATTCTATCTTCTAATTCCTTCAGACTCCACAAGATGGCTAGCTGATACTGCCCCAGATCTTTTGTGTAATCTCCCAGAAAGCCTGACAAATACAGTGCAGATAGAGCCATGCTTTAGAATTTGCAACATTCTTTTAAAAACATTATCTCGTTTCATAGTCATCACTTCCTTTAGGTGCTTTATAAATTATTTTCATTGTTCGTTTTTTTTCCTGATCTTCACAAAAACACTATCAAGAAAGAACACTATCAAGAAAAGAAAACACTTTTTCCCCCCATGCTTGGAAAACTTCACATAGAAAATGTGAAATAGATATTCATCGTATAATGAAGTTTTCATAGATAAATTAATGGAAGCTCGAACTGGCTAGATGAGGTTTCTCAAGTCATAGGGACATACATCTTGTACCTTATATTATTTACATAGATATATTCAAAATACTTTAAGTATTATAGTTAAGTCACTCCCTCTGTTATCTCTTTCATTAAGTTAGGTCCTACAAAATCATTTTCCGACCAGACACAAAGTCACCTACATTACCTTTAATTCTTAAAACTAGGAATAGCCAAGTGGGTACATGCAGCAGTAAGCATTTCAAAGGGAAATCTTTTTTACCTGATTATCAGGTACAGAGGGGAATCAAAATGGACCTAAAACCTGTTGCCATATGGACATTCTGAGGTCAAGAGAATTCAGAGCTCTCTGCAGTTTCATTTTCTTTTTAATCTTCTAATTTATGAGATTACAGTAGTGACAGCCATTTCATAGGATATCATCATGCCACCAGCCCCAGTCACAGCTGATAAACCACAAGTCAAAAGTTGGCCAAGTTAGTGCAGTCAAAGACCTTGCTCTTAGAATGGGCAAAACCCAGGAGATTAGATTTCTGGATCATGTGGATGGTTATCTGCAGGATCACATAAAAATCCACAGCCATGAGAAAGAATGTCAAAAAAAAAAAAAGAGTCGGACTCTTTCTGGATAGAACAAAGGAAAACGAAGAAAGGATGTTGGTCATTTTTCTCGTTGCTGGTTCTAGAAATTTCCTCAAGCCCATCTACACTCTGATCATTTGCTTCCTTTAGTTAGCATACAGTTCTTCCTTGAAATTCCCAGTTCCTGTTAAAACTTGTCTACATTGGTATGCATCTGCAATCACCTGAATGTGAAATCCAGAGGGTTTTGTTGGTTTTGTCACTACTGTGTCCCTTAGAACCAGAAAGAATGCTCGTGCAAAAGTCTCTCAATAAGTAGCTATGGAATAAATGAATCGAAAGAACAAGAAAAAATACCTACACAGTGTCTTATAGAATGTGGCTCTTATTTCAAAAGCATTTTAGTGAGAGGACAGGAATATAGAAAAAAAAAGTATTTAAACTCTAAAATAATGAAGTATAACTGAGCTCTCAGATAAAACAAGTAACTCATTCAAGATCTGGGACAATCAGCGAAGCCCTCACTGATGGGGTGTTACGGAGAAATGCCAAGGGAGGTCATAAAAATAACCAAAGTAGTGATTCGGGTTGGAGGTCACCAAATGCAAAGAAAATACAAAACATGAGGATTCCCAGAGGCAAAAAGTAAGGTTAAGGGTACAAACAATATTCATTAGGATTGACCTAGGATATATAGGGGAGCCTATGGGGGAGACTAGAAAGAACTAGATAGGGGACCACATCGCTAGGGTTCTTATGATCATAAGAAGGAAGCTATTAATACACAAGAGCAACAGCAATAACTCCTGATCTCCCAATATTGTCATTTGTTCATGTCTTACCCACTCAACCTCTTGCCAGCATCTTATCACCCCTGCTTTTGAATGACAGAGAAGTTAAATAGCTTACATTTTCAGTTGTTCAGTCCATTATTTTCTTCATGGTACATTGCTTGGCTGATATATTTTCCTATAGTATTTCAAAATTCAAATTTGAGTCATTTATGATTTAAAGCTAAATAAAATGTCTCACTCTAGCACATAGATTTAAAACAGAAACTAAGTGTATTTTTCAATTTCAAAAAACTGGAAAAAATATTGCAGTTAAAGAAACTTGATTTCTCAAAGTGAAATCAGACGTTCACAGATGAACTGCAAAAGGACAGAGATAATTTGGCTGAAATTGGCATGAGTTGTACCCTGTGTTTGTCATCTCTTTGAAAGGCACCAAAAATCACACCAGACTATATCATATTTGGAACAAAAACCATTTTTGTGGACTGAGAATTCTTGTTTCATTCCAACAACTCTTCTCGGAATTTTCCATAGAAGTTACATAAAAGTAAGCCATTTGTCTGATGTCCCAGAAAACTAAGTACTTCTGCAGGTTCCATAAATACCTGAGTTAATCATTTGCCATATTCCAAATATTTCAATTTCTTTAATTCCTTCTCCTAATGAAAAAAAAATCAGTAGAAAGCAGGGCTGGTCTGTTAGAGACAGTAAGCAGAATGGATATGAACACAAGATTTGAAGTCAGAACAAGTGTGTTTAATAGGGGATGGAATTTTTTTTTGTTTTTGTTCTTTTAAGAATTTTGTATTTATCTGAGAGAGAGAGAAGAGCAGAGACAGAGAGATCATGGGGTGGGGAGAGAGGCAGAGGGAGAAGCAGACTCCCCACTGAGCAGGAAGCCCAACATGGGGCTCGATCCCAGGACCCTGGCTGGGATCATGACCTGAGCTGAAGGCAGACACTTAACCGACTGAGCCACCCAAGTACCTCACAGGGTAGAGTTTGGGTTACCAATTTCTCCACATTTCTGGCTCATCCTTACAATAGTGCTACTAATTGTACCTATCATTTATGGCCAGAAGCATTGAATGAGATAGTTGTAAGAGCATCTGTCTTATAGTGACCACTCAATAAAATGCTAGCTCTTTTCAGCCTTCCAGACCCTGAGGTTATGTGAGGATGAGGCAGCAGAGCCCCACAATCATGAGATCATGAGCATAAAGCACCAAACCATGTCTCGTATCCAGGAAAGGTACAGAATCGAAGGAAGAGAACAGCACCAAACTAGGGTTCTGGGCTTTGATGGCAGGGGGACACCATAGATGGCTTTAAGTTTTATAATATGCATATACCTGATACATATTCTTTCAGGAGATAAACACAAAAAGAGAAAACACCAATTGTGATGGTTACTTTTAGGATTTCACTAGATCGTGGTCAGTGGTCAATATTTGGTCAATTATTCTGGTTACATTTGTGAGGGTATATTTTGACGGGGAAAGGCAAGGAACTTCCTCCTGCCTTGCAACAGCTAAGATACTGATCTCCTCCTGCTTTCAGACTTGAACTGAAATATTGGCTCCTCTGTGGTCTCAAGCATGCCATCTTTTGGACTGGAATTTCACCATTGTCTCTACACACACACACACACACACACACACACCCCACACAGCCTTTGTTTCCTTGGAGAACTCTTGCTGATACATCAATAGAAAGAAGGTACACTTGATTTTGGGCTGCAGACAGGAACCTGAAGTCAAAAGAAGGCAAACATAACCATCTTATACTTGGTACCCATGCAGGAACTGTACCTGCCCCTCACATAAGATTAGAGCCCATTCCTCATCATTCATGGAGTCCATACTCTCAAATTAATGGAGAAGCTAAAATTTGTAACCCCCAAAATCAATACCCAGGGTACTTCCAGTGCTTAGACACATGCAGAGCTGCAAAACACTTGAGTCATCCAGCATACATGTTCCCAGCTGATGTCAGACCAGGATGATCGGTCTTATTTGAGCTCTAGGATATAAACAAATGTCTTTCATGACTTGGTACCTTTATTCTATGTCTGCACCTGTTATTGTGATTTTACTGTTTAGAATGGTCTCTTTTAAGCATAGTACTGAAGTGTGCATCATGTTACCAAGCACAAGGACAGGGTGATGTGCCTCTTGGGGAATATATACGTGCTAGATAAGCTTCATTCAGGCATGAGTTAGTGCTGTGGGCTGTGAGTACAGTGTTAATAAAATATTATAATTAGCCATCCCAGAAACACAGAAGACAAAGTTACGTATTGATCAGGGGATGAAAATGTGATCGAAGGCTTGCAGATTCTTAAAACCCTGTATTTCTACTAAGAATAATTCCTCAGTGTCCTCACAAATCCAGTGTTTCCAGCAGTACTAGAGCTGAAACAATATTCACAATTATTCAGCAAAGCATGGTTTACAAAGTATTTACCTCCCAGTACATAATATCATTTAACCTATACCTGAGAGTAAGGTAAGACTTTGATGCTTGTTTTCCAGACACATGGATGGCTTCAGTAAAGGTCAGAGAAATGAAAAAGGGTTGTTTAATGAGGACTCCCATAGTAAGTGACAGAGTCAAGAGGAGAGAACTGTCGAGCTGTTATTTTTTCCATAAGAGTCAGATTCTTCAGAGCCATCAAATGCACCAGCCTGGGCTGTTAAGTGGGGCCAACTTGCTGGCATAAAGTCAGGGCAGAGCCAGAGCAGCCACCAGACAAAGACCAAAGGCCAGGGCACCACAGTGACCAGCGGAGCACTGCTGATGGATGATTGATGAAGAATGAGGATGTGGGCAAGACTGCAGTTCAGAAAACGACCACCAAAGAGAAGAGCAGCCATTGTTTACTGGTGACCTCATATATTGTAAGGATCCTGTTCCAACACTTCACAGTTAAAAAAAAATATATGACAAGGCTATGGAATAAATTTTATTGTGTGTTTTTCCTCCATTATTTTTAGTTTACATGGGAAACTTCCATTTTTCTTATACTCAAACTTATAAACATAAATGTGAAATTGTGTATTTTGTACCCAAACACATACCAACTTTTTTCACAGAACATTCTCTATGTTCTTTTAATTCCTCTATATTCTTTCCACCCTTATTTCCCTTTAAAATTTGTTCTTTGTACTGCTATTTGTCCTTCCTTAAAGGATCAGAGTCAACACAGATTACCACTGACCGTTTAGTGGGCAACTACAGTTCTAAAAGAACAATTTTTGGTAATATAGAGATATATTCCACTGTTGTATAGGATAAATGGTTACAATTTAATGATCAATTGGTTGAATGTGGGGAGAAGGAAGGTGTGAAAGTTTGCTGGGTAATGTAAGGATAATGTGGTCTTGGCAAGCAGTGGATTTCAACTTGGGAAGATGCACATAATGAAGTCTATTTCATTTATAGAGAGGAAGGAAGAGAAGGAATTATTGACCAGTGAGAAGGTTGAAAGTGATGTAATGGAACATGGGACATAACAAACAATGGTAGGATTGGAGAAGCTGGGGCAGGGATAACAGATTCTAGAAGTTTCCTGATAGCAGGAGATCTGTTCACCAAGGTACCATTGTTTCCTGCAGTGCTCGATAAAAAAATTATCCCATGTGGAGCGACATTTTATCCAGCTATCCACCCCTGCATGTAGGACTCTGGAAAAAGTGCCCAAGTTAACAGCTTCAGAATTAGACCCTGATTAGTTGGTGAGAATTAAGTTTACCCTTTTCTTTTTAAGGTAATTAACTTAAAATGGCCTGAGCTTCAATGCTGGTCAATTAAATTCAAGAAGAACTCTATAATATTTTCTTTTCTAAAAGACAAGTATCTTATCCCTCTAATTATTGACATTTTGGAAAATGCAGCCTGGAATTGCTACCACCCTGAGCAGGAAGCTAAGACATAGAAAGTCCAAAGTCAAGAGAATCAAAAAGCAGTAGAGTAGAGACCTGAAATACTGCGAGTGAAGAGATCTTCACTAATGACCTTACTGAATATGAAGATCTAACCCATTGTAGATTGGATTTCTACTTCTTGCAGCAGAAAGCACCCCAGAAGAAATGATCAGTTGGATCCTACAGAATAAATGTCATAGGACTGGAATCTAGCCAAAAAAAAAAATAGTACTGAAGCATATAAATAAAATTTGGCAATCTTTTCTGACATTTGCATCCTGCAGGGTCATCATGGTAAAGGCTATTCTCCACACCATTTTACACAATGAGGTGATTCAGCCACACCTAATATTTCATGGGGAAACGTAACATGTACAGATCCACTTTTATGCATATTTTAAAAATCTGAGACAACATGGACACTTATGAATTACACTTTTCCAAGTTAATCAACACACGTTTAAGTTGTATCCATTTCATATAATGCCCAGGTGTAGGAGATAGTCACTTAGAGTCCAATTTTATAGGTGACATCTAGTACATGCATGATAAGTATTTTTATTTATTCTTTGATCATTATTAGCATATTCCCCTTTCCCTCTCAATGTGGCACAGGAGTCTAGAGAAGTTAAGACACCAATTCAGAAGGCTATATTGAATACAAATGGAGGTTTCCTAGTGGAGAATCACCCTGGTGATGGACTGTCTCTAAAGAGGAAACCAAACACTCTGACCCTAGGGAACTTTTAATCTCTACTCAAATGGTCTTTATTACTCTTTGTTGTGGCTGGATTACTCAACACTGAAATGGATGAGGAGCATAAATCCACCCACACTGGAGTTCAATCATGCTTTCATAAGAAAGACTGAACTAGCTCATTAATAAACTGTAGCCATTCATTGCTTTCGAATTCTATAGACTCACAGACTCACAGGAAATGTCATCCATTTGAAAAATGGTTTTCTTAGTGTCTGCATCTCTTCCCTTGGATTCTGTGACACACTATATAAAGGAAAAAGTCACATTCAAATAGGTAGTGTGTCAGTGAGAAGTAACCGAATTATTTTCTTGAGGCTTTAAAATGTATCCTTTTCATGTACTTAACAGCAAATAGAGGCAAAGGGCATCAAATCCTTTAAATTATTTTTGGTCCTTATTTATCCTGGCATAAAGAGGCTTCCTTTTGCTATTCAAAGTCAACCTTCTAACTGGCTTCCTGATCCCATCCTTTTTTCCTCCTTCCTTCCACAACTTCACACGATCTTACAGAATACTGAATCTTGAACTTTTTTCACTGGCTCATTTTCCTTAGCATATGAGTGTGTTGATTTTTTAAAGAACATTTTTTAAATCTAAGATGTTTCCAGTGGCACCTGGCTAGCTCAGTCAGTAGAGCTTCTGACTGTTGATCTCAGGTTGTAAGTTCGAGTCCCACATTGGGTACAGAGATTACTTAAAAAGAAAAAAATTAAAAATCTCAAGCTAAGATGTTTCCTGTGATCTTTCACACACACAAAAAATCCTGATAAAGACATTGTCTCTTAGCTTCCTATAAGACTAAAACATTTATTGAACCAAAATACTACAGCATGTTTTGGTTTTCAAAGCATTATTTTGCTATCATAGCTCTGTTTTATCCCACTATATCTTTTGTGGTAAGATGAAGTAACTGGAATGTGGGGAGTGTGTTTTCTTAGTTTCTAAAGGACAAAAGAAAGGTCCTGAAAACTAAGCAGAAAGGGGTTGGAGGTAGATCATTTAGTCCTTTTATATTGAAGAAAAAATTCTTTTGATTCTTTGGCACTGGATTCCTAGGGAGCCAAGGTCATGTTGTAGGCATAAAAACAAAAACATATTGCTCAGCAGGATTTTGGTTTTGTAACCTTGATTCTTGTAGCTCAGGAATGGCTCTAAATGTCCTAGCCTAGCTCCACTGGAGACCGTCTTTGATTCACACGAAGAGGTTTTTAGCTGTGTGTGCACTGTCTTTCTCCCGAAGACGATGCTGGAAGTAGATCAGAACGAAAGACCTCTCGCCCTACTAATTGACGTTTCGTGCCAGTCATACTGCCTTTGATTCCAGATCTCTCTGCAGACCCTTCAGGCTGTTATTACCAACATGTGACTGAGAACTTTCACCGACATAGCATTTTTCAGATCTAATCTAGTCTGATCTTTGGAGAGCTTCTCTTCCAAATTGTCTTGGTAAGCCCAGTGTGCTGTGTTCCTCTGGTTGTTCTCCTACTTCGTTAACGATTCCTTTTCTTTTGTCTTTTTCTCTGCCTAAGTATTTGCTTACTTGGGTTTTTGCCCTGAAATGACTTTTTTCCCTTTTTCCTTATCCTTCCTCTTCCTTTCCCCCTCCTCCTCTTCCTACTTTAGGTGCTGCTCCCACAGTAAGTGTTGAGTTTTAGTTGACCAGTATCTCCTTAAGATTCTCTCTTTTTTTTTTTTAACTTTTTAGCATATGCTTTTCTAAACTGGACAATTTTTAGTTTTCCCCTTGACAATTTTTAGTTTTCCCCTTAAGTGAAACTTTGGTAGACAACATATTTAAATACTTTTCTCACCAGTCTGGTTGTGAGGCTAACACTTCTATATATTGCAAGTACAGATCTATTAGGACTCAGATTTACCGTATTGTTTTCATCTGTTCAACTTCATGTGTCCTGTTTTTACTGCCTTTCCTAAATGTCAACTTGTTTCTATCCATTCCCAATGTCCATGATGCCTGTAATGTGTAGGATTATTGTCCCACAGTATTAGTCCTCTTAACTTTATATCCTTTTTTCTATGGGCCTCATCCAACCCCAAACATTTACTCATCGCATAAAGTGAATGGGCTGTGCATGTGTTAGAACCAGGCTACCCACCGATACTTAGTGTTAGCTCTGAAAACTGACCTGGACATCAACCCTCCATACTGCCGTGAAATTCAAATTTACGGTGCCTCAAAGTGAAAACAGATGAAAGGGGGAAAGAAATCCGAAAGTGCCTCAATTTGAACCCTTCGTATTTTCCTATTTTTAAAGTACAGTTGACATTAGTTTCAGGTGTAGGACACAGTGAATCGGCAACAAGATCTTTATTGACCAAGCTCCCCTCCCACATTCAGGCTTCAGTCCGACCCCAGGCTTTGTCGATAAACACTCCTCACCTCAGAAATTCTAATGTTTATCACCTTTTCCCTGACCTAATGGGGCAAATTATTAGCCTTCCAAGTCAAGCTTTTAAAAACTCATATATCGTTCAGATATAGAATGATTTAATAAAATCACGTTGATAATTCCCCGTGCCAACAAATATTAATAAAATCCTTCTTCGGACAGGCCATTCGACTCTTCTAAACCCACGTGCTTTATCAACTCCCTTCCCTTCCATTCCTAAATATGCCATATACTTGAATGTCTGTTTATCTTCTTTGTCATCTGGGATTTCTTAATACTCCTTTTCAAATAAAAATTATATATCCTACTATATCTGGACTCATGTCCCTTTCTCTGTAAAAACTGCAAAGTACTTTTTAAACAGAATTACCCGTTCTTCCCTTTTAGTCCTTGTTACTTTGTTCTCATGACCCTTGGTTAACCTTTATTACAATGTATCGTAGTTAGCTATATTTTAGCTACATTATGAACCTCTTTAGGACAGGGACAAGCCTTAGTTTTCCTTTGTAGTATCAATTTCAAGGTGGGATTTCTTGAATAAATTAAATGCTACATTGTGTTATTGTTCTGAAGAATAATGCATGCTAAACTAACCTGAGCTGTTTTTGTGTTTATAGATGTCACCATGCAAAGTGACATAGTGGAAAAAAGGTGACTTAAATCCAGACAGATTTCCCTAAGTGTTTGTATTTACTCTGCTCAAATGGAAAATTCTCACAAGCTAGATGCTATATATATATATATTCATCACCTGTAATGTGCTGTACTAAGAATAGTTAGGAATGAAAAAAAGAAAGTCATAAAATACCATTCTGAGTTCATATGCTAGAAAGTTTTAATAGTATGGTATCTACTGCAGATTAAGTTCTCTGAGAAGTTGATCCAAAGACAAAGATTAGCACACAAGATTTCTTAGGGAGTACTTCTGGGATAACACTCACGGGAGACAGAGTTAGCCATAAAAAATGTGCTAAAATGCAGTCTCAAGTGGTGGGAGGGGGAACTTACCTGACTCCAAGTGAAGCCCTCCATCAGTCAGGGATGTCCCTTCAGAGTGGGGCCAAACTAGAAGGAGCATTGGGCCTTTATACCCTGATGCTAACTACTTATTGGACGGAGGCTGCCCACGAGGTGGGCTTAACCTTGGGGGAGGTGACTGTTTCTGTTGGACGCTAACAGCTGAGCACTGTCTGCTGGCAGAACTCTAAACACCTGGGAGAAGGAGGTAGGTGTTGCATCAAAATATCCACTGAAGTCCAGCCCCTTGCACCATGCAAACCTACACACACACACACACACACGCACACACACACGCACGCACGCACGCACACACTGGGGACAGGTTACCTGGGATTCCGTGAGGAGTGTTTATCTACATTTTCTCAGCAGAGACATAAAAGGTAAAGGGAAGTTAATGGAACAAATCACATCCTTTAACTGGTTTTAGGCCATAGCTGATACTTATCATATTTATCCTCTTCTGTATTTTTCTTCCTCCGCTAGCATCTCTGCCAACCTGGTGACATGACCCACATCCTGAGCCACAGGGAACCTGAGTCAATGGTCCTCATGCCCTTCTTAGGCCATCACCATCGCACCTGTCCTTTTACCATCAAAACGGGGCCGGAGAATATACCAATATGCCCTAGTGAATCACTTGGGAGCAATCATCTTGCTTCCTGATGCCAACGTTTGACGGCAGATCTACCCCATTCTGCTCGTCAGTCATCAGACTGTACCGCAGGTGAATGCCCTCGGGGCTGCTCTTTGGTGGAGTCCTCCGTACTCCATTCTCATCTCGAATGAATCAGGGGCTAGACTGCTGGATTAAATGGAAGCCTAATGGGGACCACCAACCCTCCGCATGCAACACTGTATGTGGTTTATTTTTTGGCCAGGGTGAGAGGCAGTTTCAAAAGCTTCTTTCCATTTTACCTTCCCCGCCATTTTAGCTCTTCCTCCACAGGTATAAAAATCAGTGTAGAGGCTGTGGCAGCTACTGTGTCAATTCCAAATATACATGACAAAAATTAGGGATATAAGTACTGGTGAAAGAGGCATGCAGGACAAATGGTCCCACATAGGCTGACCGTGACTGGACTCCATTTATTACTCATCTTGGATAGACCCACGATGATGTCTCAAGTTTCTGGGTATCACTTCTCCTCAGACCCCCCATGTACAACAGTCCTTGAAACGTTAGCTCCCCTTTCTTAAATATGCAGTTAGTTCAATGAAATGCCATAAAACCCTTTGAGGAAGGACCTGAAGGTGTCATTATTTGCATAGCATTACAGGGTCCTTCTGGGACCCACCTTCCTCTTCAATCAGATGGTTCTGTGTTCAAAATTGGCTTAGGTAGAGAAACTGAGAGAAGGGTGATGGTTTTGTTTGGTTTTTATTGAAAGAGTTGCTCACAACCTCCTAACATCCATCTGTGGTATATCAGGTTACACAGATTAAGCATTAGGCTTGCTGGCTGCCCATCAAATTTACATCTAAGGAACCATGGTCCATTAGCCATTCATAACTCTCAACAAGTCAGATGCCCTTGGTAACTACTCCAGACTCGACTTTTATTGTGATAATCATATCTCCCAGGCTCCTTACAGTTAACTAATACCTCCACTCTGTTGTTTTTAGTTAATGAGCCCAATTCCATAGTAACAAGACATAGCCAGTCATGACCAACAGTGGAGACCTACCACTATCTTGGTGATGTTGGGGCCCATGCTGCCAACGCACTCTTCAGTGAACTCCAATGGAAGACAGCCATTCAGTGGTCCTAATTTTTCCAGTTTATGTATCATATCTACTCTAGCTTGCCCATGTGTTTCAGTCTTTCATGCCTCTTGTGCATAATCTAATGACAAGTCTAGCATTTCTACCTCACTGAGTATGGGTGAAAAACTGATAGTTTTTCCATGCTTCTATTCTGTATTTACATTTTTTTCAAGGGGGGCTCAACACTTGAATAACATTTCAAAACTGATGAATATTCCCATATCTAACTTTATGTGCCCTACCCCACAATCCAGCCCTTGATCATCACATCATAATATAGTCTCTCCTGCTTCCTCTTCTGGTCATTGCTGGTAAGTGTTGGATAAACCTTTAAAGCCTTGGAGGTGTGGGCATTTCACCCTTCTGTTAAGCCCAGCATATCAGCACATGGGTTATGTCGTGACTTCATTCTGGTTACTGATCTAATGGCAAGGACAGGATAAAGAGGTGGATCCCCCTTGTCATGCAAGGGAGAGGTCTCTATGTTATCCTGAGGCAAAAGAGGCAGGCAGGTGTTATCTCTCAACAGAATTATATTGACCACTTCTGCAGGTGCAGAGGGAGAGACTCCGGGGGAATATGGGGGTACAATATTTTCAGATGCATTAACTCAGATATTCTCATTCCATGTAAGAGTCCCATTCTTCCCTACTTGAGTTCCAATGATATCATAGCAGACCTACTTAAGTGGAGAAATTAACTTTCTTCATAGCTCTGCTACTCTGTGATTGAGACCTTGGTCTGATCTTCCATACTCTTTGCTCTAGTTGCAACAGATGAGATCCTTTTTATATATTACAACATGTCAATTTGCATTCATGCCTAATCTAGATTTTAAGGCATTCATTTTAAGTCTAGATTAATCAGTCCTATTTATGTTTTCTTTTCCGGAGCATACACCAAGCTTAGCAAATCTACTCAATTCTGCTCTTTATTACTATTTTGCTGCAAATACTTAACATTGCATCACCTGGTGAACTCCCTTACACTGCTTTTCTGAATATATATCATTTCAGTTCACAACCACTGAAAGGTTTTTTTCTTTTTTTTTTTTTTGAGAGAGAGAGAGAGAGAGAGAGAGAGAGAGAGAGAGAGAGAGAGCACACAGTGGGGGGGGGGTGTGCAGATATATAGAGAGAAAGAATCCCAAGCAGGTTCCACACTCAGCAGCCTGATGCAAGGCTCTATCCCATGACCCTGAGATCACGACCCAAGAGAAACACTTGACTTAGCCCCACCACTGAAAGTTTTAAGAACTCCTTTCTACCTTGTACCAGGGGCTACCTGCAGTCCACCTACCACCAGTGATGGGTCCCCTTTCCCTCTGAGCAGTAAGTAATCCAACTGCAAAACATCTTTCTCAGACCAATCTAGATACCAGCCCATTTTGTTCAGGTTCCCCAGGAAGAAGGGCCTGATGTGGAGATCAGCATGCAGAAGATTTATTAGGGAATTACTTATTTGGGAGAACACGACTGTGGAAGGGAAGGACAGAAAACAAGAATGGGCACAGCAGAAATTTCCAAACTCAATGAACACTTTCTCCAATTCATAGGGAGAACTAAATCTGGAGGGTTCCTCAAATCTGTTCTGAATCTTAGAAAGAAACTGGGCCTTTATTACCTGCACAGACCAGCTATTGGATTCACAATGTCCCAGAAAGACAAAGGGACATTGAGCAGGATGACACTCTTCATCTGAAGAACTCCAATGAGGACAGCAAGCTGAAAGCTCTCTGCGGGCAGTATTTCCAGCAAGTGTGGAAATGAATTGGAAACTGAGTAGCTTATCATAGTATACACTACAGCAACACACACCATAATATTAGCTCTGTGTTTAAAGGGATGAGTAGTGGATTTTGTCAGTTCATGGTCCAGCAGCAAACGATGGATCTGGACCCAAGAGCTGATCGTTAGATCAACGGTTCTCAACTGAGAGTAGTTTTTCCCGTTAAAGGACATTTGGCAATGTCTGCAATGTCTTGGTTTTTGGTTTCTGTTTTTTTTTTTTCGTTACTGATAGAGGGTGCTACTGTTACCTAACAGGTGGAGAATCAAGAGGCTTCTAAACATCTTACAATGAATGTGTAAGATGAAACAACAAAGAATTATGTTTCATAAAGTACTGGCATTCTTGAGGTTGAGAAACCCTGGTCTAGAATCCGTGATGCTCCTTTTTTTTTTCTTTTGTCTTTTTAATGTACTGATTGTAAAAGTAACAATGCAAGAAAATTTCTTTTAAAAAATGGAATTCATTACTTTTAACTGAAATAACACATTACCTTAGAAATGATATCATTTTCTTTTCTTATAATACTGATAATGTCATGGTTCTAGTCATCAGAAAATTAAATTTTCATCAGAAAATCATTGAAGTTTCCAATCTTCTACAAAACTAGACAGTGTTTAGGCACAAGAGTCCAGTCACTAATTCAATGGTTAGATCAAGTACATAATGCATATTTTCTCCCAGGTGACACCAAGAAAAAAAAAAAAGGAATGCTGAATCTAGCTAATTTGTAGATTTCACATAATATTTCATATTTCGCTACAGGAGATTAGGAGTTAAATAAGGTTTGAAAGAAGAATACAGACATTTTTTTAATCCTTTAGTATTTCTCAATATCTCTTTAGGGTAAAAACCCAGGGTGTTCCTCCCATTTCCTGTGACCTGAATTAGGAGAAAGAGATTAATTAGTCCTGTTGTTGGAAGCACTTAAAATGGTGATGACGGACTGCTGGAGTGTATCTATGAGTGTGTGTGCTCTGCCTTAGAAAGAGGCATGGCAAACCACCACGTGTGCATAACGAAAAGGTAGTAGAGGAAGAGCGTGGGATGCAGTAATTCAGGTCTGAACTGCTCCTGAGCCACTTGCAGGCTCTGTGTCCTTGGTTACGTCACCTGCTCGCTGATCCATCTCCTCACATTAACGGGAGGATGACTCACACTTTCCAGTGTTCACATGTGGATGCAGGTGTGTGTGTGCACGTCCAAGTCAGACGTTTAAGCGCAATTACATGACTAAATGCACAAGAAAATATCTAGCATTATGCCTGGCCGGTGGTAGTTGCTCAAATGCCAGGTGAATCTTAATGACTAGCACTCAGCCCTACCTAAAAAGACAAGAACATCTTGCAAGTAATCACCTCTGTCTTCTACGATAACCGCCGCTGTTTGGCAACACAGTCCGGACTCTCAGTGGAGGCAACCTTGTTCTCATTGCGTCTGCTCCAGAGAAATCAAGAAATAATCACCTTTTTGTTTGGAGACTTGATTGGTGCGGCAACCTTCCCTGTGGCTGTGGGAAGATAAAACCCAGGTTATTATTCTGCCCTGATCGCTCCTGTTGCAGGGATAATTTGAGTTCAGGGTGCAGCGTACTGAAGCTGATTAAAGAGAAAACCTTGGGCGCATCAAGTCTCAGACATCTTGATTTCAGAAACCAGGGGCTCTCATGCCATGTTCACAAATACCAGGAGGACGCACCACCCTGCTCTGCCAAGCCAGCTTTCTGCCTTCTAAGAGTACAAGGAGAAAGCTAATTTAAGAGCGAGTGGCAGTGTCAAAGGACCAGAATCCTAACAAAATCAAGTATTGTTCCCCTAATAACTTCTTTGCCCTAGGGGGACATCCAGAGTAACAATTATTTTGAACTGAAAACATAAATTAACTCCATTTTAATTGATCCAAATGAAATTCCTTTTAAAAGTGCCTATCTCATTTAAAAATAAGATTGCCTCTCTTAGAGAAAATGTGGGCTACAAGACTACCTAAAAGTATCGATTGGAAATTAGCAATAAAAATACCTTCCACCCATATATTTTTTGGAATGGATTTTTTTTAAGTTAAACTCTCAAAGATTATAAACATGTCAATCAAGCCTAAAACTCTCATTAATTTGGCTAGCTTTTATATTTAAAACATACTTAAAGATAAATGGAAAGCCATCTAAGTTCTGTACATGTTAATCAGGTAAACAAGGGAGGTAGGATAAGAGTGGAATGTTTGGGGCAGGGAGCTCAGTAAGGCTAGTAAATGTCAGTGAGGTATTATGAGAATAAGTCGCGTCACAATTCAGAACACCCAGGTTCTAATCTTTTTTTTTTTTTAAGATTTTATTTATTTATTTCACAGAGGGAGAGAGATCACAAGGAGGCGGGGGGGGGGGAAGCAGGCTCCCCGCTGAGCAGAGAGCCCGATGTGGGCCTCGATCCCAGGACCCTGAGATCATGACCTGAGCCGAAAGCAGAGGCTTTAACCCACTGAGCCACCCAGGCGCCCCCCAGGTTCTAATCTTAACCGTCGTACCCAGCTACCTGAAATTTTGCAAATCATTTTATTACCCTGAGTTTTCGTTTCCTGCTTGCAATGTTGGGATAATGAACAGGTCAATCCCTTACACATTTCTAGAAATTCACTTGTGATGGTAAACCTAATAGGCTTGGTAGATTATTTTAAAAGCACGGTGAAAGTGTTTACCATTATCATTGACAGCATTACCTAAAAATATAAGTAATTTACCAAGGAGTAAACAAAATGTGTAAAACAGTGTGCAGCCTAAAACAGGTCTTCAGTGATGGTGACAGGTGAGTGTGGGGTGTGGATAAAACTGAAGAGAGAATGCCACTCGTGAGTTGCATGGTGACGAGCACACTGCTTAACCTCGTCTCAGTTCCCTGATCGGCTAAATGCTGAATGATGATTTATCTATATGAAATACATAAACACACTTACATGGTCAAGTGAACGTGAAGAATAATAGATGGTACTGGTGATAATAAAATGTGCTTAATATTAATAGCAGTGAGAGTAGAGTAGAATTAATAATGCGAGTATTTTGTGAAACATGGCAAATGAATGCCTTCTTATACTGATGCAATTTAGCATTTTGACTGGTTCAGTCAAAAAGTAATCAGGGATTTTGTCTATCCTGGTTTATCAGCTATTCTGTGTTTGATGTGTATAAGAATATACACTTACAAATATGATTCTGGGAGAGAAAAAATTCATTTTATTCTTTTTGATTTCCCCTGCTGCAAAGAGACTGTGAGTTTAGGGTGCTGTGTGTGTATTTGATTATAAGATTCAAAGTCATTATAAAGTTCAAAGCCAGAATAAAATTTATGACAAGGTGAGGAAGAAAGTATATTGCATATATGCACATTATAAGTGTTACTATTATAAATGAATAATTATTTTATGTATATATGATATACAGTTATATATAAATGTCAATATGTATAAAAACCTTAATTAAAATATAAGAAATTATAGTACCATTTATATAGTTATATATGTGTTTTCTTTTTTTTAAGATTTTTATTTATTTGACAGAGAGACACACAGCAAGAGGGAACACAAGCAGGGGGAGTGGGAGAGGGAGAAGCAGGCTCCCCGCTGAGCAGGGAGCCTGATGAGGGGCTCAGACCCAGGACCCTGGGATCATGACCTAAGCCAAAGGCAGACATTTAAAGACTGAGCCACCCAGGCACCCCTATATGTATGTTTTCAATCTCCTTTATATTTCATTTTATCTTGAAAATTAGGTTATAATCTATTTACTACCGATCATCCCACCTCCCAAAGGACAATCTATGCGATTCAAGAACAGCATAAATAGATTATATTTTATTTATTTCATTGGCTGGTGGGACAACTGCTCAAGATACAGAGTCTGCATTTGTCTGGGCCATGTTTAACATTAAGGTTCAGAATCAGGGAGAATTACCTAAGAGAAAGAAGCCTCAGAGGCTAGAACACTGTAAGCTCTGTAGGATGTTTGGGTTTATTTTTTTATATGATTTTTTTATTATGTTCAGTTAGCACGCGATGTTACATGGAACTAATGAATCGCTGAACACTACATCAAAAACTAAGGATGCCCGGGTTTAAAATTTACATTTTTCTACTTTGTAGCTATGTAGCTTAGGAAAATAAGTTTTAAAATATACATAAAATAATATAAAATGGCATAAACTTGTGCAGATTGAAGAAAATGATACATCTATAATTATGTATACACTTTTCCTGTACTGGCACAGAATAAACATTTGTAAGTGTTATGTAGCCCTGTCATCATTATTATCAAAGTATAAAAGATGCCTCACTTGGCCTAGCCTAAAGAGCAGTCTACTAATTCTCCCCACCTTTTTTTGTTTTGTTTTTTTTGGCAAATCTTACTTGAAAAGGAGGTAGTTTCCATTCTGTCTGTAGTTTGTGGAAAAGTGATAGGGAATCTGCTGCAAGTTTGTCTCTGATTCTTACAAAAAAAACCAAGGGGGTAATTTGAGGATCTTTATTATAATCTCACAAAGAGGGGCGCCGGGGTGGCTCAGTCGGTTAAGTGGCTGCCTTCAGCTCAGGTCATGATTCCAGGGTCCTGGGATCGAGTCCCACATCGGGCTCCTTGCTCAGTGGGGAGCCTGCTTCTCTCTCTGCCTCTGCCTGCCTCTCTGCCTGCTTGTGCTCTCTCTCTCTGACAAATAAAGTCTTTAAAAAAATAATCTCACAAAGAGGCATCAGAACAAGGCAAAGACTAAAGGAGAGATATCTAGTTCAAGAATATGAACTAAATGGGAAGTATTCTCTTCATTTGAGTTATTCATATGTCACTCAATCTTAGAATGGAGCCTTTTCACATAGTAGGTGCTGGCAAGTTGTTCTTTAATGAATGAACAAGTGTAAGATCCCATGAAGCTGTTAAGAAAGAACAACTTCACTCATGCACATTTTCTCCTTTAATATCTCAAAACCCTGTCAGATAAGAAAGTATATTATAATTTAAAAGAAGAAAATGTGAGGAATAGTAGAGTCATCTACTTGGATCTTTTTTTTCTCCTAGTAGAATTTCCATTATACCACAATTATCCGATGGTACTTTACTACTCACAGATGATGTCTTTGTAATTTCCCATAGGGATCAAGACTTACCTACATAGATCTTTCCTCAATGCAAGTTACAGCTGAGTTATTTTACATTTGTCTTTTAAGACCTGACACAAACATAACCCACTCCAGGAAGACCTTCCTCAGTTCACATCCTATTTAAGGGTCTCTTTTCTATGCTCATCTCTGTTTTAGCCATTTCTACATTGTATTACAATCAAACACTCAAATATCTCTGGCTCTAATTTGAGTGAGAGCAACAAGAGTTGGTAGAAAAATAACAAGTATCTGTTAAGAAGGGGTTGATTCTACATGCAAAAGCATAAACATGTAACTTATTAAAATAAAATGTGTTCAGGGCACCTGGGTGGCTCAGTGGGTTAAGCCTCTGTCTTCGGCTCAGGTCATGATCTGAGGGTCCTGGGATCGAGCCCCACATTGGGCTCCCTGCTCAGCGGGGAGCCTGCTTCCTCTTTCTCTGCCTGCTTCTCTGCCTACTTGTGATCTCTCTCTGTGTCAAATAACTAAATAAAATCTTTAAAAGAAATAATAAAATAAAATAAAATAAAATAAAATAAAATAAAATAAAATAAAATAAAATAAAATAAAATAAAATGTGTTCATAACACATTGATGTCCTGAACTTAATTTTTTTGGTTTTCAGTTTTAATTTATTAAAATTAAATGAATAAATGTGTTGGCATTTTCATCTAAAAATTTTTGTTTTCTGATGACTGAGCATTGAGATGATGCCTTCTATTTCACATCCCGTTTAATTTGTGACTACTTCGTAGATTCATTAATCTGCATTAAACTACTGATTTGAGCAAGTGCTTCATCAGTGACTTCTTTCTCACCTCTAGAAGAGTTTTTAATTAGAATAACCTTTCATAGCATTTTTAGTTTAATAACCGCAAGCCTAATAATATATTCACTCCACATAAAAACACTTGTCAATAGAGTCCGTGGGATGACTGAACATGCAATACACACCTCTTGTCCTTCACAATGATGTGTATATACTACAGTCAGACTCACCTCTTCATTACTTTCAAAGAGCCAACTATACGCTTTTTAAAAAACACCACTTTGCAATCTTGATTTTCAAGGAGAAAGCCTTTATTTTCTCACAAGTTTTCCAGTGTATCTTTACATTTTTTCCACCACTACATGCTCAAAATGTCATACTGATAATTTATTTCCGTCCTTAAGTGTCATTAATTATGATAATCACCATACTCTTATTTTTGTGGTTTTCCAGACTGTTTTCTCTCATACTTACTTATGCAGGAGGTATTTGATATCTCTACTTATTTTATTTAAAAAATTCTTTATAAGATGTATCTATACTCATCATTCGTGACATTTAAGCTTTTATTGTGGTAAGAGATACCTTGAGCACAAAATTGGCCATTTGAACCATTTTTAAGTGTAAAATTCAGAGGCATTTTAAAATCACTATGCTATGCAACATTCACAACTATCTATTCCAAAACCTTCCACCTCAACCAGACGCTCTGTACTTATCACCCAATAATTCCCACTTTCCACTCCCCCAGTCCTTGGTAATCCGCAACAAACTTGCCTGTTCTGAATAGTTCATGTAAGTGGAATCATACAATATTTATTCTTTGGTTCCGGTTTCTTTCACTTAGCATGAAATACCCAAGGGGCACCTGGATGGCTCAGTTGTTAAGCTTCTGCCTTTGACTCAGGTCGTGATCCCAGGATCCTAGGACTGAGCCCCACATCAGGCTTCCTGCTCAGCAGGGAGCCTGCTTCTCCCTCTCCCACTCCTCCTGCTTGTGTTCCCTCTCTTGTTCTGTCAAATAAATAAATAAATAAATAATCTTTAAAAAAAATAAAAGATGCCCAAGGTTCATCCCTGTTGTAACATGTATCAGAACTACATGTTCTGATGTGGGCAGAGGGAGAGGGAGAGGGAGAGGCAGAGGGAGAGGGAGACAACCCTCCGGCAGACTCCCTGCTGAGCATGGAGCCTAGACTCAATCCCAGGACCCTGAGATCTTGCCTGAGCCAAAATCAAGGGTCTGCTGCTTATCCAGTTGAGCCACTCAGTCACCCCTATATGAACTTTATATTCTATGCATTATATAGAGATCACATTTCATTTATCCATTCATCTGTTGATGGACAATTGCATTGTTTCCAATAGTCCATAATTTTTCTTCCACATCTTTTTGAGTCCTTTCCACTTGAGCTTTGGTTTCCAATACCCTAGGGAAATTGATGCTATCAAGGTCCTCGGTGATCTCCACACTGCTAAATTAAATGTCAACCATCAGTCTACATCTTGTTTGATCATTAATAGCATGTCACAGAACTGATTACATTTATATCCATGAAACACCTTTTTTCACTAGATTACAGGACACCATAATGAGATTTAGAGGACAGGAAGGCCTTCTTAAAGATTCAGTACAAAACCAGAGATATTTAAGGCTACCCTCACCTCTTGGAAGTACAGGATGGTACTTTCACAGAAGCTTTGGTAAACTACTCCTGGTATCTTACTGGTCTGTATCAGATCACATGGCCATTCTTGATTCAAATATTGAAAAGGAACATAGAGTTGTTCTGATTTTTCTCAAACTATTCAGTGGAGCTGTGAGTAGGCTCAACTGCTTTTGAATGAGATTGGAGAAGTTGTCAGAGAAGTGGAGATCTGAAGAACTCGGAGATTCTTTGGAGAAGGAGGAAGCTGAGAATGGTATTGGATAAACACGCAACAGTATCGACCATATGTCTGAAAACACGCCATGGAATTCTTTTTGTAAATATCATTCCTACCTCAAGTACTGACATCAGCATCTATAAAATACTCTTATGTGCTTATTTAAACATTAAAGCAGTAAAAAATAAAAAAGGGAATATCCTCTAAATTTTCTCCATGAAGGATCAAAATAAATAGAAAAAAATATTATCTCCTCTTCCATTACAAAACAGGATTCTTGAATGTTTGAACTCATTCCTTGAAATGCACTTCAAAACAAAAATGATGTGTATTCCGCTTCATGAGGATTACAGATAAGATTTAACAGGTAGCCATCCAAATAAATCCCGCAGGTGGTAAGCAATGGTCCATGCATGAAACAAGCAGCTCAATTTCCAAAGGGCTATCAATTAAATGAGAAGGACGGTTACACTGATCTGCTGCTCCCCAAATGTTAATTAAAATTGCAATATTGCTGTGGGGCAGTCAAACCTGCTACAGCTCATGGACAGCTGTGATGCCACGTCTCAGCATATTGTAATCACAATGATATATTGCTTTGATATCATCACTAAGAAACACAGTATTATTCTAGTATATTTCAGACTACTCAAGGCCTAAGGCATGTTTTTGTTTCATAAGACTGTTATCTTTTCTTATTCTGTTAACTCCTCTGTCTAATCCACCTACTTTGTACCTGACTCATGCATACTAGGTTACAGACCCATTTTCTTCCAGTATTGGCTTTGCAAATACACGACATTGTAAGATGTCACAGCCATGGCTCATACCCGACTCCAAATTTGGTGCAGCTATATTCAGTTCTCTTTTCTTACATAAATACTAGTCTCTGCTTGAGTTTCAATTTTTTTTTTAATCCCCCAATCTTAGCAGTTAGTCTTTCATCACTAAGTACAATGTTAGCTGTAGGGTTTTGGTAAATGCTCTTCATCAATTTGAGGAAGTTTTCTAACCCTAATTCTCTAAGAGTTTTTATCATACATCGATGTTAACTTGGGGAAAATTATTTTATACATTAATAGATATGATCATGTGATTTTTTTTTCCTCTTTAGTCTGTTGAAGTTGTTGGTTGTAATGCTTGATTTTGTCACGTTGAATCATCCCTGCGTCCTTCGAATAAACTGCACTTAGTCACTGTATATAATTCCTTTCTATGTGTTCTTCTCAGTCAGTAGTACTTAGCAGTATCATTTTTAAATCCTTTGAGCAAAGAATAAAAATAAAATTAAAAAAAAATAAATCCTTTGAGACTTCATCTCGGATCCATGGATTCTTTAGGAATGTGCTATTTCCCACCTGTTCTGAGAATCCTCTTGTTATTCTGTTAGCATTGCTTTCCTTGTATTGCTTCTAGTTTGATCTTACGGTGGTCAGACAACACAGTTGTATCGTTTCAATTCTTTGAAATTATTGAGGCTTGTCTTAGGGGCTACCATGTGGTCCGTTTTGGTGAGTGCCCTGTGGAAGTCTGAAAAAAAATCCTGCATTTTGTTACTATTGAATAAAACATTCTATATTTGACAGATCCTCTTGAATGTATTCTTCAAACATTCTAGATCCTTGCTGATTTTCTAATAGTCCTGTGTGCTGTTCTAATGGCAGGTGTTCAAGCTTCCGACTGCAAGTGTGGTTTTCTTCCTTCAACCCTATCTGTTTTTGTGTCATGTATTTTTCAAATCCGTGCACATTTAGAATTGTTATGTCTGGCGACTGGATTGATCCTTTTATCATTAGGTAATGACTTATGTAATTCTTTTATGTGAGCAGGCCCTCACACTACCTTGCTTAGCACGAGAGTCTAGTCCTCCTTGGGTGGGCTGAGATTGCAGTAGAGGGTTGATTTCCAGTCTTTGCAGGGCGATTTTAGCGTCCTTGGTTAAGCTGGTGCGGGGGGTCCTACTGGTCTCTATGGTACTGCCTGGGGGCGGCAGAAGGGGTTTTCCACTGTAGGGGAGGAGGGTCTTTGGATTCTCTTGCTGATGCCAGTTGGCAGCTGGACTGGAAAGTCCTAGTCTTGTAGGTCTTACTCCTGCAGCTCTTCATTTCCTTCAAGGGTGTCAGCTGCCGCTGGCTCTCTCCTGCAGGCTCTGCCCTCCACCCCAGGTATCTCTTGGAGGCAGAAAAACAGACTCGCAGGTCAGGTGGTAAAGGAGAGTATGTTCCCTGTTTCCGTCTCATCTGGTGTTATCTGGACTATTGCGTGATCTGGGAAAATAATGAGCATCCCGGGACCACCTTCTGCTGCAATGTCACAGATGGGAAAATAGGGGGTGTGGACAGCCTTCCTCTGTGATGCAGAAGGATGCAGGAGAACCCAGTCCAGTGTTAGTGCTCAAACCCTGAGATCCATACCAGCTCCCTTTATGCTGAACACATTTCGGGGTTCACCTTAACTTGTCCCCGGCACCATTTCCACTGTTTATGTTTGTGCTTAGTGAGGGGAAGCAGGAGAAATGGTAAGCCTTCTTCTCTGAGCAGCTCAACAGTTCCTGTAGATGTTTTTAATCTCTGTATCTCCTATATAATGATTAACTTCTAAAATTTCTGCATTATCTGCATATCCCCATAAACTTCGTGAAGACAGATGCATATTTCATCTTTGTATATTCAAATACCTTCCCTACACCTTATTACACAGATGAAGCTCGATGTTGAGTGGAAGGAGAATTAACATACAGGTCGTTTCTTTAGAAAATAGTACAAATTTCATTTATTTCTGCATTTGTCATAAGTGGAGCTTCAACCCACTGGGTGCCTGGGTGGCTTAGTTGGTTAAGGGCCAGACTCTTAGTTTCAGCTCTCAGGTCATGATCTGAGAGTCCTGAGATCAAGTTCTGGCTCTGTGCTTAGTGGGGCATCAGCTTGGGATTTTCTCTCCCTCCTTCTTTGCCCTTCATCCTCTCATGCTCCCTCTCTCTCTGAAATAAATAAATCTTTTTTTTTTTTTAGTAGAGTGTCAACCTTTTTACTATTATCTCAATAAATATAAAATGCTTGGAATGGTCAGTGTTGCCTACTTTGTATGTAAATATTTGGATAGGATCCATTTAAACTATCTAGAAAAATGTCAAGATCAATTCCTTGTTTCACACGTTTTTATTTTCAAGGGAGTGGTTCCAGAGATGTCTATGAATCGATAGAAATACCTATATGTGTTCTGAGATGAAATACTCTATATATTATTTCCAATTTTTTTAACTTTTTAAAATTTTTGTGTTCTTTTATAAATGAAAACATGTTTTATGTTTTTGTTTTCTGTTCCTATGGTGACATTGAGGGAAAATTGTGGACATATGACTAAATGATCTTTATGTTTCTATCCAACACTATTATTCTTTTTAATTCTTAGCAAATGGCCTGTAATCTAACTATAATATTTGTTTTATACTATTTTTTTCACAAGGTGATCTCCTTTGTTATCTCCCAAATCAATGCCAGAAGAGTCGACAGCAAGAAAATGAGCAGAACACAAAGTTATGTGATCTACATCAAAATTTAAAGAAAGTGTTTTTAAACAAGAAATTCTAACTCAGGGATTCCTCTGGGCACCCTACAAAATTTTTGTGAATGTTGACAATAAATCATTTACAACCTAATTAAGCAAAAGGAAACAAATTTCCCTCTTTGTATCAAAAGGAGATCATTAAATTTTCTTTCATCTAATAACATTTTCCCTCCATAAGAAATCTGTTAGAACTCTCTTCTAACTATTTTACAGGCTCTTAATATGTATTAAATTACTACAATGAATTATTAGATCCTATATCTGTGGACATTAGGTACTGGGATTTTAGCAAAAGTAGAAAAAAATCTGGCAATAAAAATGCATGTGAAATTTGACAGACAGACTGGCAAAGACATTTTCATTTTAAGTATACCTTCTGAGTTCATCATTCATGGAATTTTCAGAATGAAGAATTATTTGCAAAATGCCATTCTACTTTTTTATTATTATTATTATTCCCCAAGGAAGGTCAGAATAACCTGCAAGTGGATTGTTGAAAAAAGAAAGTACACAACTTCAAATGGTCCCTCTAAGCAGCTTCAACTACAAACTTGGGACATTTTTATGACATTTCAAAATGATGTGTGGCCCCAACACTACTGTTCAAAAGATGTAGCTTAAGTCAAAAACAAACTATAGGCCATACATTTAGGAGGTGAAAATTTTAATTTCTTTTGTTTTTCCCATTTGACTTACAATTAACTATAATTTTCTTTAATAAATATTGCTGAAACTATAGTTTTAATAACTTTAATTCAAGCCATGGCATGAAAACTCTTTTCTTCATGTATCCTAATTTGATAAAATTTCCATACGTTAAAACTTAATTCAATGTATTTGAGTGGAGAACCACTCAACATTTATTGGCTTTAAAAAAAAAAAGATAGAATTATACTAATTTTGCTATGAGACAAATCAACATAGATTTTGGATATCATATAATTAAAGTGCCTTAAATAGGTTCCATGCTCTGTGGTTTCAGGTATCACCCCCATCTATAGAGACATCAATTCAGAAGAAATTAGCAAAGGAACTGGAAAGGAAGAAGCATTTTGGAAACACACCAGCCATATAAGAAGAAAGCACATTCCTGCTCCTCTCCAAGCCCACTGCACTGCATTAGGGAATATGTAATATCCCTGGTTTCTTTGAACTACAGAGACATAAGCAAAGATTGTGACCTATTTGTCACAAGTCTACCATGCATGTGTTGGGGCTGATTACCTTTCCCTAAGGGAGGGTATATTACTAACTTACACTCTAATAGAGCTCAGACAATTCTCATGAAAGCTTATGTGACTGCATTTTGTTTTTTTTTTTTTAAAACATTTTTTTTTAATTTTATTTATTTATTTGACACACAGAGAGAGAGATTACAAGTAGGCAGAGAGGCAGGCAGAGAGACAGGGAGAGGAGGAAGCAGGCTCCCTGCTGAGCAGAGAGCCTGATGCGGGCCTCGATCCCAGGACGCTGAGATCATGACCTGAGCCGAAAGCAGGGGCATTAACCCACTGAGCCACCCAGGCGCCCGTGACTGCATTTTGTAAAATATCAATGCCCCTGAAGACTCCCAATATCTGAACGTATGCTTGGAAGTCACTGAATATAAGGGATGCAAGTAGACAATTTGGGACACACAGAAATTCAAACCCTTACCTTAAAGGAACAGAAATTTTCAAGGTCTTCATGAATAGTCTGACTTTATGGACCCAGTCTTATGATTCCAACTTAACCTATTCCACTATGATCCTTCAGTTCAATGTTGAACTCAACCCTGTAGTTAGATTTGGAAACTTCAGGATATTTGTAAAGCGTATCCACAAATATACAAATTGTCTCACTATGTTATCCACATTAAAATCCCTGGTAACATCCTTTTTTTAAGATTTATTTATGTATTTATTTGTCAGAGAGAAAGAGAGAGAGCACAAGCAGAGGGAGAAGCAGGCCCCTTGGTGAGCAGGGAGCCCTATGTGGGACTTGACCCCAGGACCCTGGGATCATGACCTGAGCCAAAGGCAGACACTTAACCAACTGAGCCACCCAGGCACCCCCCTGGTAACATCCTTAAGAATAATATTTCCTTAATAAAAGTACTCTACTTTAATTGTGGCAGAAAGAACTATAGGCACTCAAACCAGACCCTGGAATGTCCTATTGTTTACTTCCAACCTATGTGAACTTGGATAGGTCACTTTACTTCTAGGACCATCAGTGTCCTTTAGCTCTTAAAAGTTGTTAAGAGGCTTAACCAGATGATCTACTAAAATTGAACTAAGTAGTTCTGGCACAAAGCAGGCACTTTCCACCTCTGTGTTTCTCTTTTCATTCACTCATGATAACCTCAGGCCATGATGTCTGTTCTTACACTGGCTGATCAAGGTGTTAGCAGGCTTCTCTCATCAACTGAAGACAGGAACAAAAAGTAAATAAGAGTTTTCCACTGTTCTTGATCTTTGGCAGGATCCGTTTTAATAGCTTGTCTCATCAAATAATCATTGCACCCAATAAGTTGTGTAACACACTAATGCAAAGATAAACGACTGTCATCGGCTCGGGCCAGCCTTGGCCTGAATGATGACAGGTTGTGGCAGGATTTCCCTCTCATTTTATTAGTGAGACAACATTTCTAGTGAAATTATGCACTCATAAAATTGAGTTGGCCTGAAAACCGGAGAGTATTTTATGCTCATATTTTGAGGGCCAGAAATATATCTAAATAAGAGAACAAAAAGAGATGTTCAGCAAAATTATCTTGACTCCTGCGGGGTAGATTCTAACCGGGGGAAAGATAGATTCCAGGACCCCAGCGCAAGAGCAATGACAATAATCCATCCAAGATACACAAAAAAAATTTAAGTTAATTTTAAATTTTATGTGAAGAATTAGCAAGTGGCATAACTTCTTTGTATCTATGTTTCCTCATTGGTAAAATGCCAATGTATAAATTACAATGTTATTTTGTGTATGTATATTTGAATTTTGTATTTTTTTTAAGATTTTTTATTTATTCATTTGAGAAACAGACAGACAGAGAGACAGAGAGAGAGCATGAGCAGGGGAGAGAGGCAGAGGGAGAGGGAGAAGTAGACTCCCATTTAGCCAGGAGTCGGACACAGGGCTCTATCCCAGGACCCCAAGGTCATGACCTGAGCCCCTTGAATTTTGTATTTTCAACTTTATTGCAAATAATTTTAGTTATATTAATTTTTTGTGTTGAAACCGACAAACTGAATACAATTATTTTAAGGAAGTCTCATTTAGGGGCACCTGGGTGGCTCAGTCGGTTAAGCGTCTGCCTTTGGCTCAGGTCCTGATCTCTGGGTCCTGGGATCAGACTGAGCCCTGCTTTGGGCTCCCTGCTCAGCAGGGAGTCTGCTTCTCCCTCTTCCCCTCCCTGATCTCCAGCCCTATCCTATCCCTCCTGCCCTATTCCTGCTCTCTCCCTCTTTTAAATAAATAAAATCTTCAAAAAAAAAAAAAGGAGACAAACCATAAAAGACTCTTAATCTCACGAAACAAACTGAGGGTTACTGGGGGGTGGGAGGATAGGGATAGGGTGGCTGGGTGATGGACATTGGGGAGGGTTTGTGCTTTGGTGAGTGCTGTGAAAGGTGTAAGCCTGATGATTCACAGACCTGTACCCCTGGGGCAAATAATAAAAAAAATAAAAAAATAAAAAATAAAAAAATAAAAAACAAACAAAAAAGGAAGTCTCATTTAAAAAGCATTGAGATAAGGCTTTAATCCCAATATACCAGCTAAATTACATTTATAAAACAAAATTCAACTAATTTAGAATAAATTCTGTAAATGTTTTACCATTACAACTAGCATGTCTTATATCAAATAGGGGACAAGCTTTTCTACTTGTTATTTCTACTATAAGTAATTCATATTCTAAAGCATAGTAAATTGGAAGTCACACCAATGTAGCAATAAGGAAGCATTAATTACATTCCTAAATCAGATTGGCTGTTGGCCTTCAGCAAATTATTTTACTCCCTTTTATCAAAGTTTCCTCATTTGTCAAATGGGCAAAAAACATTTGACCTAATAATAGCAAATCATTCTAGAATTATCCTATCACTTTTTATATAATGCATATCATCAATTTTAACAATTTTTTGTCTTAGTGGTACAAAATTCTTAGTGGTACAAAATGTTCTTAGTGGTTTTCTTACAATTGATGGTATATCAGATTTGATGAGATTTGGTATTAACAAAATTAATCCTCAGAGAAATTACATGAGTATAATTATTAATCACATTCAACAGATAAAAAAAGAGAGTGAGGCAGAAAGAACTGAAGTAATTTGCTTAAGATGACAGAACCAAAACCTGGACTATTGATCCAAAGCCTAGGATCTTATCTATAACATGGTATTGCTTGACTATTAACATGATTTTAAAAGCACATTATACAATATACATAAAAATAATTTAAATTGTTCAAGATAGTAAACAAAAAATTTTTTTTCCAGAGATTGAGAGTGTGTGAGCAGTGGCGGCACAGGGGCGTGGAGTGGAGAGAGAATCTTAAGCAAGCTCCACGCTCAACACAGAGCCTAAAGCTGGGCTTAATCTCACAACCCTAAGACCATGACCTGAACCAAATCAAGAGCCAGAAACTTGGGGTACCTGGTGGCTCAGCTGGTGAAGTGTCTGCCTTTGGCTCAGGTCATGATCTCTGGGTCCTGGGATGGAGCCCTCTGCCTGGCTCCCTGCTCAGTGGGGAGTCTGCTCCTCCTTCTCCCTCTCCCTCTGCCCCTCCCCCATGCTTCTGCTCTCTCTCGCTCCCACTCTCTCTCAAATAAATAAAATCTTCAAAAAAAAAAATAAATTTAGACCAAGAGCCAGACACTTAACCCACTGAGCCATCTAGGAGCCCCGATAAACAAGCCTTTTCCAATACAAAGCATAAAATCTGAGTAAATCCTATTGAGATACCTATTTTCTAATGGAAAAATGCAGTGATGACATGTATGTATATATGAATATGTATATATGTGCATATATTTATTCACAATGACAGAAATACATAGTAGTAAATATTTTCTTGATTGAGGACCCTGTCACTGAATTGGATTTTTAAGTCAATTCATAAAGTCATTCACCAACATAACTTAGATAATTGATATCTACAAATGGGTGCTTTTAATATACTTTTCATAGTTTGATCCAAGAAACATAAGTACCTGACTTGCCTAAAATGCTTCCTAAGACAAGGGTATCAGATGTCTGACCTCTTACATGTATGTATGTGCACCTGGACAAGCACACAGGGGTCAGAGATACGAGGTTACAGATCAGGATCTGCAAAATTTCCAAGGGGTTAACCCCCACCCCGTGCCCCAGAGTGACTGTTGAATAAAATCACTGCAGACTTACGGATGTGTGGCTACCCTGTGCTCAATGGGTCACACATTCAGGAATATTTACTGGGTGCAGCCAGCCCTATAATTAGATTTGGTCAATGTCCCTACTCTTCTGAAAATCTCAAGTTGTCTCAAAATATAAAATTAAAATATAACCTCTCTCTCTCACACACACACTAAGCTTCTGGTATAGATGGTAAATGACTAAAATTTAGAGCAAACACTTAAGTTTGCAATCCAATACCCATTTTTAGATAAAGTATAAAAGTGATTGAGATCCCTTCACCCCACCGGCTCTACCAACCATACTCTGTACTTGTTTTTCCTCCTTAAGCAGAGAACAATATTTCTAGAAGCTTAGTACTCATAAGAATCACCTGTGGAGACTGACATATTTCCAATTCTCGGTTACCTCTAGAGATTCCTGAGGTTGAGGAAACCTGATTTAACAAGCGAAACGGGTTTGCCACAACTATCTTTAAAGGGACATTGGAAGGGGAGGGACATGGAAGGGAAGGAAGGAAGGAAGGAAGGAAGGAAGGAAGGAAGGAAGGAAGGAAGGAAGGAAGGAAGGAAGGAAGAAGAGACAGGGAGGGAGGATGGGAGGGAGGGAGAAAGGAAGACAGATGTAGGGAAAGGCGGAGAGAGGAAGGAGGGTGGGGAAGATGAAGGAAGAAAGAAAGATGCATGTATATGTTATGATTATATATATACACACATATTTATTTATAACATATATGTAAGTATGTATGTGTATATATATAATGTGTCTATATGTATATATATATGTACACATTAGATGATGAAACAATAATATACAAAAACTGCTTCATAATGTTAAATATTTTATAGATATTTTCTCTATCTTATTAATAGAGCATTATTTTAGTGGGCACTAAATATTCTTCTTGTATATTATAAATTGTAGCAAACATTTCTAAACCCATACATTCATATACCCATTCCTGCCAACAGATCTGAGTGTGTGAGTTTCACATTTGAATTTATTATCAATACTTAAAAGTCATAAAATTCCACATTGTTTCTCAGATAGCTCATCTCTGGCGTGAGAGAACTGTCTGGCATCAGGAGACCTGCATCTCTATAAAGCAGTGATAGGCCCTGCCCCCATTGGACGGAACACGGGTTTCCTATTATCCATGTCTCTGCCACAGTCTATTGTCCTTTTGACACTGAAGCTGATGATATTCCTCAGACCTGCCTTATAAACTTGTGGTATGTCCCAGGGCCTGTGGGCATTTGACTTTGTGACTCCTGTTAAATAGTATAGTGATTCTTCTCAGATCATGTCACAACTCCATCACAGAAATATGAGTAGCTTCCCGTTGCCTACTGAGAAGCATGACAAACCTTAACATTGTATGAAAGGCTACCATCTACTATTTGTTTCTTCCTCCTGTGTTTTCAGTTAGGTCTTGCACACAAGATAAAGGAAACCAGTTAGAGTTTCACCGCAAATTTTTCTTTTTTACCCTGACTGTAGGTTGTGTTCCACTAAAAATAGTCCTTATTAGGGTTCATCCAACTAAAAAGGTACTCATCCATCCAAGCCTTTCTGTGAGTATATCGCCTGCCTTCTCAGTTACATGTTAATATGAGTTATAAGTTGTCATGTGCTACCCCCGTAGTGTTTACATGATGTTTAGAATTGTAGAACTTTGCAAAAAAAAAAATATGGAACCAGAGTTCCATATATGTAGGTTTTCCAGAGACTACCAAATTAAATTGTTAAGGCTGCATGCTGAATCGATCAGACTTGCAACAGCCATCACCATGAGTGGTGAGAAATTAAATGCTTTCCCCCTGAAAATGAGAACAAGGCAAGGATGTCCCCTTCCACTCTTCTTTTTCTACATCCCACTGGAAGTAAGAGCTAGTGCAAAACTATAAGGACTGAGAATTAAGCACTGAAACCCTCTGTTCACAGATAACATGATCACCTATGCAGCATATCCTGAAGAATTGACAGAAACACTTCTGGAACTAATATGCCAGAGATGATATAATTTGGTATATTTCAGATATACAAACATAAGTGTCTAAATCTTTACATTTAATGTCTTAGATGTATTCATAGAAGAATCTGAAATAATCACACGGTTGCTTGATTTTTGAAATATCTCCTTTCTCCTGGGATCTCTGGAAAATGTTTAGCTTTATAATATTATTTGTGCTCTAAAAACACAAAGTGAGCTGGGATGCCTGGGTGGCTCAGTCGGTTAAGTGTCTGACTCTTAGTTTCAGCTCAGGTCATGATCTCAGGGTCAAGATCACAGGGTCCTGAGATCAAGCCCCCCATGTAGGGCTCTGGGCTCAATACTCAGCAGGGAGTCAGTTTGGGATACTCTTCCCCTCTCTCGCTCCCTCTACCCTTCCCCCACTTGTTCTCTCTCTCTCTCTCTCAAAAATAAATAAATCTTTAAAAAAAATAAAAACACAAAGCTAACATTTCCCACAATTATTTGCACTGAGTTTGTGTGGCAATTTTCAACAAGAAACTTTACATTGAGTTCCTAGTGTCAGGAGTTGATTGGACAAGTCAGGGCCAGGGTCCCCAACAAGAAAACATGGAGTCAGGACAGCTAAGACAAAAACAGCAGTAACATCCTGTTTTGCAGCTTCTGCAGAAATGACTTTTCCAAAATATCCTGAGATGAAGAAACCGACCATGAAATATTTGTCACTATCACAAGCTAAGGGAGTTAAGACTAAGTCTCCAGATGTCATCTCAAAAAGACCAGCCGCGCACGAATGATAATCAAATAGGTAGAGCGGAGCATGATCATATCCCTGATTGGCATCCCTTAGCAGCCAACCTGCAGGGGGCCCACACTCTGGTTGCTTAAGATTGTTCTACAAAAGAGGTTGTAAGAACCCCTAGACTTAAACACCAAAATGGCGACCTTCTCGGGTCCCCTCCCTCTTCAGGAGCTTCGTACTCTCACTCAATAAACTTTTCTTTGCTGCCACCACTCTTTGTCTGGTCTACCTCTTCATTCTTTGAAGTGGCATGACCAAGGACTAAAGGCACCAAAAAAGCAGAGATGAGAATTCCTGAAAGTCTTTTTTTTTTTTAAATAGGCTCTACACCCAAAGTGGGGCTTGAACTCATGACCTCAATATCAAGAGTTGCATGCTCTACCAACTGAGCCAGGCAAGCACCCCTTTAGTGCTAGCTCTTTAAAAAAATCAAAGAGGAAAGTGATAGCCTCACATTTTTGAAACAACAAGGATCTTCCCCCCACTTGCGATTTTAATAAAAATGATGGCGCTTCTACTCTAATGCTGTAGAACTTATTAGATAGTGGACAAAATATAGGTTGTTATGAATAGAGGATATTTAATTCAGATACTGTGTTTAATATATAGAAGTATGGTGTGTGTATGCTTATGTGTATGCCTGAGGAGAGAAGTTGGTAACTAAATATTTTACTAACATGAACGCTTTTGAAATGAGCACTGACAGGTGACTAAACTCCCTTCAAGGTATATGTCTGTGAGGCATTAACAGGCAATGAGACAGTGAGAGTATAAAAGATAACAAAAGTCAACAGACTGTTTGGAAAACTCTGGTTAATTCTTAGGACTAGACTGAAGTGTTTGTGACAGGAAGGAAATGATGATGAGGATGAAGAATTAGTTGTAGTCAGTTCCTGTAAATACCTTAACACTATTTTCAGGAAATACATAAGATCTGAGAGTTCATCACCAGTGATACTTCCTTTGCCTAGAAAGTTTGCTAGTTGAATCTGAACTCTTATTCTTTAAGGGATGAAATAGCAGCAGCAACTTTTTAAGATTTTGTTGTGCATGAAAAGTAAAAGGGAAGACAGTAAGAATTCACATGTACTTCCATCCTCTGGCCTGAAGAGTAACTGGGGGGTCTGAGGAAAATATTGGGAAAGAATAATAACCATCTTTGATGTTTATACATCTCTTCCAGGCATAGAGTAGGCTCTTAGTTTATGTTTGATAAATGAATGAATGGATGGATAGATGAACAAATGGTGGACTGTCTTACTTCTTCAAAGAAATCCACTAATAATTAATATTATTCTTTTGGATCTTTCCATAGAAATATCTTACTATTGAGTATTGCTTATATTCCTGTCATACAGCTGTTATTTTCAGGAATAACATGCATCATATACCTTTAATCTGTCCATTAAATTTGTTCATCATTTGCCTGCATTACTAAATTATCCCTATTTTCTAAGTATGCCATATTTAAATCTGAAATTATTAAACATATACTCAATCTTTTCTAAATCAGTGAACAAAATATCCTATTTCAAGAACTTAAAACAAACCATATTATAGAATGCTTTATCATAAGAAAATGCCAATGTTCATCAAGGGTCCATGTAAATCATACAAATGCAGGACTCCCATAAAGCACACTAACACACTTCAGAAAAAGTGACTGTAATACAGAAATGTGACATAGATTCTTAACAAAAATCATACCATCAAAAAATAGCCAGAGCAAGGTCAAAATTCACCTAGCAGCCAATGACTATCAAGGAAAAACATGGGAGATTTCTGAAGCCAAACTCCTCGGAATGTTTCTAACTCTTGTTTAGACTTTTCAATCTATGTACTCAAATTTAACTTGAGTTGAGACATGCCAGCCATATTTAGACACTGTTCTGGACTTCATTCAGGAACTGTATATACCAATATGAATAAAACTTAGTCTCTTTGCTCAAGAAGGTCACAGTCTTGTTGAAAAAAAGAAGCAAAAAGAAATAACATACTTTGAACACTCTTTAAAAGCCCACTCAAGTGTCACCTTATTTGCAAAACATCTGTCTCTAATCCTCATCCAAATAATATACACATTGAACACATTTGCTTACCATTTTACAGAGAGATACAAAGTAAAATTATGTATTCTCTTCTCTCCCTATTTACTTGTAAAGAAAGCATTTCTAAATGCTACAAGGACTTGGGAGGAAACTCCCTCTTGATGGACTATGATGGAAATCTAAAGGAAGAATCACAATAATTTCCTTGCTTTTTCTTTTTGATCTTCAATTTTCTGCAAAATGAGGTGAAAGGGGGCCAGTAGACTTGCCTATCTGATTATACTTTTCTCTAAAGAAAAAGAAGATTAATTTTTGTAAGTTTGAAAATCACTTCTCCTAGATGTTCCTCATGGGGTATTTCCAGCTTTCAGTTCTGTGAATTTGTATCTTGGCCCCATTGAGTCCTGCTTAAACTCAACATACTGGAGTGCCCATTATCACCCACCATCAGGGATAAAGTCCTATGAAAATTATATCTTTAAATGAGCCAGAACAAACCCAAGCCATCAAATACAATTTCAATGATGAACCTCAACATTTTACATTTGAATACTTCCCCAAATGGTTGCAATTTATTAATGTCAGATTAAAGGGCTCCATTCATTTTTCCTATTCAGTAAAGAGACAGTTAAAGAATGATATGGACTTGGCCAGGCTTCTAATGAACGATTTTGGAAGTGTGCATCCCTCCGTGTGAAGAGACTCAGCTAATGCCAGCAAACTGTTGACATGCCTTTCATCTGTGCAGAATATGTCTCTTTATACAACTTTTGGCCAAGGAGATGGTAATTATGTCATCAAAGCTAAATAGAAAACACTGGGCTATGTCTTTCTCGAAGTTGCCATTCTACGAACTAATAAATGACCTCCCAGTTCCTTCACCTTCCTATGGCTACGTTGCTGCAGAGAGATTTCCCTAACAAATGAAGGCATGGTAAGGGCTGGTATCCATTTTGAAAACTTTGGAAAATAAAGAAGAGTACCAAAAAATAATTAAATTTAGAAAACAACCCAGAAGCCTAACACTCCTATTAGTACCACCAGTACTGATAAATACTTTGGTTTCGTTTACGACCTATATCTGTATTTATCAATATAGACGAAGTTCAAAGAAGCGATACAGAAGGGTTTATGTTATAAAACATGAAATAGTGTTGTTGCTATTTTATGCACGTACAGGCCTGAATGCTTGCTTGCCAGTAAGCACAATAACTTTCCCATTGGTGGTTAGCTCCGGGGAAGACTGGAGAGGATAAAGAAGTGGAGGGAAGAGACATTGTCTGGTGATAAAGTTTTTAAAAATCACAGAGAGATAGAAGTAAGAACACAGTTGATTCAATGTGGTTTTCTTCTCAAAAAATGCAACAGTAACCTAGCATCAAGCTGTGATATAATTTGGCAATTTGAGGCTAAACAACTACCCTAGCACATTAAGACACTGACTATAGTTGGTTTCATTTTCCCATCTAATGCATTTCTCTTTTTAAATGTAATTTATCATTGTTATCAATGTGATACATGTACAATGGGATACAAATTAAACTACAAGGCTGATAATGAAGAACAGCAATAACCTGACCCACCTCCTCCTACTGACAATTCTTGCTCCTTGAGAGCAACAGCTTTTAACGCTTACAGCTATTTATCCTGGCATTGATCCCATATTTCTAAATAACATTTATATACAAATTTCTTGCTTATTGGCTTTACATTTTATCTAAAGAAAATACGTTTGTAGAAAAACAAGAAATAGCCCTCTCCTTCTGTCTCTTTTACTGGTAATTTTTGTTTGTTTTTGTTTCATTTTGTTTTATTTGTTTTTGTCTTGGTACTTGGCATAAAAATGACAACAGTAATACTGAAAATGATGAGCATTTATTTAATGACTGTTAGATATTTTGTGTATTTTCTCCTCTTTATAATTCTCATAAAACCCCTTTGGATAAAAATTGTTACACAGATGAAGCAAATATGATCAGAGATATTAACTTCCAGTCACTGATATAACTAGTAATTGATAAATCTGAAATTCAAATTCAGATTTGCCTATTCAACACCTACAGTCCTATATACGAGGTAAACTTCATTCTCATTGGGGTTCTGTAATTTTGCATCACTTTTTCATTTGATATAATGCCATCATTGGTTTAGGTCATTAGAAATTCTTTATAACCAATGTTATATTGTAGATGCACAATATTCCAAGAGAGGAATGTATCACAATGTACTGAATTCCCCCAACTATTAAAGTGACTTTAAACCTTCTCCCCACCCCCAATTATTTGCTATCCTAAACAGAGATAAGATAAATACCTTTATGCACAATGTGTGTAACATTTTAAAAATCCTTTTGTGTTTCAGGGAATTTCTTGGGTTAAGTTGCCGCTAGTGGGCATGATTTTTAAAATAATCCGTGAAAAAATAATATGATACGGATAATGTCCAGAAACATAAATCAAAATTATATGGAAACAAAACTAGGTTCATGGTGTCTGCTAATCATGCATTTCATGGAAGATGGAAACCAGTTTCTTATGATCAGCTGTCAACATTAGAGTTAGAGATACCTGTCTTTAAGAACCGATCAAACAAAAGGTAAAATGGGTCCTTCATGTAATAGAAACATTTAAACCCTGCTTTCACCTACCCATTTTTTTTAAATTGTATACTCTTGGGGATAACAATTTCTTATAAAAATGAATATGTATTATATAATATGTAAAATACAATGATAATAATGCATACAATTATGGCATGTAATATATGACTGCATATATCATATATAATTCTATATTTTTATAAACTATATATTATAGTATATATGTAATTATTATATATCATATATAATGTAAATAATATAATACTATATATAATCAAATCATAGTTGAAAACTTAGAATTCTGTAAAGTCCTGTGTTTTCCAGGAAACTTTAATAAATATATAATTGGATGGCATTAGTGACCAATTTTGCAGGTGAAAAATGCAAAGCTCACAGATATTAGATGGTTTGTTTAATGTCTTGCACCTGCTAATGGCAAATCCAGTAATATTAGTTTGCCTTCCTCCTTTTCAATCACTCTTTCTACCACAAGAGTTACAATGAAATGTTAGGTACAACAGAAATAATAAGTTTAAAGAAAGACAGATTAGATAGTAGTTGTGCTTTCTCTCTCACTGTTAGAGAAATGGAACTATCTTAAAACCCAGTCCCTAGAGTAGTAAGTTAATAGTAATTCTTGTGGGGAAAAAAAAATAGGTCTTGAGGTCTATGAGGCTTATCTTTTCCACAGGTGTTCATGTGATTAATGAAATCTTCCACTGCTTAATGTTTATTTTCATCTCCATATGAAAATCTCCTGTTGTCTCCAAAAAGTATAGTCAGAAAAATAGTCTTCATAATATCTGACGTAGAATAATAATAAAACGGGTTACTGTCATACTTTCTCAGGAGGATCTAGAGGGGAGACTGCTAGTTGTAATTATTTTGTGACTATCCTCTTCTCAGACCAAGCTCAGAAATCATCCCTCAGCAATAGCACAACTGATGGAAGAAGTCAGCCCCGTTTACTCTTTAGCAAGGCCTTGAGAGGTTTTCTTTGGTTTTAATTTTAAGTTAATTGATGCCTCCTTGTTTCATTTGTTTCATATGTACAGAAAAGAATGCTCTGAAATTTAAAAGCCCTCATATCTACATCCTCAGAATGTCCCATAGTCTGAGAAAAAGGGAAAATAAGAAGAAACCAAAAAACTAGATCCTATGATAGGACCCCACCTTGTGTTTGTCAAAAACCTACAGTTAGATAATCCTCACTTACTGGATATGTATATGCTTCTCACTTATCCTCTGTGATAATGCCTACTTTCTAAGGTTCTATTTACATTAGTTTATAGTAAGTTTCAAAGTGTTTTGAAAGTGCATTCTCTGTAGGTGCTTAAAAATGGTAGCCATTTATTTACAAAATGGTTGTATTCATAGTTGATCAACACAACAACAACAAAAAAGATCTTGTTATTAGATCACAGGCACTTTTAAGAAAATAAGGCTGCGTTAAAAATCTCTATTCTTCATTTGCTTCCCTTAACTCTTACTCACTTCTTCAAAAAAGGCCCCCACATTCTATGACTTGCTTCAATTCTCCTGAGAATTTTCACAGAACTAAATTTTGTTGATTTGCAATGTCTCCTAATTCTCCATTAAAATAAACTCTCATCCTTGCAAACATACCAAGTGATGCCATCTACCTAGACCCACAGACAACACCATTGATCAGGTGTCTGGGGAATTAGTAGACTTCCCCTTTTATAGTTAATTGTTCTTCTGTTATTGACTCTAGATTGAATTGCTTTTAGGGTCCTTCATTTGCAGACAATTACCTCTCTTAAGCACCACTGGTTGGGATAGCCACACTCAGTGTATCTACAATCTGCACCCAAAGTACAGTGAATAATGAGCTACTTTGAATCTAGCTGTCCTCTAAGTTAGTATTGATATGATTAAAATGCTCAAGCCTTAAAACATCAGTGTTCAATGGCATCCTATATAGTCCTACCCACAAACTGTGCAAATTAGGAATCTCAGCCTTAGAAAAGTCACTTCTATAGTCAATGAACATGCCTTGCCAAGTAAAGATCACTGTCAAGAACCGCAAAGGGTTTGAGGTTTTGCCCTCCTTGTAAGTTAACAGTTACACATAAGCTACAATTTCACAGATGCTGGCAGAAGACATGAACCTTCTGGTCAGTGTACTCATTGCACTCGTGGCGAGTAGAATGAGCTTCCTGTTCACGGTGGCCTTCCTTACTCGTCCAGATCTCATGGGGAGAGGCAGAGACAGTCTCCAGTAGATGCTGTGTGCACAGGTTTGTGGTACGGATGATAAACCTGAATCGAGGAAACCCCAATATTTTAAAGAGGGCTGCTAGCAAAACTGTCCAACCTTTGCTCCAGGGGAAAATATTATCTTTGTGAATCGGATCAGGAAGCAAATCTGCCCTCTTAACATATATATATATATGTATATATGGACGGATGGATGATTATTATGGATGACAAATATAGTTATGAATAGGGTATGGAGACAGATTTGTTCTGAATAGAGGATAGTGTGAGGATTACAATTTAAAGAAGGGGCTTTCTTTCCCACCCAGATTCAATCCATGAGAAAGAATAATTTACTTTTTGCTGTATTTGTCAAATGAAATGAATACTAGGACATCCTTTCACTGAATATGTAGCATTTTGAGGGACATGACTCACACAGGTGTCTAAAAATCTGACTCTTGGCCATACATTGGGCCCAAGCACATAGGGGTACAGATGACCTCCAGTTAACACTTGCTACTAGTACATGTCTGAAGCAGCCTGTAGTTGAATACTGAGCCTGTTTCAGCTCCTTATTCCTCCATGTCTCCATTAAATTTACTTTTAAAAGTTTGTCTCTATAGTAAAAGATACTATTCCTAAGTCTTTGAAGTGAGATTCTTCTCCCATAATTTCTACCCTGCCAATAGCCCAGTAAATGAAAGACTTCTATTATTTCTTTTTATTTATCTTCACACACATGGATTTTATCTTCAGACGTAATGGGTTGCCGGTGGTTCCCAAACCATAGTCCAAGTTTCTCTTTATCTTCCCCTTTGCAGATATCATTCAGTTTACTGGAAAGCCCTCCCTCTTACTTCTATGTGTTGAATTCCATTCATCTTTCAGAGTCTATTGCAGATATATTTTTTTCAAGGGAGACAGCCTAATCCTCCACGTGAATATGGTACTGCTACTGCCTTACTTTGAAATACAGTTTTGGCTGGTGATACAGAAATGTCAGCACTTTTCTTCTCAAACTATTATTAGCTTTTATTAGTAAGAGTATTACTTATGAAAAATGCCATACTAACGGCACCCAAAGTTGGAGCCGGGAACTAAGCTTTATACTTTACATGAATTATCCCTAATCCTGGAAATCATCTTTCAGAGTACATGCTTAGATCCTCGTTTTACAGTTAAGACATTCACACAGCCTAGAGGTCAATAAATATTCCAGAATTCACACAACTGCTGAGTTCTAGAAAAAGAGTACAAATCCATATCTTTTGATCTCCAAACCCATAACCCACCTGTAAATGTTGTAAGAGAAATAATTATATAAATGTTGTTTCTACAGCATTGAAAATAAAATAAATGCCCCATCTATGTTAGGTCCTTGGACTTTTTTTTTTTTTTTTTGCTCCGTAAACTTCATAATGAATATGCAAGTTTGGGAATATTTCATGTAAGTCTGAGTAATACTGTGATATATTCAACTGAAAACACAGCACCTAACAGATCCTATTTGTCTATGATTTATTTTAGAGTTGATGCAGGAACAGACAGAACAATAACAAAATGATCTGTATAGTTTCCTGTCATCCAGAAAAAACATACCTCTTATATTAGGTTAACTTGGAGAATTCCATTTAACATACTTCTTTCATGATATATTACACTCCCCAGTAAGTCCATGGAAACTTGCTGGCACATATACAGGAACAAAGGAAACTGAATCACGTATCACAGACAAACAGCCCAGGGCAGGAATCAGCAGAAGGATCTGGAAAATACCACTAATGTCCGTTTTCTAAACTAGAAGGCCACCAAAGCCTTAGTCTTGGGATTAGGTCCCGAAGACAGTACAATTTAAAGTACAAATCAAGTAATCTTTGTGATTGTTCACTATCACGAAGCAAGAATAAACACACAATAAAAGTGAAAAAGTAACAGATGTCAAAACCAAAATAAAAATGATAGCTTCTTAGAAATGATATCTGCACTACTCCTTAATATTAAATAGATAATATGAATCATATGATGCTAAGTAAAACAAATATCTAAATAAATTGCACTCTGACCCTTAAAATAAAATCTATTTAGTTGTGTTCAAATATTTAAGTGATACCTCCTTAAATCTGAATTGTATGGGCAACTGTCTTTCTCTTGTAATTTTCTGTTTTCTTTGCCTGCTTGTATCTGTCATTCTCCCCACTTCCCCTTCCCTTGTCCCTCTCCTTCCCCCTTCCTCCCCCCACCCCCATTCT
>LNAC01000496.1:100192-157886 GCA_002007465.1 Ailurus styani | reverse complement strand
CCATCTCCTTCCCCCTCCTCCATCCTCTTCCCTCTCCTCTCCCCTTCCTCCCCCCCACCAACCCCTAGCCATCTCTCCAGCAGAGCAGGCATAATTCTTATATGATCAATTTCTGTAACAAACTTCAGATCATTATTTTTTATATTCAACCTTCACACTTCGTGCCAGGAGCATATTCTTATCTTAAACGCAAACAGTTTTGTAAAAGTCTAATTAGATAAAACTGAAAGAAGGGAAAACTCAACAGTCACCTCATTATTTTTCAATGTTCATGTACATTTCTACATTGACTGGATAACCTTCTTATATCCTCACATATTCAGCTCTTTATTCTACTCAGACTCTCATTGATTATGAAATCTTTGTAGCTGATGTGTTGAGGCCTGTGAATCATGGGAGGACACGTGTCACCTTATGTGATTCTGGCAATGTCCCTTTCAGAGTTTCAGGGCTTTCACTTCAAACCCTGAATGAAAGTTCCTTTCTGGCATAGCCAGCTTTCTTTTAAAGCCGCTCCTCTGGTCTTCATTCCCATCCCGCCCACGCTGAGCAGACAGCAGGCCAGGCCTCGGGTTCCCAGCCAGCTGACGTACTGTAGGAGAGCAATGTCTTTCGCTTTGGTAAATTAGTTAAGAATGGGATCAATGAGAATATCGTGCCCTTTCTTTAGCCAGTGACCCCTGAGGCGCCTGTGAGGTACAGAAAAAATTTATTTTCATAAGATAACAATCTAATATTTAAATTTATCCAAATAACTCTTTGGTTTATCCAAATAACTCTTTCATTTGGTGAAATAAAGAAAATAGATATTATGTGGAGTACATTTGACAAACTCAGTGTTTCGTAGTGATATTTTTCAGTATTATATAATTTTCAGGATTTTCAGTATTATATAATTTTCAGGATTTTTCAATCTTTATAAAGATTATAAATTTATTTTATTTTTGAACTGCTTTGTCAACCGGGTAAATAAAGAATGGTTTAAATATGACCAAGTGACATAATGAGATATTACTCCAGAAATCAGAGAAAGTAGTCTAGAGAAACATGCCAGAATCACGCATGAAACAAGAGGCCGTTACGGCATGCTGGAGACCTACCATAGCATACATTATGGACGCAGCGAAGTTGTTCTGTAGGTTTCTATTCAAGCGTTGGCTTAGCTCAGGTGGTTATAATAAATAGCCATAAACCAGGTGGCTTACAACAACAGAAGTTTATCTGTCACAGTTTGGATGCTGAGAGTCCAAGATCATGGTGGCAGCACGGTCAGGTCCGGGGGTGAGCTCTCTTCTGGGCTGCAGATGGCTGAGTTTTCATTGTACCCTCATATGGCAGAAAGAGAGGGAGTGTGTTCCCTGTCCTCTTCTTCTAATCCCATTCACACTCATGACCAAGTCATGTCCCAAAGATTCCTCCTCCAAATACCATCCCACTGAGGATTCAATTTCAACCTATGAATTGTGGGATGTGACCATTTAGTCCATAACGAGCACGGTTTTTCTTCTTTGACGTCATCACACTTATTTCTCATGCTTAACCTAACGTGCTAAATCACAGCTGAAGATAGCAAGTCCTACACAGTCTTTGAGATAAGATGGAGCATGTGAAACGAGAATGTGGAGTCACCAATATAATATGAAAAATACTGCAGATAAAATAGTGGCAAATCGTTAACTTTTGTCCTGGTTTCCTATGAGATAGGAGTCCTACTGCATGGGTGTGCCATAAAGAAAATGTGGCTAGAGTTGGCCTGGGAAAGTGGCCTGGGAAACGAATGCTCGCAATCTTGTGTTCACACCATCTGGTGCCAAGGAAAAGGCCGCCATGTATGATATCACAGCTCTCCACAAATTATGATGACAACAACAACAATCCTGGTGACCCTATCTACTATGGCAAAGCAAAGAATGTACTGTGAGCTGTCCGCAAAATATTTTTCTTAATCTTCATGATGAGGGTGTAAGACTTTATTTTTCCCGTTTTGCAGATAGCCAACCTAAAATTGTTCATGAAGGAAAATGAGAGGTCAAGAGTAGGTCTTTCATTTTAATTTACAAAGACATGGAGGGACAGAAATGCTAAGTGATTTACAGCCATGCAGAAAGCAACTAGCTGACTCTGGGAAACCAGTATAGCCCCGCTGACACCATTTAAATTTTTTTCTCAAAATGAGCCCTGGTTCTATGATTTTAAAAGATGCTGTCTGGCTCTATGAATTCCCTGCACAGAATCTCATCATCCCTACTACCTCTTAAAATACTTGACATGAAACATTCCTTAAATGGCTGATGAAATTAAATGCATCACAAGGTACACTAAGATTCCCTCAAGAAGCCAGCTGCAAAGTCCCTGCTTTGGGATCTGGTCATGAACATTACACCTTTCCTTCTAATATGAGATTACAGAAGGACAGTGATACTGTGGCATCTGCAATTAGTAATATTAGTTAAGAAGAACTCTACTTTCAGGACAATTCAAAAAACGCTGTAATTTTGAAAAGGAATTAAAATGGTGGCTCTATAATGAAAGAAATTGATATTTCCTTTGGAAAACTCCTGGAAATTTAACAGTGCAATGAATCTCAACATTAGTTGAGATTAGTTGACATCTTGAAGACCATGGCACGGATTCTATTAATTTTGGAGATAAAGCAAACAATGATGAAAGGGAAGGAATGGCTAGGTCAAGTTAATAGACCTAGCTGAAAAAAAAAATATATATATAACTTTATTCACTCGCTAGCCTGCAAATTCCTTCAATGAGCGTTTACTCAGTATGTTCTCCATGTCCAGAAAAGTGCTATGCCCTGGCAGACAGAAAAGTAAAGTATAGAGGTGAATATAATGTAGGACATGATGGAGTGGATACACTAGAAACTGTCAAGTAGTTTAACACAGGCAAGTTCCAGGTACTGAATACATTAATGCAACGTGATGAACTTTGGTCCTTGCAGGGCTTTGGCTCTGTCCAAGAAACTATTTTGTGTGCACATTTCATCTGGATGTGACTCCCCATAATTCTATACTTTTATAAAATCTAATTCATAAAATAAATGATCTTTTTGGGAATTTATTATGTGTCAGGCACTGTAGTATGATCTTTATGTATATTATCATTTTATTGTTATTATGGAAGATTTCAGTGATGGAGAAATAAATAAAGTATATTCCATGTAAAAAGCATAAGAAAACAAATGCCCACATACCGAGTATGCTTCTTTTTAAACAAAGAGTGATGTCAAGACTGTTAAAATACCTCTATCTTTACCTGGTCCAACCCCTCACTAGAACCTAGAGAATACCATTAGCCTGAATCTTTAAAAATAATTCCTTTGATCATACTTCTAGTTTGACACATGTCATTAGTATGCATGCACTTATGAATGTGAATTTTTAATGCTTTTGAAATTTATAATAATTTATAATATATAATTTGTAATAATTTATATTATAATTCACAATGATTTATATTAAAATACAATAATTTATAATTTATAATAAAGGGAGATCTAGTGTATATACCCTTCAGCAATTTTGTTATTATTATCACCTATTTGTGAGATCTCCCTATATTGAAACAGGGGCTCTAGTTCATTCCTTTCTAATGCTATATGCCATAAAAGAATTCCTCATAACATAGTATGAATGAATCAGAATGCATATACATTCTCTCTTCCACGGACATGTTTTTCTATTTCAGGATTTACATATTATCAAAAAAATCTGCTCAGAACATTATTAAAAATTTCAATGTGGTCATATGTGCAAGTACTACTCAGGGATATATTAATAGAAATGCAGGACTGCAGCATCGTTTACATATATGCAAATGTATATATACATATATGTGGTCATTTAGACATACACATATATACACATGTATGTATATATACATATACTCTGAGAGAGAGAGAGAGGCTGATACCTTTCACAAAATAGAGCCCAAATGTATAATTTCTAATGGTTCTAACACCATAATGAATGTTGACTTTTCACTCACTTATGTAGCCTAAAATTCTGCCAGGCCAGTGGAGCAAGACAAGCAAGTTTATAACAGCAGTGAATGAGGTTAACTGAGCGCTCACTTCCTCTAGAAGCCCTTGCTGAACCTCCATGATCTTATTTTTGAAGTGGGTAAAGGGCTCCCATAGAGTCCTGTGATCACCCTCACATGTAAATCCTGGCAGAGTTTCACACCCTCTAGTTTATCAGTTACTCGGCAGGGTCTCCAGGGGGCACAGAAAGCCCAGAGGACCAAAATCCTCCTCTGTTCCAAAAATACACTTAACATTTCATCGCTTAGATTCATACCCATTCAGGAGAGCCTGGGGGGCTCAGTCGATGAAGTGTCTGCCTTCAGCTCAGTCACGATGCCAAGATCCTGGGATGGAGCCCCGCAGAGGGCTTCCTGCTCAGCAGGGAGCCTGCTTCTCCTCTCCCTCTGCTGCTCCCTCTCCTTGTGCGCTCTCTCTCACTTACTCTCTCACTCTCAAACAAATAAATAAATCCTTAAAAAAAAAAGATTCTACCACTATCTGAAAAACTTTTATCATGTAAAAATATAAATACCACAGGTGTGGAGGTCTTCGTGACATCAGGATTTGTTTATAATCTATTGAAAAAGAAGAACCCAAGAAAACTCATTTCTAAAAGATGAATCTGTGCATGCATTGGTGGTCAGCAAGAGCCTAATAAGCTGGGCGAGTAGGAAATAATGCACATGTTTTCCCAGCAGCATCCCTGGGGTAAATTTTTAATTATTTAACATGTGTTAATTTAGGCCTTTTATTTGATAATCATCTTGCTAGCTCTTCTCTCTGTCTCTGTCTCTATAAATATATATAAATATGCACATAGAGAAAAAATATAGATACGTGTATACTTTCAAAACTCATTCCATGGTATATATCTTAGGTTATTTTCATTAAAACCCTGATGCAGGGATTACTTTCCTTTTTCCACAAATGAGGAAAACAGGGGTAGTGATTAGATAACTGTCATAAGATGACATAATTAAACAATCAAGACTCGTATTCATGTTTTTCTGACTACAAAAACTCCATTCTTTTTTGCCTCGTGGTGCATGGTGCATGGTGTAGACATATATCACCGTTTCTAGAGATGAGTTTTTCCCTCAGTAAATCTACTGCCATCTTCATATAAACACACACACACAATACACACATATACATACACATACATAACACACGCATGTACGGACACACACAAACACCCATACATAGATGTTAACACATCCCAACAGCAGAGGATATACTTGGTCAAAAAAATGGAGATATGCATACATACACACACGTGGAGAGGAGCATGTATCTAAGTTTGGGGTGTGTGTGTGTGTGTGTGTGTGTGTGTGTGTGAGAGAGAGAGAGAGAGAGAAGGAGAGAGAGAGTACACTCATAAGGCCCATCAACAGAGATGAATCATTTTCTCAGTGGCATTTTTCCCAACCACAATGTCATCTTTTTCTAGATCTTATCTATCATACCTGCCTCTTTGTTTTCAAAATACTCTAGTTAATTAACACAAAGTATTCTATTATTTCTCTTAAGGAAAAGAAAAACGACATTCATCAAGCCTGAGATACATTCTCAGTCAGTGTCATTGCCAAGTATAAACAGCTACATTAAACGCATATGTGGGAGCGGGTGTCCATGAATGTAGGCAGCTAATAAGTAATCAGTAATATCAAGCAGAATAAAAAGTCATTGACCCAGGACGGAGAGACCAGGATTTTATTCCTGGCTCCGCTACCAACCGATTTTGTGACCATCTGAGACTGCAGACACTAAAATGTGTTTCACTAGCTGTCCTAACTTATCTTTAAGTTCTAACCTTTTAAAAATCAGCTAAATGTTTCAGTCAAACATGCAAGCTCTGGACAAAGGACTCCTATACTGTCATTATTACGTTGGCCAAACCAATCTCTCTGGATATCTTGCTGATTGTACATGACCTCTTCTCCAAGATGTTTATATTGTGTTAGTAGTGAGAGTTTCAGTGGATTATCGTAATAATACATTATCCGATTCACTTAGTGGCTTAAAAAGTGCCTAACAAATAGCTTAATGGTTAATAAATGTTGATAAATTACATTCTCTAAAGTATGCATCCGAACTAGGGGATATAAAAATTAGCTCATAACTTAGTACAGGATACAAGGTTAAAAAGATTACAACAGGGCGCCTGGGTGGCTCAGTGGGTTAAAGCCTCTGCCTTCGGCTCAGGTCATGATCTCAGCGTCCTGGGATCGAGGCCCGCATCGGGCTCTCTGCTCAGCAGGGAGCCTGCTTCCTCCTCTCTCTCTGCCTGCCTCTCTGCCTACTTGTAATCTCTCTCTCTGTGTCAAATGAATAAATAAAATCTTTAAAAAAAAAAAAAGATTACAACATACCATTCATTAAACATGGAAAAATTAGCTAAAGGAAAAACATGCATGGCGTAATTATTAATATATGTGATTCGATCTTATTTGAAAAGGACTAAGGCACATCAAAGACAGAAGTGAAAATGGTTTTCTGGTTTCACAGCAAATGAGCAGTAAGTGCTCTTATAATTTCCCTCCTGCCATTGGGAAAGTTGTTGGCTCTCACCATCCATTGTCCTGTCGCTGACATCCCCCTCATCTTAAATTGCACATTATGGTGGCTACTGTCTGGCTCTCCAAGGAAAGAACAAATTGCCTTCTGTTTATTCCTGCCATCAATCAGGCAGGGCAATAGGCTATTTCCTCAAACCTCAAAAATGTGTCCGACTCAATCCAAAGCCCTAGTAGCTGGAAAGTGTCCAAAGTCAGAATAAAGGGTGCAAGATTTGAAGGCCAGAGTGTATAAAAAGTAATTATGCCCACTTGGAAATTTTAATTATGATCTGTCTGACTCCAAGAAAAACTTACCAGTTGTTTTGCAGAACAGCAAAAAAATCCATTGGAATGGAGATAAAAAAAAGTCTTCGTCTTATTGCTATTTCTGGAATAGCAGTGTAATATCTGACATGACCCCCTTCATTTCTTCCATTAACTCATATATGCAATGATGATAGGCAATTTCCAGCACAGGGGCACCTGGCAGGCTCAGTCAGCAGAATATGCAACTCTTGATCTCAGGGTCATGAGTTCAGGCCCCAGGTTGTGTGTAGAGCCTCCCCGCAAAAAGTCTTCAGTGTAACATCTGAAGCCCTGTAAGACTGCTCTGTTCAACTCTACCTCTATACGTTGTCCTCATTCCCACCTCACGCCACTCCTCATTTCCCAATCCTAATAAACTCCCTGAAGTGTCCCTGAGTACTTTTTAAAACACTTCTTTCTGGGCGGAATTATTTTAATCACACCCTTTGACTACTTTCCTAACTTCTAGGCACTATTTGTTACCTAACACAGATGCCATACTTCCCCACGGATCTTTCCAGAAGCCCTGTGTTAGAATTGGTGACCAGCTTTTTGCGCTTTTTCTATACCTCGTGCCCACCAAACAATATTACAATGTTTCATGTATCATCGTTCATTGTTTGTATACAATACGGACACTCCCTCCCAACACACGCATATAACGTGGACTGCATTTTCTTCATTTTTCATGCCTATCTTACTCTATGATGAATAACCGACATAAAATTTTTTCTCAAATGAATAGAGAAATGGAACTCCACTCCCTATAAGTAAAGTGGGATTCCCAGGTTCACTTCGTGTATAAAAAATTAACTAACCTATGCATTCAAACAAACTTACCCCAATGTGAACAATGAACAAACACTTATTTTCTTTATTTCATAAGCAATTAACAAAAGAACTATATAATGGGTCGCCTGGGTAAGGAGAGGTTTTGCTTTGGTGGAAATGAATATATAGGAAATTAGAAAAATGAAAAGGGGTTTAGAGAAGATCCAGTTACGAGGGTAACTAACCCACAAGTGAGAAACTGAGAAAATCCTAAAGCAGACCTATTGATTGATTGATTTAAAGCAGGGATTTTTTTTATTAACATGTACTGTATTATTTGTTTCAGGGCATATTTAGAAAGAAAAGACAATTGTATCATGTCAAGAGAATTTCCTTATGAGCAAAAGAAAAAAATTGATTCTCCTGAATCAGAGCTCATGGGGGCCCCACAGGCACATAGCACAGGATTATGCAAGTAAGGTTACTGAAGTCAATATTTTCAGTTAATAGACATGTATTTCTCAATAAAAATTCCAATTCCAATCCCAATCCCTAAATAAAAATTGAAATACTCAAAATCTTAAACACTATGAAAGAACTCAGATTAGTATATAATAATTCTTATTCTTCTTTTCAAAATGCTTTTGTTTTCATGTAGATGAAAACCTTTATGACTGTCCCAAAGTTGAGTTTCCAACCTCTTCCTTTACCCAGAAATTAGGGCTGCCAGATTTGATGGTCTCTCGTCACATTATAGGCCTTAATTTGATTATCGTAAAGAGGGACCTTATTTTTTTATCTTAATCTTTGTGATTACTATTGCGTGTCACAATCTCTTCATATGTTCAATGTATATCTGGGTCTATATCCTGAATTGAGAGGATTTTTAAAATTTTTGTTTGTTTGTTTTTGCCTCTCAAAAATTACAAGTAACTTTCTTGAAGGTTTGGAGACTTCTATTGCTCTGGTGGAATTAGTCTGTCGAAGAAACACTTTTTGTGAATAATCTATCCTTTCTTTCTGACAGTTTTTAAGATCTCCTTTTCATGTTCTGAAGAAGCTTCCCTAAAATATGTGGAATTATCTTTATCTATTTTACATGGATTTATTTCTGCCCCAAGTTCTGAAGATACATGCTTTTCTCCAATTCTAGAAATTTCTCAGCCATATGCTCTATTTAAATATTGTTACCCCGTCTTTCCTCCATGATCATACATATACTTGTTGAGGGAGGAAAAAGCCTGTTCTCCATTCCTGATTCTTTTCTGCTGATGGGCATCTTCTCCATCACGGTGCCGGCACTGCCACAGAGGAAGGAAGTGGAGTGAATTCCATGGGTAACAAGCTGGTAAGAGAAACAAGGCTGACATTTTTAAGTCAGGTCTGCTGTTTGGGTCCAGCTAACTTGGAAGAACAGGAGGTCCTCCCTCTTGAAGCCTGGCTGGGTCACCCTGCACGGCTGTGACAAAGGAAGTCAAGTTTCCTAAGCCTGAGGATAGATTTAAGGCTCATTTGACACTCAATCTTGCTTTATTTCTTAATGTGTTCTAAACATCATCAGTGAAAATGACACTATTATTTCAGATGTTTCATCCAGGCTCCAGCATTTCTGGTACATCAGTTAGATGTGTAGCCTATTGCTCATATTAAGGATTGTCCATTCTGTCTCTTAAAAATCTGCTTGATTATGTTATTTCATACCTTTACTACATTTAATTATTTAAGATTTTCATGTTATGTTTTCTATTCCATTTCTAGCACTTATTTTAGATGCCTATGAGTCTAATGCTGCCATTTCTAAAGTTGTAAAAAAAAAAGTGAGGTTTGGCTATTTAGTGTTCCACTGTCCATCACCAGACTTCTTCGTGGACGAGACCATTTTGATGGCAGTCATGGAAAAAGAGCCAATTTCTTGATTCTAGCTTCTTTCTCTACGATCACAGCTACACGTACACATCCTCAATCTCCCTGGGTGCTAAGGGCCAGCAGAGTCTTAATTTTGGCAGAGACAAGCAGTGGCCTTGAAACATCATTCACAGAAGGGGACAGCACTTAACCACTGTGGGGCTCTTTTCTCGAGACTCAGCCCAAAGCTTGCTCTTTGGGTCTTCTCTGGATTTTTACAGCACCTGGTCTTGGGGTAGTTCTACATAACTCTGATTTTTATGGGAATTCAGATGTTATTTCTGTTGACCTTCCTTGCCAGAAGTATAAAAACAAAGCAATGCATTCTAGAAGTTAGATATACATCTCTTCAAAAGAAATATTGTACTTATAAAACTTTTAATTCCTTATATCATGGTCCTTTAGCCTCAAGCTAGGAAATGACTAAAGTTAACAAAATATCAAATAGTAGTAAGGAGCTCAAAATGAAGTGCAAAGCTCCCCTTTGCATGACTCTCCAATTCCCCAAAGAACATACATTTAATTATTTCTATGGTTAATTTTTCTCATGATTCTACCTATAAGTTCTATAAATGTATTGTTCTTGTGATTTATCATCTTTAGCTTTTTTAATAAACAGTTTTCATTGTTAATATTGGTAATATTCTCATTCTATTCTAGAATGGTCAGGCTTTCATAGTTTTTGAACAAAGCCACACTTAACACTAGTGAAAAATGAGGACATGATGACCACTAGTTTGTTTTCTTAACAACCTAATAGTGTCTTACATTTAGATATTATTTCTTCTGTAGGTTTTGCTTAATGAGAAATTTCTAGTTACATTTGTTCCTTACTGTTGGGGTGTAGGAGCCCCAGTACAGGCACACCTCATTTTACTGCACTTTTACTGTGTTTTTCAGATAACTGTGCTTTTTACAAATTGAAGGTTTGTGGCAAACCTGCATCGAACACTTCTATTAGCACCATTTTTTCAACAGTATTTGCTGACTTCATGTCTCTGTGTCACATTTTCAATATTTCAAATTGTGTCATTATATTTATTATGGTGATTATACTCAGTGACAGCTCAGCTCATGGTTAGTATTTGTTAGCAATACAGTAGTTTTAATTAAGGTCTGAACATTTTTTTTTAAGATTTTATTTATTTATTTCACAGAGGGAGAGAGATCACAAGGAGGCAGAGAGGCAGGCAGAGAGAGAGAGGGGGGAGCAGGCTCCCCGCTGAGCAGGGAGCCTGATGCGGGCCTCGATCCCAGGACCCTGAGATCATGACCTGAGCCGAAAGCAGAGGCTTTAACCCACTGAGCCACCCAGGCGCCCTGAACATTTTTTTGCACATAATACTATACACATTTACCAGAGCATAGTGAGAACATAATTTTCACATACACTGGGAAACCAAAAAATTCATTTGACTCACTTTATTGTGATGCTCTCTCTCTTTGTGTGTGTGTGTGTGTGTGTGTGTGTGTGTGTGTGTGTGTGTGTGAGATATCCTCTCTTTATTGGGGTAGAACTAGACCTGCAATATCTTGGGGGTATGCCTATTTATGATACACCTCTAACCACCTGAGTTAAGGACTTTAGAACTCAGAGAGAGAGAGGACTTACAAATTATCTTTATTGGAGCTCTTCAGGTGGCTTTGGTGTTTTGGCTGAGCAAGGATATAATGAACTTTTAATTAGATACACACATCCAACCACTGTCAGTGCTAAGCAACCGATGCCTGGACAGAGTCTTTACAAGTACACTTATCTTATGACTGGTGGCACACCATACCTCTTGTTCTGGCAGGCAGACCAACTAAATGAGAAAGAAGGAAAAGAGACAGTCACTTAATCCCTTCTCTACCAATTAGATAATCAGATCTAGGGAAGATAAAGTGAAAGTTAAGAGGACAAGAAGTATTGCTTGAAATGATGTTATGTCACATGTTTCCCATGAAGCCTGGGAAAGGAACTACCTGCTGCCCACATCTGCAGCATTCCCTACATTTACTATACAAGTGCACACAAATGTTTCAACCATGGATTCTACACATGGCCTCTCATTTGCTCTGCTATTTCCTTGCCACTCTCCAGCTTCAGCACTGAATGTCTGACCAGTTGACTGCAGCCAACTAGCTCTCATTCTGGAACTTCTCTGCAATTTTTTCTTAGCATTTTCTTGAACCTGTATTTTCTTCTTTCTGGGTTTACTCTACATTTCTTTCTAGGTTTTCCTTATGTAACTTCCTAAGAAACAATGTAAGAGGTACACTAAGTGGGGATGGGGAGTCTCCTTAAAAAAATAAACATTATCTGAGAAGAAATTGGCAGTTTATAAAAAAATTATCATTCACATCCTTTAGGTTTCTCCAGGAGTTATAGCATGATAAAATTTCATCTTGATGTCTTCTCAGTTGAAAATTTCTACTATATGTACAGAGTTGACAACCACACTTCTTGTCTTATTATTCTTGAATGTGAATGGAAAAAGGAAGGATCCAAAAATAATTGTGAAATAGAATGACATAAAAGGAAAAGATTAAGAGTAAGAAATCAAAACCAAAACTGATCCTAGACAAAACACAGTTCAAGAAGCAGAGGAGGATATAAAGACCTCTAGCATATAATTTCAAAGAATTCAGAAGATTGCACATGCAAAGGAGGGGAGAGAAATCTGATTAAATTCCTCCAGTGACTTACTGTCAAACTTGGAATTAAATCTAAAGTCTCCTGTAGCCTACATGACCTGACATGACCAGGTCCTGCCTTACTCTTCAAATCCATCGTCTGTCACTTGCTTTCTCATTCATTATTTTCCATTTGACCACTCTGGTTCCACTGCTCTTCCTCAAGCACAGCTCAACCTCTGGGCCTTTGCACTTGCTCTTCTTAAAATGCTCTTCTGCAGGTTTTTGCACAAGTGGTTTATTTTTAACCTTTACATCTCTGCTCAAAGTTTTCCTTCTCAGAGACCTTCCCTGGTTATCCTCTCTAAAATACTTTGTAATACACATATATTCTTCCTAAAACTTACAATTATATTCTAGGAAACAATGTATTTCCTAGAGCTTACAACATTATATTTCAATTATTTATTTCATATCTTACCATTAGAATATTATGTCTTATATAGCAGGAATTGATTTGTTTATTGGTGTTTCCCTAGATTCTTATAAAATTGTCTGGCACACAGTGGGTGTTAAATAAATATCTGTCTAATGAACAAATCCATGTGGTTTATATTATATATAACTTTATGGTTTGTTGACTATTTCTATATATATTTATGTTAAGTAATTATGCTAAAGTTAGAAATCAGATATCTCTTATCTAAAATCTATTCTTCCCATGTTAGAAATATGTGATGCTGTTTAAAAGGTTAGTAAACATTTCGAGAACAGCTAGTATTCACTGAACTCCTCTACAACAAGTGCTATCTATCCTTTAGCTACATCATTTCAATCTATACATATAAGGATTGTTTATATTATGTACTATTTTCTTCATTTTACAGAAACAGCAACTGAAACTGGATGAAGTTATTTATCTATTACTGGACCACTTACCAATGGTTATTCACATAAAGGTGGATGCACTAATTACAATGCAGGTCTATTTGACTCCAAAAGGCATGCTATTTACATCAACTACCTTTTAGATCAGAGTCTTAATTTAACCTATCTATATTAGGAACCTCATAAATCACATCTCCTTATACAATTTTTATTTCATTTTATTCCACTTTGATATTTCAACACATTCTTCCCTGTGTTTAATTGGTCTGAGTCTGACACAAACTTTAGGTGATTTATTTAAAAGTCAATTTAATTTGATGGTGTTCTTTGAAGGATTTGTATTTAATATCTATTTCCCATAAATGTTCATTACAGTCTGACATCTTCCCTGAACAGCATTGGTTATGGCTTCTGTGGATGATCTCACAAATCTTACGGCTATGACAGTTGGTTCTGCTCTCGGTGAGGAGAGCACTTGTGTAGGCTCCCACATCTGCAAGATACAGATGGGTACAGAACAGACTGACCGATAATCACTCAGAATACAGGGTGCTCCCTGGTGGGACGGAATGGCATTTTGGCTGCAAAGACAGTGTTTTCAGCTCCTACAAGAGGGGACTGGACCGCGTTGCACTCATCATCAACAACATAAATGTTCAGTGGTACATATTCAGCAGATATATCAAATATGAAATCATGACACCAAGAAATGTTATAGTCTCATCTTACATTCTAGTCTCAAGTGTCATCTCCTGAGATTGCAGGCAATGTGAGCCGTAATGATAGGGCGAGGATGCTTGCTTGTCATCTCACTCGGTTAGAAACTAAAAGATGTACATTTTGTGTTTGAGGTCCTTTCAGTATGTCTCTGGCACCAGAATGGCTACTGAGAAACCTGAAGTCTTCTGACAGCAACTGTGTCCCTTTACTTTTTTTTAATATATTTTTTAAAGATTTATTTATTTACTTGAGGGAGAGAAACAGAGAGGATGCACAAGCACAGAGGGATGGGCAGAGGCAGAGAAAGACTTAAGCAGACTGTGCTGAGCACAGAGCCCGACAAGGGGATCCATCTCACAACCCTGACACCATGATCTGAGACAAAACCAAGAGTCGGACGCTTAGCTGACGGCACCACCCAGACGCTCTGTGACCCTTCACTTAGATTCTCACCTCCTACCGAACCTACTCACCTGGTACCTAACCCACACAGAACTTCTCATACGCCACATCCCAGCACCTCTAATTAGTTTATGTAACATATGCTGGCCCTCAGCCTAGAATATTCTTACCCTCTGGCAATGTTAATGGTAATATTTTCACTGATAGCCAAGGTCAGGTTAGCTACAGCTTTCTCTTCTCTGTGTGTATGGTAATATGTCTGTTTATCGATCTCTCCAATTAGCAGTGAGATCCTATAGGACAAGGAACTTATTTATTTATATTAATTTCTTAAATTTGAGCATAATGTATGGTATATAGAAGAAATACAATAACTGATGAATGAATGAATGAATGGGTAAATGAATGAATTTCAAGCATTTAAAATAAATCTAGGTTTCAAAATTAAAGTTGGACATTGACAGGAAAAGTGAGATCAGGAAGACTGGACACTGTTCACTACTGAGTATATTTCTATTGTCAACAGGAGAATAAATCAGTTCAGAGGGCTACTGAATGCATTAGGAATGTGGATTCCTGTGTATAAGTTTCTGGGCTCCAATCCTTTCTTAATAGTCCCTTGCTGTGTGTCCTCAGCAAACTACTAAACTTCTCTGAGTTTCAGTCTCTTCAATTTAAAAATGAGAATATTGGGAGTCTGTACTATCAATTGGATTCAAGTCAGACTAAAAGAGAAAATATGTAGATGTTTTTAGCAAAATACTTAGCTCACATTAGGGACTGAGAAATGTGAATGGCCCCAGAGATATGATACTGTCTTACTACCTTGTGGTTATTCTATAGGAAAAATAGGTCTGGCCTATTGACTGTGAGCAAAAGTATACTGTCTTAAATAATGGAAGAGTCTAGTTTTTTCCAGCTAAGCCTGAGAGTGATGCTTTATGATAAGGCATTGATTCTTAAACACTTAAAATCAATATTGACCCGAAAGTTGTTCAGCTTAATTAAAGACATACACATGTGCCTACCCTCACAGGCACTGCTGGGCACTGCAGCAGATTCAAGGCATAACAGAAGATGCCCTTGACTGTGAAGAATTTATAGCATGGGGAGATTTTAAGGACTATTTAAAGTAGTCAGCAAGTTCCCATTTTCTGAAGGAGAGGCTAATCCAGCTTACATAAATTATGGCATATTGGATAAACACACTTGTTAATGGGCTGATTACTCATTTTTCCTGGATTTCTACTAAAGAAAGCTAGCAGCAGCATATAATACAAAAGAGGATTTGGACTAACCTGCTTAGCAATCTTCACAGACACAACAATCTTACCTGTGGCCTGACCTGGCATTTATTTAGAAAGAATGACTGACTCTCTTCATCAATATTACTTGCTTTCTGATTACTTTCATTTACTTGAAAAAGACTGCCATTGCCAAATATTTTTGTTGTTACTGTAGTCAAGTTGTGAGAACAAAGAGTAAAGAATAAATTAAACTTGAAAGACATGTATTTACATCAAGGATTCCATAGCTATGTGCATTCTCATCTTTTCTCTTATACAAGCATGTATGTGTGTGCGTGTATGGAACCTGATCATGAGAGAACAAAAAATTTCATGGGTGTAAGTCAGTACAATATCATACATTGGATAAAACTTAAGCAAAATATCCTGAACAAGGCATTTTACTTGCTTTTCCCATGGCCACCATTAAAATATTGACAGTAACATTCAGGAATTTTCACCTAGCACGGGTATCGTTCTACAACATTGGACTTAAATGTTCTTTTGTTGGAGACAATATGAAGACAACCAAAGAGCCCAAGCTGATTTAACCTACACACTACGACACAAGTGTATTTTACCATGCAGAGAGCATGGGCATACACACAGGCTCACACATGCACCATAGACACATCCACTGAGACCTGTGTGCACTCATACACATGCACACATGTGCACAAGCACACCATGTGCACACACATGTCTGCGAGCTCTAAAAACCAATGATCAGTATCGTGCTACACTCAAAGTACCCAACTCCATCCTCTCCACACAGTGATACTTGAATTTATTTTCCTCAAATGATCCTAAGCATTCAAACATCAGATCCTAGATAAAAGCTGAATCCTTATATTTTTGACCCCAAAACACAAATATTTCAGAAGGAATGGGGAAAAAAAGGCACATCTCAACTGTTGGCAAGAAGAGAGGGAAAAGGTTTAACGGCAAGAGCACACACTTATCTTGATGAATTATCCAGTCGCCCATGGATCCAGTCAGAGATGGGCTCAAATTCACTCCATTAAAAATTTCTTTAGGCAAAACATATAACTGGATAAGCATCTCTCCTTGTCTTCAATATAAAAGTTATACATGTATTAAATGATATATTATATAAAGAGTTTTCTAAACTTTCAAGTGCCATGCAAATGTGAATTATTATTAGTTATTATTTATTAACAGTTTCTCTATATGAAAATCCTAAATTTAGGACTCCTGGGTGGCTCAGTGGGTTAAAGCCTCTGCCTTCGGCTCAGGTCATGATCTCAGGGTCCTGGGATCGAGGCCCGCATTGGGCTCCCTGCTCAGCGGGGAGCCTGCTTCCCCCTCTCTCTCTCTGCCTGCCTCTCTGCCTCCTTGTGATCTCTCTCCCTCTGTGAAATAAATAAAATCTTTAAAAAAAAAAAAAAAGAAAGAAAATCCTAAATTTAAAGATTGCTTGTGCTCTTTCCGTCAAATAAATAAATAAATCTTTTAAAAATTGTATACAATTTTATGATTCCCTTCATTCTCTGAACAGCTATGAAATTCATCATGACCAAGGGAACCTCTTGGAGCAACAAAACTACCCTCCCTGTATAGTTAAAGTTCAAGTTAAAATTATCAGAAAGCTCCAGAAAATCTAATTGCCCATATTTTTTATTAATAAAATAAAATGCAATTTAGATAAAATAAGTCACACAAATGTACATTCAGTAAATTTAGACAACTGTGTACACTTGTGTAACCAACACCATAATCAAGATAGAGAACATTATCATCGCCCCCAAAATTCACCGTGCCTCTTTTCAATTTCTCCCAACTAAGCCCCAGGCAGCCAATGTTCTATATTGTCATTATGTATTTTTGAGGCTTCCACATAAATGTAATCATATAGCATATATTCTTGTCATTTGGCTTCTTTAGCACAACAGTGTTTTAAGATTCATCTGTGTTATTGCAAAGAGCAATAATTCAGTCTTCTTCACTACTCATTACTATTCATGGTATGTATAGATCACTATTTATCCATTCACCTGTTGATGGACATTGGGTTGTTTTCATGGTCCTTTATGGATAACGTTGCAATAAACAGTTTTATATTGGTTGCTATGAACTAAATTGTGTCCCCCACCCCAAATTCATATGTTAAAATCCTGGTCCCCAGAATGATGGTATTTGGAGACAGGGATTGGGGAAAGTAATCAGGTTTAGATGAAGTCTTGAGGGTCGGGTCCTCCTGATGGGGTTAGTGGTCTTATAAGAAGAGACACTACTCTCACTCTCTCTGTCTGCCAAGTGGTAACAGTAGGAAAGTGGCCATCTACAAGCCAGGAATAGGGGTCTCAGCAGAACAGGGCCATATTATCATCCTGATAATGGACTTCAAATTTCCAGAACTATGAGAAATACATTTCTGTCGTTATCACACCAAAAGCTGATTGATGCTAGCCTTTGAACATGTGTTCTCAATTCTCTTGGGTAAGTTCACAGAAATGAATGGAACAATGGGTTTGGTAAGTGTGTGTTAACTATGCTAACTGAATTGACAAACTGGTTTTCAAACTGTCAATCACCTTGCACCCCACTGTAACTTTTCAACTGTGTCAACATGAGTGCCGGTTGCTATATATTTTCCCAAAAAATGTTGTCAGATTTATCCTCTCATAATTAAGAAAAATAATCAAACATAAAACAAACTTGAAAAAATGTGCTATGAACATCTGTATTCCACCACTTAGATGATACCATTAAAATATTTTTTTCTCAAAAATCCTCCTACATATCTATTAATACAACTTATTTTTGGTACATTTCAAAGTTAATTGCAGACACAGTTACACCTTTGCTGAATACTTCAGCATTCAAATCATTAAACAGAATTCAGCATTTATTTATTTTTATTCTCTTGTGAATTTTAAATACAACTAAATGCACAAATATAAAGGTACACTTACTGTGTTCTGAAAATTGCTTATAGTGGTTGGACCACTCCCTGTAAAGAATTAAAACATGAAGCTCATTCCAAGATTCTTTTTGGCCTTGACTGTTAATGGAAATCAACATTCTGATTTTTTTTTCCGTTATAGATGAGTTTTGCTCTTGAATCTTGCTCTTTGTTCTTGATTTTTATTTTCTTCATCCAGCATCATGCTAAAACATACATACTGAATCACGCAGCATACATATTTTATAGAATGGGTGCATCCTTGGGCAAGCACAATCACCTCCAGACAGCCAGTGATGTATCTGGCTTCCTAGGAGTTGCTGTCCCCAGTTAGGAGTAGCTTATTGTTCAACCAGTGTTTGGTCAGACTCTGTGCATAAGTCCCTAGTCCCAGAGAGGAGCTACGTGTGGTTTATGGAATTCCCAAGTCTCTCCCAAACCCTATTTGAGTGATGCAGCCTGGTACATGGTACCTAACCTTGCTGACCTCTAGGGCTGGCCGTAATTCCAGGAAGGCTCTTCTTGGCTTTCCTCCTTCTCTAATTATCTGTTAAACTTGGGGTTCCTCTGCTCGTTCACTTGTTGCCACTAGTACTATGGAACCATGAAGTTCTTTCTCAGTGCTCGCCAAAGGACCTCAAGGTTTTTTTGTTTGTTTTTTAAACACCCCTTGGCATGGAATTCTCTATGCTTTGTTCCATGAAAGGTTTGTACACTCGGGCAAAGCTTGAGGGCCTCTGGCCTCTAAGTACCTCTAAGCAGAACTTCGGTAACACTACATCTGGGCAGAGTTCAAAAGCAGTGGCCTATTACTTCCAGAGGGACACCACTGCTGTTTGAGTGGGTATTTGGGGACATTGGGCTGGTATATATTTTCTAAGTGAGCCGGAGCAGGGGTGACAGAGGTTCAGTATTCTCAGCCTGAAGCAGAATCTCCACGCTGTGGCCAGGGAAGAGGTGGAGGAGAGGAACTATGTGTCAGTCCCCTGAGAGATACCAGCTAGGAAAACAGCCTTTGCAACATGAAGCTGGGCAGATGGTAAACACTAGCGGCCCGTTCTCCCACAGAGACAGCCCTGGGCTGGCAGCTTGACGGAGACAGAACCCGGCCCCAGCCGTGCCTGGCGATTTTCTTGACTCCCCCCTCCGGGCACAGAGCCCTAAAGTAGTTTCTGTAAGAACCTGTAAGATGGACCTTCTGTGCAGAGAGAGAGGGAGTTGTAACTCAACACCAATGACTTTTGCCGTTCTTACTGAGAATAATCAGGAAACTTGAAGGGATGTTTTTATATTTGCTGTACCCCTTTAGAGAAATTTCCATACATGTCAAATGATCATTTTTGATGACTCGTTCTAGTTAAATGTTTATTTTGTTGGGAGTAGGCTACACTTCTCGCCCACAATTCCAGAAGTAGAGCCTGTGATTGAGCCTCATTCATTGCACAGATCAGTAATTTTTGTTTTTCCTCTGATTTTCTTGATTAACCTAGCTAGAGGTCTCTAAATACAGGTGAAATTACTAAACAACTATCTTTTGTTTTCATTGGAATTTTTCTGCTGTTTGTGCATTTTTCTCTTTCATTTCTTTCTACTCTTTTATTTTTCTCCTGTTTCCTTTGTTCTCTTTTTCTTTTTATAGCTTCTAAAGACAGAAGCTTAGGTCATTGGTTTCAGACCTTTCTTCTCTTAATATAAAACCTGAAAGCACTATATTTCCCTTTAATCGTTTTTTTGGCTATATCTTATAAATGTTCATTCTGTTCAAAATATTTTAATTTTCCTTTTGATTTTTTTGACTTTCAGTTATGTGTGTGTAGTTTTCTAAATATTTGGAGATTTTACAGATATCAATTTTTTATTGATTTCTAGTTTAATTATTCTGTGGTATTAAAACAAACTGTGTTTGTTTTCAATCATTTTCAATTTATCAAGAATCCTTTTGCGTCCCAGTGTTATACTGATGACTGTTTCACTTTGATTTGAAAATAAAATTCATCCCTCTGTTGGTAGTGGAATGTTCTGCAGAATGCAAGATGGTCCAATTGCTTAACAATCAAGTCTTACTGTATCGATTACTGAGAGTGGCATTATTGATGTCAGTAAATCAAATTCTGGATTTTCCATATATAGTTTGGTACATTCCCACTGCCTTCTGTGTTGCTTCTTATCATTGCATCCAAAGCTGTTCTTATTCAGAATACTGAAAAAGTCTATTTCCACATTTCCTCTGCAATGAATAGCTCCTTGCCTGAAGGTTCAGAATTCTTTTTTTTTTTCCAAGGTATGGAAGAAAATTTATTTAGCTTTGTGAGGCTTTACTTTCACAATAATACATACCCTTGGCACTCTAAGACCCTATTAAAGTTTCATAAATTGCCTTAATAAGGTAAATATTTAGGTTGATTTTATGAGACTTTCAGACATTAAGTTTGAGAAAGTTAGAGGTTTTCAGAATTTGCACACATGATGACAATCAAAACAGTAAAACAAATTAAAGAATGAGAATTTCTTAACAGTCCTAATAACATAACAAGTTGCAATTTCTAATCAAACATCTATTCCTAGGTTATATTTATTTTCATCTCATATTTTCCATTTTAAACGCTGGCATTTTCTTCAGAATATAGGTTATAAATAATCTTTTGTATTAACTTCCAGTTTTAATACCACAAAGTCAAGGTTCAGAATTCTGCTTTCTCCAACCTCATAAGCAAAATCTCCTCTTCTCTCCTTTTATCTTGCAGTTGCGCCTTTTTTATTCTTTTATTGTCAGTTTAGTGTAGATTCTGGAAAGTCAACTAAATACATCTATGCTTCCATCTTCTTTAACTGGATATCAGTATTATAATGTCACCAGAATGAAGTTAAAAAAAAAAATCTAATGTCCAGTATTTTTTTTAAAAGTAGCTTAGTAATTGATGGTACTGTAGCTAATTAGAACAACATACCATAATTGAAATAATTTTTAAATTTAAATTTTTAAATTTTAAATTTCTAAAGCAATCTAGTTTACATTTAATGTGACTCCAATAATATTTTAAAATACTCGTTAATTACAGGACAATAAGAATTGAATGGTACACTCAAGATGTTAGGAATGTATTGGAGTAATAAAACTATAAATCCACTTCTGATCTCCTCTCATTTCTATATTCTCTAAGTCTACTGCAATGGGTGAATATTTTCACAATAAAAAAGAAACTAGGCAATAGAAATACATGCATGGAAAAATGTCTTAAATGCATGAAAGCTTCATTTCTACATCTTTTGTAAAAATCAACGTGCCCCTCTCCATGGGTAGCTGACCAATTGTTTCTACCAGCTGGACACACTGGCAATCCACCAAGAGCGTGGAGATCACACCTAATTTCCATAATTATGGAAATTGTTTAGCAGCTGCTTTTCTTTTCTTTTTAACCTTTCTATAGAAATATGTATTTTATAAAAGAATTTGAAAATAATAAGTAGTCTATCTTTTTACCATGAGTATAGACACTGTAGACAAATGAAACAACCTGCCATTAACTAGCTACCTAAATCTAGGGGAAAAATATATCCTTTCTCAATATAAATATTTTTATCTGTTGAACAAAAGCTTGACTCCAATACACTTCATATATAATAACTGAGAAATCTTTTTGGAATGACTTACACTGATTGTTTTTAAACATCCTTTGAGAATGCTTCATTTAACATCTCAGTAATCTTTTATTCCCCCCCCCCACCATTGGAACACCTTAGGTCGAAGAAATCTCTAATAATTCCATTTATTCATTAAAATGTTTCAGGGCGCCTGGGTGGCTCAGTGGGTTAAAGCCTCTGCCTTCAGCTCGGGTCATGATCTCAGGGTCCTGGGACTGAGCCCTGCATCGGGCTCCCTGATTGGCAAGGAGCCTGCTTCCTCCTCTCTCTCTGCCTGCCTCTCTGCCTACTTGTGATCTCTCTCTCTCTGTCAAATAAATAAATAAAATCTTTAAAAAAAATGTTTCAAACAGCTTAGTAAGTACGTGCTATCCTAATAACTTAATAGAGTATTGAACAATTTATGTTCAATGAAATAATAATTTCATTTTACTCTTACATTATCACAATTACTGATGCTAAAACTGATTTTTGAGCTCTACGACCTCTCAAACCTTGGAGTCATACTGGACACTAACCACCATCTTCACTTCCTATTTTGCACTGATTGTCTTGCATTATATTGGTACTTTCATTTTATTTTGGCAACCAATAAAAACCCAGCTTCACAATGACATCATTGAAAGATACATCATGGGATCAAGTTGAAACTGAAATATATCAAGCTAGTATCGGCAATAGTTACCAACGGATATTGAATACTCTCCCTTTTTCTCAAAATATGTAAACTGTCCCTCAGAGTCCTCTATGTGGTTCTCTAAGATGACTCAAAATATAGTTTTGGAATCATGGATTTATATTCTATACCTCGAAATATTCAGAAAGCTAATATCGATTCAGTTTTTTTGGAGGCATGCTAAAAGACATTGGAAGATCCTTCCATAAAGTGTTGGTAAGAGCCAGAGCTAAAAGCCCTAAATTGTATCTAATTTAATTAACCTGCTTCATTGATAAAAACATTGGAACACATAGATTCCAAGATTAGGCTTGTTAAAGAACACAGAGCTAATTAATGGAATAATCACTATTATATCACTTTTGATATTCTATTACAATATTCTATTGACTCACCAACTTTGATTACTGAATAACAAGAATCATATCTTGACAGGGGGCACTGGCAGGGGGCTCAATAAATTTCTCCTTAACTTTCTAAGAAGTTCAGATAGACATTCCTAAAAATTCAGGTCTGGTTTTTTTGTTTTGTTTTGTTTTGTTTTCACATCATGATACCTTTGAGAAAATAATTCTTATAGTCACATGATCCAAAACACAAACTTTAATTTGTTCACTAGTTTGACAGAAAAACCAGTAGTCTTCTTGCCTCTTAATACCACATATTCATATTTCATGAGAATAGCTTTCAGAGGGACACCTGGGTGGCTCAGTTGGTTAAGCGTCAGACTCTTAGTTTTGGCTCAGGTCATGATCTCAGGGTCCTGAGGTCAAGCCCCATATAGGGCTCTGTGATGGGTGCAGAACCTGCTTGAGATTCTCTCCTTCTCCCTCTACCCCCCCCCAAAGAAAAGAATAGCTTTCAGACTATCAGCACTAATATATACCCATCTTAATCTGATTAACTTTTGTCTTATAGAACAGCCTAAAAATCTGCTTATTTCAAATTTACTTAGTTATCTGTTTTCATGGCACTCAGCTACGAAAAAATCTAAGCAAACCCAAGGAATTGATTATAAAAATGACTACTAATTATCTCGAGATCTACATGTATTATTTCATTGCTATATCCCTTTATTCAGTCTACCAATTTAATTAAAATTCTCTTAATTCCCATATGCTGCTATTGTTCCTGGGAATACAAAGTAGTATAAAATGCTTATTGTCAGTAGTTTAAAATTTAGGAAATTTGTCAAATATAAAGAACTAGCTGTAATAAAATGTGATGAATGTTTCAGAAGCTCAATCATGGTACTAAAGAGAAAGAACAGTTCATTCCATCTCTACAGTTCAGGGAGTACTTCACCGAGGAGTGTTAATGAAACCAATGAAGAAAATGTCTGGCCAGGATGAAGGAAATGTATGACCATACAGAGTCATAAACTTTTAGGACATTTTTAGGAGAGAACACACGCCTAGGTATGTCAAAGTTTGGAAAGGAGAAGAGATAAAGGCTAAATATTACTCTGGAAAGGTATCGTTGAGGAAACGGAGTCTCAGGGGGGTAACTCATAGTACTGGGAGGGGGGCGGGACGCAGGGTCTTGCACTCAGAATCCCATAACATTCTCCTTAAAGAGTATATTTCCTCCCAGTAAAAGGCTGAGCTTTGCTTCCAGTTCAAGTTTTCAGGCAACGTCACAGGCACCAGACTCAACTGTGACTGAGCTCAATCATCAGCTGACCCTGGCATTCTATTTACTTTATCAGGTCTCAGAGCTCCATCATAAAATGTGCGTAATAGAGATTTTTGAAGTATTTGTATGTAAATTAAATGAGAGGATGCATTTACATTGCCTATACAATGACTCGCCCACAGAAGTTGTTTGAAAGAAAATAAAGACAAGAAGAGAGAAGAAAAGTTAGATTATCCCTCCAGTTCAAAATCCATTAAACTGCACCACTTAACATTTCAACACTAATGTTTTAATCCACTTTGACATTTTCCTTAAGACAAAGTTAGCAAAACCCAACAACCATAGGAGCTGATAATTAACAGAGCTGAGAGAACATAACAAAATTTAAGTTGGCATGATTGTATTGTAACTTTGGTAGAAATGAAAGAACTGGACAGCTCATGCCCAACCCAAGAGATCTCCAATGTTAAGTCCAAGTTCAAGTGGAAAGACATCATGTTGAAATGAAGGTATGGTTTTGTCAGATCTTCCCGTTTTTCAAGAGAAGCTAGAAATCTGGATTTTCTAATGTGATATCTTCAATAAGCAAATGTTTTCTTTCAGCATTAACCAAGTACCTTCTGTACCCCCTGAATCAATAGGACCTCAATTCCATGGCTATTCTGAACCAGTGTTAGAGAAATGTTTTATTTTTATGCCAAGTTATATAAACTTTGCATAATTTTGCCAGTCTTTACTGCTTAGGTTCACACAAATGCACTGCCCTCTATTATGCCTGCTGGCTAGCTAAAATGACCTTGGGGAAATGTATGTTGTTCATACATCTTACCTGTGGGTATCAAAGGCAAAGGGAAGTTGAACTGAGTTCACCCCCTAGAATTGTTTTGGTCATTCCAAATAGAGTGAAAACAGGGTAAATTCTGGGGGAAATGACAATTTTGCATAGTAATTAGTTTCTGAGATAACAAATGAGGTGAGATTGCTCCCTTTCCAGCATTATAAACTTTCTGGGCTTCAGGCATCAGGTGGCCTGGTTGGCCAGGACCACAGAGAGAGACTGCAGTAATAAAGTCAGGGAGAAAGGAAGGAAGATTTCCCAAGAGGCAGATTTCCATGGAGAAAGCTGGAGGCATTTAGGAAAACAAATTATTCCTTGCATCTGGGGCAACGCTTCTTCCCAAGCCTGGCACTCAACTCACACCACCTTGGGCTGAGATTGGGCATTTGCCATCATTTGCCCTCTGATGCTCATTCCCCTTCTCTAACTTTGATCCTTTTTTTGGCACTACTTTTCTTCCTTGCCTGCTTCTTTTCTTGTCAAAAGGAGTTTATCAGATAAAGTAAAAAGTTATCCAGTTGTCTCTTTAGAAAAAAGGCCATTATGAAACACTAATATGAATTAATAGAGAAGGTAATTATAGCACCATATTTTTGGACACTATTCTGATGAGCATTTGGGTTTGTGCATTTATTTCATTGCCTTTCTTATTGCCCCAAGGCTGCTCAGCCAGCCAGTGGAAGAGCACTGATTTAGCATTTAGAGTTCTGGGTTGAATCACTAAAACAAAGTGACAATAGGAAAATATTTAAATTTTTTAAGAGTTGGGCTTTTCATCTCTCAGTTACAGTATTTTGAGCTCTGTTGTCATTGCATTGCTCTGAGGATTAATATAGTTAATTTCGATAAAATCACTACTATTCTCCCCACACCCCCACCCTGAAAACTGACTTGAAGTACCTCACTCACATGAACTTCCTCCCATCCCCAGCACACACAAGATTTATAAAAGGTAGAAAAAATAAACAAATCTATTCCCTGCAAATATCAACCAAGAGCTCACAGTCTAGATCAGGGAAAAGTAACGGTGATCTGAAGTAAGTCCACCAGGATCTGCACAATTACCACAGATGTTAAATTCTGCTCGGACTAGTCTAAGATACAAGGTGAAAAGGAGCATATGGTCACTAGTAAAATTATTCTTTTTTGGGCTGCCTGGGTGGCTCAGTCAGTGGAGCACCCGCCTTTGGCTCTGGTCATGATGCCAGGGTCCTGGGATCGAGCCCCACACCCAGCACTCTGCTCAGCGGGGCTCTCTTCTCCTTCTCCCTCTCCTCTGGGTTTGTGCTCACTCGTGCTCTCTGTCACCCTCTTTGTCTCTCTCTCAAACAAATAAATAAAATCTTTTAAAAAATAAACAAAATTATTCTTTTTTACTCACAGTTAAAGAATGCTCCAATTTTTCTGAAGAAGCAAAATTTGGAATTTTGTTATCATTTCTGTACACAGGGTGTCCTCTATTGTGGCCTTACGGTATTCTACAACGTCTTGATGTGTAACCCTATTTAAAAATAATGTTCAGTGGAGTCACATCATATCCATTATTACCACTGACCTATACTTGATTTTTTTTATTTACCTACCAGAGAATTGCAAGCTGACTGGAATATGCGGGTTATCTCGGGTCCTAAGTGTAGCTGATTATTTGTTTTTTCATCAGAATTGTGAGAAACAAGCAAATGATAATACAAATGAGAAATATTTTCTGGAGGAGGCAGGGCAGAAAGAATGATAAAATACAGTCCAAATATTCCTCGGTCTTTGATATGTAATTGACGCCTAGGACTTTGGACTTTGCCGTTTGAGAAGTGGACTCTTGAGTGAGTACTACTACTGACTCTTTGACTCAAAGCATTTTCTTTTCATATGTGGTTCGAAAACACTCTGACATCCTACAGCTGAATCGGAGAACTGGATTTTCACAGCACACACAACTGCGATTCAGATTAGAAAGAAGTATTTATTAAACACGTATTCAAAAATGTTAACAATGCAAAGCAGTTGTGCGGGACACTTAAACTAAAGTACAACATGAGGACTGAGGCATTCATCTGTGCGGTTTATTACACTGGCATCGAGCTCTGTCATGTCTTTCTAAAAAGCACCGCTTGAGTACCAAACTGGTTCGGAGAAAAGAAAAGGAAGGAAATAACAATTGCAATCACTCTACTTTTACAGAGTCAGTAAAAAAAACATGCAAAGAAAAGACTTCTATTCTTGATGCTGAGCGACTTTTAAATAGAGTTATTCTTGACACTCTGAATGAAAAATAAAATCCATCAGAGGAATAAATATTCAATAGGAGGAGAGCCCAAATATTCACAAGATAAATAAGAAGCAAGGCACCGGGACAGTGCTTTCTAACCAATGGGGAAAAAAATATCATTCTGCACTTTCTGGGGGTTTCCTTTCAATGTCACCTTAATAATGAAAACCGGTTTTGGTGAAGTGAAATTAAAAGCTAACTGAATACCACAGCCTTGAATTTTATTCCAAGACATTTTTAAAGCTATAATATTCGACTTAAGATGCCGCTAAAACTTACTGCCTCATTTTTGTAAAGCAGTTTGCTTTTCAAGGGAAAATAATTGCTATATACAAAGAAAATGTGCCTTAGTTTCTGGAGAATAAGGATGTTTCTCTATATAGGAATTAATATATATGCTACATATTTCTTTTGCCACATAAACATTTGTTTTCTATATACAAATGCACTTTTGCAAAGTGAATAATAAAAGTACTGTATTCTCTTTGGTCCCCAAGAGGAAGAAGAGAGGAAAAGAACAGGAGTCTCGCTTTCTTTCTCTGTTAGACTTTCACGCTTCATTCATGGGCTTTCTCTGTCACAGTTCCCTCTGCTGAAGCTTTCCATCATACTGACAGGATGGAATTGTCCTTCAGGATTGATTGATTGATTGATTGATTGATTTGACAGAGAGAGAGATCACAAGTAGGCAGAGAGGCAGGCAGAGAGAGAGAGGAGGAAGCAGGCTCCCCGCTGAGCAGAGAGCCCGATGAAGGGCTCGATCCCACAACCCTGAGATCATGACCTGAACTGAGGCAGAGGCTTTAATCCACTGAGCCACCCAGGCGCCCTGGAATTGTCCTTCAAAATTCCATATTTTCCTAGTGATTATTCCAAAGAGCTTCTTTAAACCACTCATCATGGCTCTCGGGCATGGTTTTGCCTTGGAGAGGCAAGGCTCCTGAGGGCAGAGGCTGGGTCCCCCATGCCACAAGTGTGTTTTGTGCCTGCCAGGTGCAGAGGGGAGCCATGTAGTTACACCCGGCATGAAGGAAAACCTCAGAGTAACCTCCACCCAACCCAGCTGTGAGAAGAGGAAGTCTCCATTTCAGAAGGAGAGGAACAAGCTTTCTGTGATCCCGAAGGCACTGGTGTCCCTGTCCTGCCTGCCCTGGGGGTAACTAAGGCCAAGTTTAAGAAAGTCTTAACTCCCTCAAACACACATGCTTTCACACGTCCTACATTTTTACAAATGACATTCAAGCACCTATCTTCCCTGACGAAGAGGGAGTCTTCTTTCTCCAAGAGAAATGTTAAATTCACCCATCGGTATAACTGGTTTGGCTGTTTCTATACATACTGTTGAGAGGACTGGCTCTACGCAGTTTAACAAATATCCCCTGCTTCAATAATAACTTGAAAGTAAAAATTCCTCTTGACAGTGTCATGCTGGTTCTCGTCAGACGTCAAGCTTGCCGCTCTTTTCAGTGTGATCTGCTCAGACACCTTCTCCCATACCATCCCAACGTTTCCCTTTCACAAGGATCTAACCAGTCATCCTCACCAGGCCTTTCTGTGTAGCACAGATCCCAATCCTTATTTCTCTCCTAGGGAGTTCTTTTTTCAGACTCCTGATAGTATCTCCCCCCAGATCAAAAATAGGGTCACCTGGTTGAGAGAAACAGTTTTCCACTTCTTGGGTTCTGAGGATATAAGGACTGGGATCACGTTCCCTCCCTTCCTGGAAGCCCCTGTACTCCAGTGGAAATCGTCCACTTCCACCCTACAGTCTGTATCTGAGGCTCCTGGGAATGGCAGGCAGCATCCAAGCTGCCGCAAATCCGTTGCAGCCTTGCATCTAAGCAATGGTTGATCTACTCGACTTCTATCTGCATGATGAAAATGAAAGAGATCCTCTCAGTGATGCCTCCCATAGTCATGAAACTCTGCTTCAAGGTAATTGCTGTTCTCTCTCGTGCACACGGAAGTGACCAGCATCACTGTTATGGATTCTTAGATAATCACAAATGGCGGCTTGGGAACCATACCTCTCCTCAATGCTCAGTGTGTAAAACCAACAAAGACTAACTAACACGATGTAAAAATATATGTGCTTTTGTGAAGAGGCAATGAAATCGTTCCTTTATTACCAAAGGAACAACTGTGTTCCACGTCTGTCTCTGACACTCTCTGTGTGACTAACTGCTATCTCCCCTCTCTGGGTATTAGTTTCCAAATCTGTCATGTAGAGAATCCCAACAGAGCTTAACAAATTATATTAAGTTATTATTTGTCAGCAACGCAATATTATTTGTATTCTAAATGTTCAACATATAGTGGTTGAGAAGATCCTCACATACACCGTTGAGCACCAAACAAATCAAATCATGATCATGAGGACAGAATTATGGATAAAAGTTCCATGCAAACACTGTAAGGTCCGATTTGCTTAAGGAAACAACAGTCTGACCAAATCATAGATCTGGAGAACAGCAGGGGTAGAGTTTTAAGTCAGGGTTTTCTTAGGCCAAGCCTTGAGCTCTTTCTACTTCAGTTTTGCTATCCACAATGACTGCATAAAGATCAAACTGGATATTGCTTATGACAGGAATTTTCCAAGTAAAGATTGTTTTTAACATTTCATGTATAAATGCTACTAATTATAATAATTTTGACACATTCTGTGCCGTTCACAGCTATATTATGCACCCTGATCTGCATGTCATTGGGGGAAAATGTGTTATTTCCAATGTAGTAGGAAAAACATGGGCTTTGGAGCATATTGCTAGCTAGCTGAGCTCTCGGAGCTTCAATTTCATCATCTGTAGAAACACTTGCAGCATTCAGAGAGAAATTAAGTGAAAAAATGAATGCAAAATGCCCAGCATACTCTGCACAAAACTGCAGCTCTAGAAAGGTCAGCTATATCTTCTTAAGTTCAGAGGAAATGTTCCTCTAACTCAATTTTGCAGAATATTAGAACTGAGAAGAACTTCAGTGATAATCTAGCTTAACTCCTTATTTTTCCAGAGGTGGATGATAAATCCTATAGATTTGATTTGACTTTCCAAAGGTCACACAGACAGATTTAAGAAGAGGATTTTGTAACAGATTTGAGGTCCTTTTCTGTGCCCAGAGTAAGGCTGCAACGCATAGTGACAACTGTGGTCTGGAGTTTAGAGAATCTACCTCAAACCACCCTGAAAAGTGAAAAGATGTCATTACTAACATCAATTAAATTACTCTCATTATAAAATGTACTGCATATATTTGTATTCTTTCTCCAAGGCTTTCTGGAAATCGTGCTAAGAAAGTTGAAAAATTGTAACAGAAATATATTTTATAAAATAAATAATTATGAAATTATTTTAAGTACATTTTTATCACGAGGTTTCATGTGAATACATGTAATTCTTAAAATTATCTGTTTAAACGAATAGTTTCATTTTCCAGGGCGCCTGGGTGGCTTAATGGGTTAAAGCCTCTGCCTTTGGCTCAGGTCATGATCTCAGGGTCCTGGGATCGAGTCCTGCATCGGGCTCCCTGTTCATCGGGGAGCCTGCTTCCCCCTCTCTCTCTGCCTGCCTTTCTGCCTCCTTGTGATCTCTCTCTTTCTCTCTCTGTCAAATAAATAAATAAAATCTTTAAAAAAAAGTTTCATTTTCCAGAAAACCAAGTAACCAATTTTTATCAGTAGACGGCATTATAACTTAACTCAACCTAAATCAAGTCAAATCCATGTTTAAGACTTTCTTTCCATTCAAACTCAAGCTAGGAAGCACTGGGAGAGGGAAACAGGAACTTCTCTGTAGAAGAATCACTAAAGAAATGGCAATTTATTTTGACTGACTGTCGAGTTTATTCACTATTAGTTTTGCTTTGTATGGGCTTACAGTACTTTTCAGTGAAAATAATTAGGAAATCTTTCCTTTGTTTTGCTAAAATTACCAGAATGATTCTTCAGTTTCACAAACAAAGCAAAAATGGATGCAACTAACACTTTGCAGGGAGTAGGGAACCAAGCCTTTTGCCTAAAAAGGTCCTAATTATGGCTACATAAGTGAGGCGAAGCCATACCTTTCAATACTAATTGATCTGCAGAGCTTCACTGGTCAGAGGTTAGGAAGTTTTTACAGAGGCGGAAAGTATTTTAGAGGAGAAGTGTCCAAAATTTTACTCTTCTTTCCATGTGGTGACATGCATGATCACTTGTGTTCCTACACCCTGTGAAGTCTCAGGCATGGAGTAGACCCTCGGAAAAGACCAGTTTCTCAACCTGTATCTCTGGAAGTTACTCTTCTATGACCTCCAATATGTGTGTTATGACAATACTTTTCTGGACCAAGGACCCCTGACCCTGCTTACTCAGCACCTCATATAAGTACCAGTTCTAATTGGACAGATTTAGTATGTACTCTTTAATTTTAATATTTTCCATTGAAAATGTTCAGCTTCACCATAAATTCTCTGCTAAGCATGGGTTCTTGCCTACCTACTTCTCTTTTTAAGCTTTTCTTCAGTTTCCTGAACGTGTTCTTATCATGTTCTTATTCGACATCCCCCAGCAGGAATTTCCAACAGCTCAGTATGACATTGACCTCATTCAAGAAGAAACTTACTAGTAACTCATCCCTGAGAATTTATCACCTTGGTATAGAGACACAAAACTTTTCTACCCCTGATGTGGAAATCAATTAAGATTAAAATACAGAATATCTTAGAGACCAACTATCTCCATGGATTTCACATTTTTATTGTAGAATATTTTTGTTAAAGGCTACTTATATGTAGTTTTACACATTTTATATATAAATGTGCATAATAGACAAGAGGACTTATTCATAAGTAAAATTAAAATATTATATGCAATGCCATGTAAAATGACACTTATTTAATGAGACAGCATACCGAAAAATAAGGTCATTTTATAAAGCCCGCGACACACTGATCATTTCTTGGTTTTGTTTTGGTTGCCCAGTATCAATACAACTCTGATTTGCACATTTAATAAATAACTGTACATGGTGACAATGTTTAAGTAAAGAATGCAGAAGAAACCTTATTTTGTTGCAGTCAAAAAAAGAGTGTCTTAGCTGGGACTACCATAACAAAATACCTAGATTGGGAGCCTTAAACAAGAGAAACTTATGTTGTCACAATTTTGGAGGCTAGAAGTTCAAATTCAAGGTGCCAGTATGATTGCTTTCTGGTGAACACTCTTTCTGGCTCACAGCGAGCTAGCTGGCTTTTTGCTGTGTCCTTAACATGGCAGGGAGTGGGGGAAGAGAGAGAGAGAAAGAGAGAGTAGACTCCCCAATGTCTCTCCTTATAAGGGCACTGATCCCATCAAAAAGGCTCCACCCTCATGACTTCATCTCCCTAAAGGTCCATCTTCAAATCCCATCACACTGGGCATTATGATTCAATGTGAATTTTAGGGGACACGATCCAGTCCAAAGTGCAATGTTTAATTAAGAAAAGAATGCAGAAGAGATTTTACTGTTACACTCAAAAAGGAATTAACCCAGTATTTGCTCCACAGTGGGCACAGAGTGTAAAAATTGTATTGTAATACATTTAAACACACAATTTTTCAGTGTTTGTGTTTTTTTTAAATAGTTAAACATAATTTAGAAATGAAACTCAAGTCACAATTGGTATCCCCACAGAAGTACCTCTGCTGAACTCAGGAAAACTGCCTTGCTATTCCAACTCATTTGTTTATAGAATAAAAAAAGTATAGCTTGGGGAGAAGTAAATCTTTTGAGATAAATAAGAAGCTAATAGCCAAGCTAGGACATAGACCTCAACATTCCTGCTGTTTTTCCCATCTCACTTTCTCCATAAACCACTATACAATTAGATCCATGTGAAAATATATCCACTTGTCCTTCATTTTAATCAATTGCTTTACCAATGTCTTTCTTGGGAAAGGCAATCTAATTGAAAAGTAAAGAAAAGTCAATCTGTATAAAGATAGCTACCTTAATTTTATTGTTTCAGTCTACATTTTCTTCACTCAAGATGCATCAATAAGGGAAGTGACTCCAGCTGTGGCATGAGGCAAAAAGAAGAGAGAAAGAGAAAGGGAAGAAGGGAGGGGAGGCTGATGACACATAGATGTCTAGTAGCAGTTAAGAAATACTATTTTAGAACAATGATACTTGTCCTATTGTGCTAAATTCTGCAAATTATATTTCTTGAAAATACATCATAGTAGAATAATGCTGCGGATAAACATGTCATTCATTGTTTAATCATCATTGGTAGTTACTGGGTAGTTACCAAAGACATATTGACATAGCAAATCAATTAGCAGTGAAATTATTATGTAAATCCTTTGTCATTAATTACTTCGATGCCAAATAAATCCAGACTTTATTTTCTCCCAGAGGATAGCATGAACACTTGCAATGATTGCCCACTTATTTTTAAAGTGCTAGTAAGGCTTATGATGAAGACGTTGACTGGGCAACAGCAATATAAAAGATACAAAGATAAGATACACTCTTTAACACTAAGTAAAAAGCAACAGTGTTTCAAAATTGGTTAATAGGGCGCCTGGGTGGCTCAGTGGGTTAAAGCCTCTGCTTTAGGCCCAAGTCATGATCTCAGGGTCCTTGGATTGAGGCCTGCATCAGGCTCCCTGCTCAGCTGGGAGTCTGCTTCCTCCTCTCTCTCTGCCTGCCTCTACTTGTGATCTCTCTCTGTCAAATAAATAACTAAATAAAAATCTTAAAAATAATAAAACAAAACAAAATTGGTCAATACAGTGGGTGATGAATGGAGTACAAGTTCAACAGAAATTTAAATATATCCCTACCATATTACCCAAACATTCCACTCCTATTTACCAAAGAAAACTGAAACCTTATGTCCACACAAAATTGTTAATGAATGTTCATAGTAGCTTCTTTATAACAGCTAAAGTTGGAAACAGTCCAAATATCCTAAAGCAATGTGGCATACCCATACGACTCAGCAATAAAAAGATAATATCTACTTAGAAGCACAATATAAAGGATGAAAATAAAAATAATGTGATTAGAAAGAAAGCATACCAAAGTAATATATAATATATGATTTTTATATAAAACTCTAGAAAATGCAAACAAATCTGTACTGAGAAAACAGATTGGGGGTTTCCTGGGAATAAGGAGGTAGATGGGTTAAGGGATGCATAGGTTGTAAAGAGACATGAAGAAACTTTCAAGGATGATGTGTACTCATTATCATCATTTTAGATATGAGTTTTAGGGTATAAATATGTCAAAACTCATCAAATTTTACCCTTAAATATTTGTACTTTATTACACATCAATTATTCCTTGTTAAGCTGCAGAAAATTAAAATATATATATATTTATCTGACACCTAATGCATGCTACATATTGGATACATAAAAATGAATTGATAATATATAAGCTCTCCCTCAAATGGTAGTGTCTCCCACAGGACCTAGTACAGTAATAAACATGTTGAAAAGTCTTCACCTAATTGCTTTTTAGAAGCCTGACCCTTATAATGGGAAGTAGACAAGAAAGCAAAATTTTAAAAATAATAGTTGAACTTTGTGCTCTCTAATTATCATTTCAACTTTACTAAGACATATATTGTTCTTCGAAAAAGTAGACTATGACTAACTAGAAAGCCATATTATAAATCCTAGAGTGATCATAAAACTAAACAAAATAAAACACAAACAACCATTAAAAAGTATAAGTAAAAAGCCAAGAATGAGGATAAAATGGAATCTTAAAAATTTGAAGACTTAATCCAAATACAGGCAGATAAGAGGACAAATTGATCAAAGAATATTTGGAACAAATGAGAACAGGCAAGATGGTAGATTTTAGTTCAAAAATACTATTAAATGAATAATCTTCTAATTTAATTTAATCATATCCAAACATGAACTTCAACCATACCCATAATATAAACAAAATTAAACTGCCTATAAGCCTAAACGTAAAATGTAAACAAATAAAATTCTAGAATAATACCTAAAATATATTTTGTGTCTTTGATTTAGATAAAAAATTCTCCAAAATGGCACACACACACACACACAACACAATACACACGTGTATACACACGTGTATACACACACACACACACACACACACACACGAGAACAAACTGGCAAATTTGACTTCAACAAATTAAAAACTTCAAAGCTATCCAAAATTTAGTGTTAAGAAAATCAAAAGGAGGGGAGTCTGGGTGGCTCAGTGGGTTAAGTGTCCGCCTTTGGCTCAGGTCATGATCTCAGGGTCTTGGGATCAAGCCCCCCTGTCTGGCTCTCTGCTCAACAGGGCGTCTGCTTCTCCCTCTCCCTCTGTGTGCTCTCTCTCTCTCTCTCTCTCTCTCTCTCTCTCTCTTTCTCAAATAAATAAATAAATAAATAAAATCTTTAAATAAAAAAATAAAAATGCAATTAACACACTGGAAGAGAATATTTGAAAAATACAATCACTAAAAGTCTTCTACGCATAAAGCATGAATAATATTCAAAGTCAATAATTAAAAAAAATTAAATGGGCAAAACTTTGAACAGACTGCCTATTGTGCACAGGTGCCCACAGGAGCACTCAATTTCATCATTAATGAAATGTAACTTAGAATCACAATGAGACACTACTACCTATCAACTTGAATTTGAATGGTGGTACCAGTTTTCTTAGGGTTGCCTTAATAAATTAGTACAAATTGGGTGACCTAAAACAACAGAAATGTATTATCTCCTGGAGGCCAAAAGTCTAAAATCAAGGTGTCAACAGTGTTGGTTTCTTCGAGAGGCTCTAAAGGAGAATCCATCCATCCCTCTCTCCTGCCTTCTGGCTGTGGGCAATTCATGGCATCCCTTGGCCTGTAGATGCATTTTTGCTGCTGTCCCTGCCTCCATCCTCACGTGGTCATTCTCCCTATGTGTCTCTGTTTGTTACCACTTCTTTCCATTTATAAAGACTTCTATTCTAATCCAGGATGATCTCACCTTGAGATTCTTATGTTATTTACAACTGCAAAGACCCATATTCTAAATAACGTCTCATTCTGAAGTTCTGGATACACACATCTTCAGAGAAATCCCAATTCAATTCAGTACAAGTGGTTAAAACACATTTTTTTTTAAGAAGTGAAACAACCCAGTACTGGTAATGATGGAGAGAAACGTAGTCACTCTACACATTGCAGATGAAAATGCAAAATGGTAATCTACCTCAGAAAACAATCTGACAATCTGTAGTAATGTTAAACATATAGGTACCATTTGTACCAGCAATCCTGTCCTCAGTATTTATTTAAAAGAAATGAAAACATAGTCACACAAACCCTTGATGTGAAAGTTCATAGAGTGACTTTATTTGTAATTGCCCCAAGCTGGAAATAAACCGCATGTCTCTCAACTGATAATTTAATAAACAAAATGCAGTGAATCATCAACAGAAGGACTAGTTCTCAGAAATAAAACAACTAGTTTTATAACAAAAGAACTAGGTCAAATGCATTACGCTAAATTACAGAAGCTGGACTCAAAAGGCTACAGGCACACCGTACAACCCCATTATATGACATTCTGGAAAAGGCAGCAGTAGAAAAACAGAAAGCATCTCTGTGGTTGCCAGAGACATCACACCAGGTGAGGGAAGGCATCAACAACAAAATGCTATGACGGAATTTGGGGGAGTGAGGAAGAATGCTCCACATTTTGATTACGAGAGTGAATAAACCTGACAAAAAATAACAAATGCAGGATTTCAGTGAATTTGATCATCATTTCAATTGCAGAAAATAAGAATTTCGAACGTCTTTTCTACTATCCAAGAAGTAGGGAATGAGGAAATCAGATATGTCAACTGACTTTAAAGTCTAGGTTAGCATGTTCCAAATCTCTATGCTGCTCCAATGATGCCTCAGAGGCTAAGTCAGGTACTTGCAGTTGAGTCACACAGGAGAAGGAAAACCACTGACCGGATCACCGGGTGTCTCAACTGTACCCCAATCACAGGAGGGGGGTTGGGAAGGGGGGGGAAGAAAGAAAGAAAAAGGAAAAAGAACGTCGCCAGGTGCCCTTCATCTGAGAAGGATATCCGCGTGATTCTTCTCATTATAGGAAGTTGTCTCTTCCTCACACTCTCGTACAAATAGTGTTCTTTCATGGTACACATGTTCACCTTGACTCTAGGCCATCAGGCCCACCAATAAATGAATATTCTACAGATTCCATACTCCATCCAACTGGTTATGCAGTGAACAATTCAGGCGTCCCAGTTTTTGGACAGCATACAGAGAGAGTCCTTTGATGCCCTTGTAATATTCTCAATTCATTCAGAGTAGTCACTTGCCATATAATTGGAAGTTGTTTGAGGACAGGGCCAGGATTGGACTTTGCTTATTTCCTCACCCCTTGCTCCTGTCAGCCCACAAACATACATTACCAAAACACATTTATGGTCCCCAAAGCATTAGTCATATAAATTCTACCCGTGTTCTTAGTATTTAATTACACACCTAAATTCCCCTAGGCAACAAGGGGATTAGAAAAGGGGACATTCCTCCAAACCTCTTTTCTGGGAAGGAATGCTGTTTCATCTATTACTTCCAAACATGCAGTCAGCGCACTGAATCCGAAGTAAAGCCACTTATAGAGATGAGACAGGCTTTCTTAGCATGCTCTTTCAGATACAGCTTGCCTACAGAACACACATGATTTTTCACCACTTAAACCCACGGGATCTGGGTTCCTCTGCCCTACAAATGCCCAGCCCACTTCAGAGGGAAAATAATCAAGTCATGTTTGCTTCAAGTCTAAAAAAGTATTTCCAGCTTTATCAGCAACAACATTCTCTGTTCAACATCACTATTTGTTTCTCAATTCATTCTGGAATTTGAGAGGGAAAATTATCGTCCTCAAATCTCATTTAAATACCCATGTATTAAGATGAAAGCAGAGGCACATTTGGAAAGGAAAATTACTATCTCTATGCTATTAGCTTATTGTCTTTTCCGATAACATGGGGCCATGAGGAAAACATCTGAGTGCCGAATACAATCTTGGAAGAGGGAGACTCGGAAGACATCTTGTTTTCATTCTGGAAACAATGAGACAGACGTTACTCCACAAGATGGTCCTTGAGACAGTATTTTGCTCAGAGTGTAACCCAATCCACAAACTGCTGAAATGTGTTACAGTATTAAACTTTTGATAGACAGGTATAGTTCAGTAGGTGAGAGACAGTCAGGAAAGAACAGACTTCAGAAGAACCTGTTGGGGCTTTCACCTCCTTACATCCGATGCTATCATTCCTTCGTGACAGCGAAGGCCAGGTTTTTCAGAATGCGGAAAAATGTCACTTACAAGATAAGACAGGAAATCTCATTCTCAACTTCTCCATCCGTAAAATGAGAACTCTAACAAACTCAAACAAAGTGTTGTTGGGGGATGAAACGGGATCATATAATTAAGACAGTTAGCATAATAATGTACACAGGTTGTGATCCAAGTCGGAACTTAACAAAGTGTGTCCTCCAGACAGAAACAGGGCTCCCGGGACTCTGGGGTTGTCACAGACCTGAAGTACTATCAGAGGTATCCGGGAGTCCATCTTGTCATGGTCAAGTGCCCGCCATGCCATCCATCCTTCTTTTTATCTTTTGTTCCTGAAAAAGATTCTGACACTCAAGCAAACGAGTGTTCACGGTATGTTCAGCCTTTGGATACAACATTTTTAAGCAGTGCATGAAACAACGCCTCACTTCCAGAGAGTAGAAAGAATGTAAACAACAGGCTGCATTTCATGGATGTGGCAGCAGACAGAAGTGGGGCCCGCTGAGGACCGGCGGGTAGACATCACGGGAGATCCCGTGCTCTGCAGCTGCCTGCCAGCCGTCACAATCTGTTCCTGCTCAGTGCTAGCCTGCGTCGCTCGGATAGTCCCAAAGGGCAGAGAAGACATTGGGAGAAATCATTGAGGGGAAAGAAGCACTCAAAAAAAAAAAAATCAACTGGATAATAGAGAGCAAAGGAAGGAAATCATGAATGGCTATTAACAGATAAAAACTAGAAGCAGAGAGAAATGAGAAAGGACTTAATGGATGTGTTTTTAGACCACACATCATGCATTTCTACTTGACCCCAGCTGCTTAACTACTGCATGGTCTTAGAATATCATTTAAACTATCTGAGCCTTGGTTTCCCTTTCTGAAAAATGGAAATGGAATTGACTCTGTAGGGTTAAGTGTAAATGTATGTGGAAGTCATTACAATACTACCAGCCCTGCAGGGGTGTCTAATGCCTACATTTGGGAAGCAAAGGAGAATTAAGGGAAGTTTCATGACAGAGTGATGAGATGCTAAAAAGAAAATGAGCTTTGATGTCAAAGAAACCTGGACTTGACTCAGAAATCTAGGGCTTTAGCAGCATTTTGACCCCAAGACTCTAGGCTCAGTTTCCTTAGCTGTAAAATGACAGCAGGAAGCTCTACCTCGCAGGGCTGTTGTAGGCATGAGAGATGGGACACACGGCCCACTTACAACTCTGCATGAACATTCTACTAAAATCACAGTACCTCTTACTGAAAAATACAAGGCATAAAAAAATTAAAAATATATATATTTATTTCCAGAACTTTCAAATATTTGTAAAGGACATTCACATTCACTTAACTACATCCACTTGTTCATTACGCGTCTTCTGGTATTCTTACATCATAAACTGAGAAATAGCATGGCTTACGTAGGATGAAACTAATGTCTCAGAGGTTAATTAATAACTAACTAGGGGCAGGTTTATCTCACTGCAAAACCTAAGCTCTATTCAACTAAAATCCCTTCCCACTGTGCTCTTGTGTCAATACTGAAAAACCATTTACTGCTAACTAACAACACCTCAAATACCACTTTGCATCAGAAAAACGACAGACCTATTTTTCTGGAACTCCAGGACATGCAAGGGCTGTGGCAACTATCCAATAATCCTCTGAAAAAGATGGATATGGGGACCCTAGTCATAAAATATGACAGGAAAATGTAAATGCCACCAAGCAATCTTCGGCAAGTCTTTGGGAAGGAGGGCCTTGACAGCTGAGAGTTTAGTAAAGACCTTACGGCAAAGTCACAAAAATGTCTAAAAAGAAAAGCAAGCCCTGAGAACCAGACCGTGTGAGTTAACAGGGGTCTCAAGCCTGCCTACCAGACTGACCTGATGTTTTTTTCCAGATGCATTAGCTCAAGCCGAGTCCTCGCTGTTGGGCAAGTGGAGTATACTGAAAGGAAACTAGGCTCTCACTGCCTCTGTATCAGCATCTGATAAGTCAAGGAGAGAGAGCAAGGCCTGACTCAAATGTTATGGGAGGAAAAGGAACCATACAGCTCATCAGCCAAAGGCCAGGCTTAACATCACAAGGGAATGTGTACGACCCTCACAGAGACAACGTTCCCAATGCCTATGAACAATTGTCCATGAGATCACAGCTACCAGCAAACTACAATTCAAACCAACCATCGTTCCACTTTTCCCGGGGTGGTTATTTTTCCTATCAAAAAGAAAGTAGAATCCTAGAGGAAAAGCAGTGGCTTAGAAGAGAAAGTCAATGATGTCCAGTCCAGTTACACAACTGCATTGAACAATTTTACAAAGGAAATAGGTGATAACTTTTATATCTTATGATTTGTAATTAATATGGAACTTAGAGTTAAAGCCAAAAAGAGGACACGTGAATTCATTTTTTTTTTATGCCATAGGCTTTTGGTTGGCAGACAGCATTCCAGAATCAGCTTTTTCCTTAGAACCTAGACTTGTTTCTGTTAAGAATGACTATTTCTAATGGAAGGAAGCTGACAACTAAACAAATAGGCATATCCAACTGTTCGCTATATTTTAACATCTGTTAATACATGGTTTGTTTCGTTTTGAGGATGTGGGCAAATAAGAGTGCAACCTTTCAGTCAGGCAATATTTTTATGTTAGTATCATGGAAAATGAAAAATCTTTAAGGCAAGCTCAGGATACAGTGTAGCTGTGAACAGTGGATAGATAAACCCAGGATCATCTCAAAGTAAGTAATTTCATTACTTGATATATACCACTATAAGGAAAAGGACAAACGCAACAGTCATAAATTCTCTCAAAGCCTCTGTAATGTACTTGATAATAACGTTGGGGACCACTGAACAAAATAAAGAACTAATAAATCACAAAGAAGGATCAGCAATGGAACTACTTTAACAACTTGGGAAGAGTTGGGGGATATAGGTAGATCCTGTCCTTTCAATTTGCAAATTAACATAGTATTTATGACACTGCTTCCGGTAGTAAAAAAGATCAAATATACAGCCCAAAGCTGAGTGTAGAAACCTGACTTTGTGTTTCAGGTCTACCACTAGCACTCACATGACTGAGCAAAACTCTGAACATCCCTGCATCTGATTCACTCATATTTACCGCAGCTTTCACAGCTTCTCTAGCTCTAAATCCACGGGTCTAAAAGATGCTTAGGGAAATATATATTCTCAAGTTTCCACCATAACAGGAAATGCAAACAATTGGAATGCCTGTATTAGCTGGGGTTCTTCAGAGGGCGGGAGAGAGAGAGAGAGAGAGAGAGAGAGAGAGAGTTCTCATAAGGAATTGGCTCACATGATTATAGAGGCTGAGAAGTCCCAGGATCTGCAGCTGGCAAGTCAGAGACCCAGGACTGCTGGTCATGTAACTTGAGTAGGAGTTTGAAGGCCTGAGACCCAGGAGAACTAATGATGTAATTCTTACTATGAGTGTAGAAGACTGATGTCCCAGCTCAGGAGTAAGGCAGAGAGAGAGTGAATTCTCCCTTACTCAGCCATTTTTTCTCTTCAGCCTTTCAACAGAAGGGATGATGCCCACCCATGCTGGAAAAGGCAATCATCTTTACTCAGTCTAAAGATTCGAATGCCAATCCCATCCAGAAACACCCTCACAGACACACACAGAAATAACGTTTCACCAAATATCTGGAAGCCCTGTGTCCCAGCCAAGTTGACACATTAATTCAACCAATGCAGTGCTCCTTGGCACTTAATTGGATTGAAGAAGCCTCTTATGACTTTTTTTAATGGGGAAAGAGCATCTTAGTGATACTAAAATAGATGAGGTCAAATGGTAGGAATAAACTATACTTGCTTGAAAGATGCTACCATAAGAAAAGTTGATTTCTAGTCTAAAGACTTGAGCTCATATCCATCCTTGGGTAGCTGAAGTAGAACAATAATTGTGGGCATATATCCGGCTGATGATTTTACTTCCCATGACTCAGTCACTCTGCATCTCAAGATCCACTCTAAGGACAATGGCTATCTATCAGTGAACAAGAGTGTGACGCTGGGGTCAGGCAGTTTCTGTGGGTGACTCATGAACCAATAAAACACTGAATTAAAGATTGTTATTCCTCATAAATGTAAGGGCCATGGAGGTCCAGAAAGCCCAACTGGGGCAAATTCTGGAAGTGTGGACAGTAAGCATGCAGGGGTGTTAGCAGGAATATAATCTATCCAATTTTCTAGCCAGAATGGCTGGGAATTCTGTACTTCACCACAGGCCACACGACATCATGGTGCCACAATGAATACCAGCTGTGAAACCAAATTCAGAGGCATAACTTGCCTCAAGGTATCCTGTTTCTGTTCTTCATCAAGTGGTCCTACTTGAGTGACAAGGAACAATTTCTAGACAAATTAAAGTAAAATTGGTGTATTTAAAACATTAAGACCCTAATTCAACAGATGATTCGAAATCACAGTAATATGTGTACTGAAGAATGCAGAACGTTATATTACAGTCACAAAATACTGAAGACAAGACATGTGGATTACTCTCAGAAAGGCAGTTTAGAGTGCATTTCTCTTCTTTTCTTTTCTTTTCTTTTTTAAGATTTTATTTTTTGACAGAGAGAAACACAGCGAGAGAGGGAACACAAGCAGGGGGAGTGGGAGAGGGAGAAGCAGGCTTCCCACCAAGCAGGGAGCCTGATGTGGGGCTCAATCCCAGGACCCTGGGATCATGATCTTAGCAGAAGGCAGACACTTAATGACTGAGCAACCCAGGCACCCCTGGAATGCATTTCTTGAAAACCATTTTCCAATGTTAGTATTCTTTTGAAATAAAAGTAGTCATTGATCTTGACAAAGGCATAAGTGTAATTCAATGGAGAAAGGATTGTCTTTTCAACAAACCATGCTAGAACAACGGGAAACTGGACATCCACATACCAAAAAAAAAAAAAAAAAAAAAAGTACAGATATAGACTTTATACCTTTCACAAAACTTAACTCAAAGTGGATCTTTGAATTATAAAATGTAAAACCATATAAATTTTTGAAGATAAGATAAAAGAAAGTCTAGGTGACCCTAGGCATAGAGTTGACTTTTTAGGCACAACACCAAAAACACAATCCATGACTGGAAAAAATGCTAAGTGGGACTTCACTAAATTTCTTCCGAGCAAAAAAAAAACCCAAAAAACAAAAAACACTGTTAAGATAATGGAAAAACAAGTCACAAGACAAGTCACAAGATGGAATAAAATATTTACAAACACTACATGTGGTGAAGGACTTAGATCCAAAATTCACAAGAACTCTTAAAATTCAACAGTAAGAAATCAAACAGTGTAATTCCAAAGTGGCAAACAGATCTGGACACCTCACCAAAGAAGATATACTGAGGGAAAATGAGCATAGGAAAAGATGCTTACTATCATAAGGGAATTGCAAATTAATGACCACTACACATCTGTTAGAATGGCTAAAATCCTGACAACACCAAATGCTGGCAAGACAGAACAACAGAAACTGTTATTACTTGCTGGAAGGAATGCCAATATAAAACCACTTTGGGAAAAGGGTTTTGCAACTTCCTACAAAGCTAAACAGATTCTTGTCATCCGAGCTAGCAATCACAATCCTAGGTTTTACCTATGTAAGTGTCCCTATAAAAACCAAAACATGAAAGTTTATGGCAGCTTTATTCATAATTGCCAAAAACTGGAAGCTGCCAAGACATTCTTCAGTAAGTGAATGGATAAACAAATTGTGGTACATCTATGTTGTGGAATTTTATTCAATGAGAGAAAAAAATGAACTATCAAGCCAAAAAAGGCCTGGGGGAACCACAAAAGAAGCCAGCCTGAAATGGCTAATCAGGGTACACACCTGAGGATTCCATCTATGTGACTTTCTGGTAAAGGGAAAGCTATAGAGACTATAAAATTTCAGTGGTTGTCAGCAGCTTTGGTGTAAGACATGGGGAGATTAATAGGTGGATTTTTAGAGCAATGGAATTATTTGGTATGGTGCTGTAATGATGGATATGCAAATTACACCTTTGTCAGGACCCACAGAATTTTTAAAAATACAGAGTGAAGGAGCTGTTGGTTAAGCATCTGACTTCAGCTCAGGATCCTGGGACCAAGCTCCATGCATCAGGCTCCCTGCCCAGGGTGGAGTCTGCTTATCACTCTCCCATTCCCTCTGCTCCTCCCCTTACTCAGGCTCTCTCTGTCTCTCTCAAACAAATAAATAATATCTTTAAAAAAGAAAAAACACAAAGAGTAATTAAACCTTAATGTAAACTATAGTCTCCATTTAATAATAATATATGAGTATCCATTTGTTAATTCTAGCAAATGTACTAACAAGATAATAATGATAGAGGGAACTATGCCTTGGGTAAAGGGAGCAAGACAGGTATTCTTTGTACTTTTGGCTCAAAGGCCTGCAAAACTAAAACAACCCTAAAAAATAGTCTCTTAGCCAAAAAAAAATAAAAAAAATAAAAAAAGTTAAAATCAAAACAGAAAACACCAGAGACCAAAACCAGTCACTAGAAACATAAGATCACAAAACAAATACTGCAAGTTAAACCTAAGAATTCAGTTCTTGTATGGTTTTAACAGAAGTCATCTTTCTGTATTATCTCTGCCTTCCGAGAAGCGGATGGTAGGTACCAAAGAGCCTGAGTAATGTGGCTGCTGAGTCTAGGAACAGCTCTGGCTAAAATACGTCAATGCTGTTTACTTGCTCTTGAAAAAAAAAAAAAAAAAAAAAGGATTTCTCCATGGGCATTATGTGTCTTTTCCATCCCTTTTCAAATACATAGAGATTAAGTTTTTAGATCCACCTGAAATCCACATTCCCTAAGGAGCAGAGAAAGCTACTCTAATTTAGCTACATCTTCCTCATCCATATTTGAACAAACTGTTCCCTAACAAACAGGATTATAGACCTTCTTTTTGTATTTTTTGTATCTTCCTCTGACTGCTTCCCAAAACATCCTTCATTCCTTATCATCTTGTCTTTCTTCCTTTTTAATTCAAATGCTATCAATTATAGGAACACTGTTTTATTCTAGGAACTAGAAAAGAGCTCAATTTCAATTCATGGAGCTGCCACTAACTCACTCTGACCTCGGTCCAAGTATTTGGGCAGCCTAGCCTCAGTGTTCTCAGCTACATGGTGACGGCTGGGGACTACCATTTGTTCAGCATAGTTAATCTTCTCTGATACCTATTGCTATTATGTTTCTTTAAATGTAAATAGCAGTAGTAGTAATGATAATAACAATACTTATAAGGAGGAGGAAAAGAAGAAGGAAATGTCGTTCAATGTATTATGGGGCACAAAGAATTTTATATATCATGCATTATTTAGTCCTTATCCAATCCCATTCTTCCAAGTGTCACTTAGAACCAGTCATTAACTCCTCCTGGAGTGAATGCATTATAAAATTTTTAAATTTCATTCAACATTGCACTTATTATTTTGAGACTAGAGCTAAAACGAAAAGGGTAAATAAGGCTTTCTTCTTCTAGGTTGGATTCTGTCCTCCTACATCCTTTTATGGAAACCTCTGTCAGTCCTTGCTGAATGAATTTCTGGATTATGTTCATTTGTACCAAAACACTAAAAAAAAAAAACATTCAAAGGGAAAACACTGGAATGCATTTTGAACAAAACAGGAGGTGCTTATATAAGTGTTAAAATATCCCTCACTGATCTGAAACAAGAAAACAGATTATTTCTACCAATTATAACTATGTAAATATTTTCCAGGTAAAGGGATTTTTTTTTATCACTTCAATAACAGAACTCTGAGGTCCTTAGACAGTAATGAGCACAGTCAATGACAGCTCTTGGATAGGTTTCAGGCCTCTTTTGGACAGAATCAAGCATTTGAGTATAACAAGGGGAACAGAAATGGATTCCTACTGTTTAGAGAAGCAGAGAGAATTACATCCTCGGTGTTCTCTGGAGTCTTCAGTGGATTCCTCTGTAATGACTTCATAACTAATAACATGTGATTTATAGAGAGCAATAATGTAACAAAAATAAATACATGCCATACAGGATCTCTGTAGTTGATTGAATTATTTGTCACAGCTCCTTGTTCCCTTGACGTAGGATAAGAATTCACATGCTTGCTTGGCCTCCTTGTGAGAAAGTATAATTTCCATCCCCTTGACATTGACTTTGATTGGGTGACTCGATTGGGGCCGATGTGATGTCACAGTGCATATGATGAAGGCACAGGCTTGAAATTAGCTTGTAGTGTTGGGGTTGCCTTCTTGACTCCAGTGATGTGTCATGAGAAGAACCTTTCCCCGATAACTGTGACCTTTTTCATTTTGGACCCAGAATGAACACATGTGAAGTCAACATAAGTTCAACCCAGAACGTGGAGCCCAGACCAATGGTATCCTCAGCTTGAAGCAGAGAGGTTCAGAGCTCAGAGTACACAGGGAAATCCACATTTGAACTCCTAAACTCCAAGCTCAAGAATACATATTTTTCTTTGCCACTAAGTTTGTGTTTCTTTCTCATGCAGCAAAAACAGTCTCATATTTTAACCACGGCAACATATACAAACAATTTCAATACTATGCATTTGACAAAGCAATAGAAATAGGTAAAAGTTATCAGATTATCACAGAGAAAGAAGTGGTTTTTATAGGAGAAAAGTACAGAAGGGTTTCTATAAATAAGTATCAACAGAGACAAAAGTTGACTTTGGAAATGAACATTTCTGATATTGGGAAAAAAGGGAGAAGTTGAATTTTGGAATTTTGTAAATATATAAGCAAAGGGTAGAGGGGAAATCATCAACCTAAAATAAAAACTACAGTTAACGTTTTATATCCTGCCCATTTTGCATAGCCACAAATAGATTATATGTACAAAGCTGTGTCTTTATCAAAATAATACATACTCTTCAATATTAGTATTTAAATCATGCTTTAATTTCAAACCCGTAGATACAACATATAAGCAAACTTTCTCCTAACATTTGGTTTTAATGTTATTTCCAGCCTATCACTACTATAAGCAGGGCTGTGATGACCATTGTTAGCATAAAATTTTGATTTATATTTTAATATGTAAATAATTAATACCTAATCTTAAAGGCAATACTCAAGAAAAATGGATGTGAATCATTCTGAGGGGAAAACAGAAAACTTGGCAAATATGAAGAGTCCATATTGCTTAGGAGACAACATGAGCTTAAATTTATTGAGCACACTTATATGCCCAATATCATGCTGACTACACATCACAAGTGTACTTTTCAACAACCCTCATGGTGAAAACATTTCACAGATATGCAGAACGGTGACCCGGGAGGGTGACATGGCGAATGAGTAGGCCAACCGGGTTTTACACCCAGGCCTCTCTGGCACATTATCTTTCAAGCACATTATCTTCCCACCACACCACAGGGAAGTGTTGTGATACCAAAATTTCTGATCGCATTCAACACTATCCTGTACTCAATTTTTCACTATCGAATTGGATAAAACATGTGTGATTATATATACTTTTCCCACCTGTTCTGAAGAGAATAAATTATTTCCCTCTGGGCTGCAAAAAGAAATGGAAAAACAACTTAATGGTATCCCTTATGGAGTTGGTAATGATTAAAAACACTGTGGCATTTAGGTTTACTTCTCAGGAGGAACTAATAATGGCAGTCTGATAAAAAGCCAGAGAAGCTCTCTCCCTCTCTTCTGCCTTCCAGGCTTCTACAACGACATAACGCGAGGGCCTCCTGCATTGTAAAGAACAGAGTTCCTTGTTCAACAATGAGGCAGAGCATCTTTTAAAAGACAATTGTAATGGGGGTCATAACCTGCATTCCTTCTATTACCAACAATTTGAATGTCAACGTGCTTGCTGCTTGGCTAGACTTTTGCACACCTAGACTTCTGAGTCCTTATGATTCTTGTTCTCATTCCCCCCACACTATTCCTCGGGTTTAATGGTATGTGTGCACACACAAACACACATGTGCATGCACACGTGCACATGCACATGCGTGCACACACACACGCACACACACACATTGGAAGACAGCCTCTCTACATAGCTGATAATAAGAAATTGAAACTAACTTTACAAGGAGCTATAGTTTCCCATTCTTTCAAGATTAAATCCAAATACCTTAGTATGGTACATATAGCTGTCCAATGCATGTACCACATCTGCTCCAAGTTTGCTCTAATGTGGGCTTGAACATTCCTTTTCAAACATATGTGGTGCCTTGTAAATATTTTCCTGTTGTTCAAGACCCAGGATAGGTTTCATCAGGTCCACTTGGGACTTTCCCATCCCTCTGCTAAGACACGTTAGACACTGCCGTTCCACACTATTTTAGCAGCACCTAGACAGTACCCGAAGAAACTAGGCCAATATCAGAAAAGCCAATTTGTAAATGGAACACTTTGCTGAGGAACCAGCTCTTAATCAATTTATCAATTTACCAAAAATGTGTTTTAAGGAAATAATAGTCCTCAACATGTACAACTAATAGGAATATGGTCTTCTGATATGTTTATGAGTGCAGTAAAAGCTCATAAAATTTTATATGACTGTATCACTCTAGTACAAACAAATGCTATCCTTGATATGCTTTTCACTTATTTTTATTTGCCCACACAATGTTACATTTGGAGGAAGTCTGAGAGAGCTAGCAACACCAACACCACCATCATTTTACTAGAAGAAAACTGAAGACAGAGAAATAGTCTTTTGCCAAGTCTTACGTAAATTATACACCAAGACCCAGGACGCATGTCTTCAGAGTAACCCCTGCCTAGTATTCATTATAGTATATCAAATTATATGGATGCGCATGGTATAAGATGCAAACATATAATTTTATGTATTGTGCATTACCCAGAATTAGCTGAACTGAGGTCAAGGGCACAGTCTACCAGAAAACTGAGTGACATCAACTGCAAGTTCAGGGGTTTCCTAAGCCACCTTCAGATTCGGTAATTCACCAGAAAGACTCAGAGATACAAGATATTACAGTTATGACACGGAGAAATTTATTCTAGGCAGAAGATACGTATTAAAACCATCCATGAGAAGGGAGGCATAAGGCAGGATTGGTAAGGGTCTGAACTGGAGCTTCTGCCCCTCTGCTCCCTGTCAAATCATGAACAGCATCACTTCCTCCCGACCACACTGCACACTGTGACAATAGCCACAGTTTACTGCCAACCAGAGAACTCACTCCAGCTCTAGTGTCTCAAGATTGTACTGAGACTTCATTACTAGACACAGTTAATTCAAATATATCCGACCTAGTTGGCTTCAATGTCTAGCAACCCCCTGCCTGGAGGTTGAGCTGGTATCACATGCCTAAAGCCCCCGAACCTCCAATCACACGGCTGTTCTTTCCAATAAGTCCAGTCCCCTCACAGTAAGTCCATCCGGTGTGGCTGAGGGACCCACATGGATGGCAAGGATATCCTATCACTTGGGAAGTTCCAAAGATATAGAGGTCACCTCCCAAGAGCTGGCATAAACACTAGACCTCTCTTTAGAAGCCAACATCCTCACTACACAAAAATATAAGAGCCATACAGAACACATGTATTTATAACAAGAACACATACATACTTCCATGTGATCTTAACAGATAATTCACGTTTCATTTATGTGTGCATGTGAAACTGTTCTACCAACATCATTCGCAAGCAACAGAAACAAGGCTGCTAAGATTTTCAACAAGATAGAAAGGGGAGGAAGGCCTGTATTCCATGACTCATGTTTCCCTGCTGAGTGTTTTCTATTAGAATGACATTCCAGGCCTCTCTCACTCACCTTATTCAGGACTCCAGGGTGAGAAAGAGTAACGTCCACATTAGTGAGTGTGATCAAAGGAAATGGCATGCTTTGCTCATCTACTCCTGAGTTGGGTCTCGGTTTCTTTTAACCCCAAGAAGCATGAAATCTCTACTCCTCTAATCGCCCAGCCCTCCCTTCCAGGACAGGCTCCAAGAGGAGGTGGTCATAAGTCTGCTTGGACTAGGTAAGTTCAAATGTATGCCGCTTTTCCCGGAGCCCCATCCAATTCAGGATTTGTTCTAAAGTTTCCGGGTTTTTTGTTTGTTTGCTTCATTAAGTTGTATTATTAATCATTGCATGAAAATAAGCCAGTATGTGTATGGATACATCTCCAAGCATTTTTTCCTAGCTCTTTTAGGATCTTACGCAGTATTGTCAGATGTAAATGCAGTGTTAACAGTGCTCGCGTTTAACCCATACAGAAATCAGAAAGATGACCAGCCTTTCTAGACGTAAGTAAACTTTAAAGTACAGCACGCAGGCATGAGCTCAGACAGGAACAACCAGAGACAGCCAACTCCTTTCAGTCTTTAAACCGTAGTAGGAGAAGTAGTTGACGCTGCCGTCCCTGCGAGCCACATATTCTACCAAACAACTGGACCACAGAACATCTGATAAGCTGTGAGATATACAAATTCAATCAGGCTGACAATGGAAACTGTGGGAAGTTATAGCACATGAAATCAGCATGAAACACAGAGGCTGAGAAGTCCCATTACAAACACAGAGAAAACAGCCTCTGAGGTAAATAACAATAATTCATATTGTGAGATTGCTTGATTACATTTTAACTTAAAAAATCCTATAGCATCAAAGACGCGTCTGAAAGTTGTACATTTCTTTAAAGTAAATACTAAAAGGAAGTGCTAACAAGTTTCATGATTTCTAGAAGCTGCAGAGACTGACCCAGAGGTCACACACCTGGTCATATGGTCAAACAGCAGGCAGTGTACCAGAAATGCTCTTGGAAAGCCTCTGTTGCACTTTACCTATTTAAAACTGCCTGCTTTTGCATAATTTTACATGATTTTAACCAGACACATTATTTGTTTCCTAATTCCATAAAAATTAAAAACAGATGAGAGACATCCTGAGAGAATAAAATGGCAGTAAGAAATAACTGACAGTGGCTAGGTGCCACAGTAGAGAAGACGAGACAGGATAAAGGAAACTGTATCTTAATAGGGTATTTATATTCATATATATATATATATATATGAATATATATATGAATATATATATACGAATATATATATGAATATATATATATAGCATGACAATTAGGTTGGAATGAGAGGGCATATTTATATATATATAAAGATACACATAAATATGCCCTCCCATTCGAACCTAATTGTCATGCTACAAAATAGCATAAAAATGAAATTTTCAAATAATTATGCCTGTGAAGGCTTTATAATGCCAGGGAAATATATATTAAATTTTGGGGGAGATTTCAAGGAAAGTATTAATATAATGTATACAGCATTATTTGATAAGATATAGTTATCTTAAAAAATCCATTTAGCCAGCACACTTTATTATAAAGTATTACAGTAGAAAATGTCAAATGATACAATGCTTTTGGAAAGGCATGAGGGATTTTGAGATGAATTAGGAATGTCCTCATATTAAATAAGCAAGTACTGAGATTCAAGAAGATAATCTCTTTCTATGAAGTGGGGGAATCTAGACTAGAAGCCAGTGATCTTAAAATATCTATTATGCAGAACACATTTTGGGCATACTGCACTTCTGTGGGGCTCAATATAAACTTTTGACCTGAAACATTTCCTTACCCATGGGAGCCTTGAATCAAATATGTATTAAACCCATCACAACGGGGCTATTTGAAACTTAGTCCTCCTTACGCTACAAAGAAGAGGGATCACTTGACTGCAGCTTTTTGTACAAATCACTGGACAATTCAGACACTGGAATTGCAATCCATTCTGACCATGATTATCTCCTTCAGAAAAGATTTTTCACCACTTGCTGCTGAGAAAAATGAAGGCCACAAAAAATGTCATCACAGGTGATAATATCTTTGATATCATTTTTTGGCTTCAAGAAAAATCATTTCATCTTCTCCGGTATTGAGCAAGGAATCTACTGAGCCAAGTATATAAACCGCCAAGAAAGAGCAACCATTAACTATTATCGAATCAGTAAAGTTCCATTTGTCATCCCTAAGAACTTTTCGCCTTTCTCAGGAAGCCGTGAAGAGACATTAGCCATGATGTTCTTGGCAGCAAATAAAAGAAAATGCAACACCATGATGGCCTAAATTGAAATGATGACTTAATGGGTCTCATTTGGACAATTTCAGAGGTAGAGCAATCCCAGGACTGGTTAATTGGGTGGGTCAGTGAAATCGTCAAATCCTTTCAAACCTTGGGTTCTTCTGCTGCTGCTCTGTTCTCTCTCAAGGTAGTTCACCTCAAGATAGAAAGAAGCCTATAGTGATTCTAGGTTATCAAATGAAGACACAACACTCAGCAGAATGAAAGAAAGAAAAGAAAAAAGATGATATCTTCTGTTTGGCTCATTTTGACACCAAACAAAACAAAACAAAATACCTTTTCTACATCATTCACTGACAAAGGGAATGGGACCCTGTGATAATTTAGGTCAATTCCAACCTACTCTGGTCATGATAAAGTCTTAAAATGAAACCAGCCAATATTTTAGGAAGATTAGGAACTTACAGTTTGCTTATATTTAGGGGGGAAAGTTAAGCAATAGTAAGACCACTATCTTCAGATTTCTAATAGGTGTTTTAAGGTTTCCTTAAAAAACAAAAAACAAAACAAAACAACAACAACAAAAAACAGTAAGGTAAAGAAAGACCTTTACAAAGCCCATAAAAGCAAGAAGAGAACTGTTAAGACAAAGTGAGGCCAATACTGAAAAATACTGATAAAATTTTCCTCTGATGTGTGTTGATAGGGATTCCGGGGGAAAGAATTTGATAAATAATAATTGAGGAAATTATGAGTAATTTAGTTCCTTTAATTTTTCTGGCTGTAGCTGTAATATTTTGATAAAAATATATCCATCTAAGTACCTACTTCCTTATCTCTGTCACAGAATTAGAAATGGGGAAGAATCAATCCAGTGAAATACCTTCTCTCTTGTTTTTTTCCTACCCTCCACATTAAAGCAGAAGTTCTCAATCAAAGATCCTTGAACACTGTTTTAATCAATGGGCTTCAGTGGAGCTCAAAAACACCTCAAAATTATATGTAAATTTTGGGGCACGTGGGTGGCTCAGTCAGTTGGGCATCTGGCTCTTGGTTTCGGCTCAGGTCATGATCTCAGGGTCCAGAGACACAGCCCGTGTCAGGTTCTGCACTCAGCGTAGAGGATGCTTGTCCCTCTCCCTTTCCGCCTCCCCCCACTCATGTGTGCACTCTCTCTTTCAAATAAATAAATAAAATCTTAAAACTATATGTAAATGTTATGCGTATGCTCATTTTCCTGGGAAATACATGTAATTCTTCTTATATGCTCTGAAGGTTCTGTAACCTGTCACAACTTCGTCATATACCCAAGAGTCACCAGTTTAAAAACATAATCAAGGTAGTTATGGTCTGGATCTCCACAGATCTGTACACAGCTGGTGAAATGTTTTAACAGTTCAGGCTGGCAATCTTCTGGGTGAACGAGCCTAACTTCCCTTCTAAATCCCAGTTCCAAAATTATGAGTAGAGCAGTACTGGTAGAAATAAATACCTTGGCAGGATGAAAAGACAACAGAACCCAGACTTCTCACCTATCGCCCTTATAAATGTTGGCAGTGTGTTCACCCATTTATGGCAGAAATGTTTTTCAGTTTAAAATATGGGTGTTAATTATGTCGGACTCACATGGTATATATTATATCTATTATAGCAGCTGATGTAAAGGTGCATTTTGTAAACCACCCATATTTCCTACCTGGGAGCAGAACTGGTTTAATTGTAAGGATCATGAAATTCAAGCCTCAGAGCCCTTTACTTGAATGGGTCTCACCCTGGAAGTACACGGGCAACATGTTCACATGATTGTTTAGATATCGTCAAACTTTCAAAGTGATATATTTTGACCACACCTGGTTAAGAAGACTCTGAATGGTCTCCCTTCATATCTCTCTCTATGCTGGAGGCATGTGAATGGCTGTTGATCTTCTGGGGATCCACCCTAAGAAACTGATGAGTTGGGGAAACAATTAGTTTCAATTTAGTAGAATTGATGAATGTGGTTTTTCATTACTTCCATGTATAGTTAACTTGTTTCAATTAGATGGGGTATAAGAATAAAATACTCCAGGGGTACCTGGGTGGCTCAGTCAGCTAAGCATCTGATTCTTCCTTTCAGCTCAGCTCATGATCTCAGGGTCAGGAGATCAAGACCTGAGTTGGGCTCTGCACCCAGTGGGGAGTCTGCTTCTTCCTTCTCTCTCTCTGCCCGTCCCTCAGCTCATGCACTCTGTGTGTGTCTCTCTCTCTAAAATGAAATTTAAAAAAAAATAATAATAATTTTTAAAAAAAGGATAGAATACTCTCTTGTTAATGCACTGTGTCTACCTTCCCAGCACCTGACACAAGGGGTCAGGACCAGAGGTCATCCAATATGAACATAACTTGCAGTGCCTGGCACCACAACTATGCTGTGGACAATGGAAGAGAAACAGCTGGAAACATGGAGTTAGAAGCTAGTGTGCAGGAAAGTGCCCAATTACAAGACATGTAAAATTACAAAGCACAGAATTCAATTTTATTTGAAATGTAGCCAAAAAGAGGTGTTTGGTTTGGTTTTGGTTTTGAGGGTTTAGGAATATATATAATAAAACATATAGGTGTAGGAGAGGAAAAATAATTTCCCCTCTACCCTTCTGGGTTCTTTGCTGAGACCCCTGTAATAAACAACAAGGTAACAGAAGAAAACCAAACAGAAGCTTACTAACAGATACCTCCTGTTTATATGGGAGAGACCCAGGAAAATAGGAATTTTGTAAAGGTTCCAAGCTTTCTCATTAAATACTGTCTTCACCTACTAGCAAAAGGACAGGGTGTGGGAGGGACAAGGTCTTTTAATGGGACACTGCCAGGAAAAGCACAGTCACAAGTAATGAAGATGTCATTGTTTTGCAGATCTAAATCAGTCTAAGTCCTGACTTGAAACAGAACGCTCTTTTTTGTGTATGCAATTTACCAGAGACCAATATGAGAATAGCATGTTGGCACGTGCACACGTTAGATAAATGTATATGTTATTATTTTTTACCATTCTCTTTTGCAGGAATTGCTCCTTATTTATCTATTGGGGTTTTTTTTTAATCAAAAACATTTTTCAAGATGGTTTCTTAGAATTTCATGTTTGATTCTTACTTAACTCACTATTAAAATGCAAGACATTTGTTATTGATCCCCATTCAGAAAGCACACGCACAGCCTCATGCCAAATATTTCTCAAATATATATTTAAACTGATCTTTTAATGGTTTGTATGCTCAAATATGAAAATAGCAAGAGCCATAACTGAGAAGTACGCATCTATACCAGGGAGTCTCAGACTACAGGCTCCCTTGAACCATGCTGGGAATCAGCTAGAGGCTAAACCCAGCACATGGAACATTTCCCAGCAGGTATCTTAAGGGATAGAACAGCTGCTCAATAATATATGAATATATACGGAATAAGGTCATCAATGAATGGACCACTGACATTAGGTTCAATCCAACTCTGCCACCTTTTAAATTATGTTCTGTCAAATTACTCAACAAGTTACTCAACTATATAGTCACAACCTCACTTTTCCTCAACTTCTACAAGCCAGCAGTGATTTTTTAATAACTATCATATGGATGAAGAGACTGTGTACCAGAGAGATTAAGTTGCTTATATGAAGTCATCATTATGATTTGAACTTTTCCTTACTGGGAAGGAAACTGTTTGCATGCAGGCCAAGTTAGATACATACATATTTTAAAGACTAGAATGGCTCTGAAGACTATTCTAAATCTTTACATTTTTAGAGCCCAGCATGTTGGATTAGGAAATAAAGTTTGAGGTCCCAACATACTCTTGTTTCCTTCCTACCTCACTGTCATCCTTTTTAATCTCCTTTGATAGATCTTCTTTACATTCTTGGTTGCTAAATTTTGCACTGTCCCATTGCTTATTTTTCTGGAAACTCATTTCTCTCTCTCTCTCTTCCTTAAAATTCTACAATCCATAACTCAACTCCTCTGTGATCCCATCCAGTATTATATCATTGAAAATCATCATTACATGTTGACTCTGATATTTATATCTCCAACATGGGTCCATTCTCCAAACTCAAACCCAGACCGTATGGCCAACAGCCTTACCTACTATGTCCATCTGGGTTTTTAGGTCATTTCAAACATATGCGTCTTTTAATTCTAATCATGCCCTCCCAGATATACTCTTCCCTCACTCTTAATCATCCTCATTGATGTCAACTCCATCTTTCCAGATGCTCGTCAAAAAAAAAAAAAAAAAAGGATTCATCTCTGACTCTTCCTTTTCTGACACTCCATATAGTCAGCATATTTAAAATACACCCAATATTCAACTACTTCTCATATTCATTCTATGATAGTTTAGGTACTCTGAGAATCAGATACCAAAATAGGATTAAACATGCAAATGTATTAGGGAAAAAGTCCTTGAGACAAAATGAGAAGGGAGGCTGAAGAGACAGAATGAAATGCAGATCTGCCTCCAAGTAAAGGAGAAAGAGAAGATAAGAAATTGGGTGTAGGGCGCCTGGGTGGCTCAGTGGGTTAAATCCGCTGCCTTCGCTCAGGTCATGATCCCAGGGTCCTGGGATTGAGGCCCACATCGGGCTATCTGCTCAGCAGGGAGCCTGCTTCCTCCTCTCTCCTCTCTCTCTGCCTGCCTCTCTNTGAAAAATGGATAGTTCTTACAAACCTGTCTCCTGCAACATTTTGGCCAAACTTTATTTAAAAAAAAATTGGGGGCGCCTGGGTGGCTCAGTGGGTTAAAGCCTCTGCCTTCAGCTCAGGTCATGATCTCAGGGTCCTGGGATCGAGGCCCACATCGGGCTCTC
>LNAC01000496.1:41829-100168 GCA_002007465.1 Ailurus styani | reverse complement strand
TTCCTCCTCTCCCTGTCTCTCTGCCTGCCTCTCTGCCTACTTGTAATCTCTCTCTCTGTGTCAAATAAATAAATAAAATCTTTAAAAAAAAAAAATTGGGTGTAAGTGGTTTGACTACAAAACATTTTTTTAAAGATTTATTTATTTGAGAGAGAGAGAAAGAACACAAGCAGTGAGGAAGAGCAGAGAAGCAGACTCCCCAATGAGTAGGGAACCTGACACACAGGGCTTGATCCCAGGACCCTGAGATCATGACCTGAGCCGAAGTCAGAGGCTTAACTGACTGAGCCACCCAGGCACCCCCAAAACAATTGTAAAGAGAGCTTGGCAAGGCCATTGAAGGGTCTTTAAGCCAAAGTCACCTGTGAGGGGATTTCTGCATTTCTGAGAAATGAGCTTGCCTTACAATCTCTGCCACACTCAGTCACCGGCTGGGCAACCCACAGGAAACGTGGCCCTGTTGTAACCCACTGATGGATTTCAGAGTGTCCCCGGTGGTCCGAGATCTGGGAGGTGCATTCTTATGGTGGACACCTAGTCCCATCACCTTGCTCCCGGCCAGTATCATCTCTCAGTAGAATTATCAGGATAACTTGTTAACTGATCGTATTTATTTGCCTTTCCCTCACTTTAGCCTTTTCTCAGCATAACTTCTACCATGCCTCTTTCAAGACATTAAGTCAGATCTTGTCACTGTCTACTTTATTTATTTATGTTTTCTACTTCTCCCAGAGGGATAAAACCATATGAAGGCAGGGGGTTTTTTTTGTTTGTTTCTTTTGTTTTTGCTTTTGTTTTTGTTTTTAAGACTTTACTTATTTATTTGAGAGAAAGAGAGAACAGATGAGAAGGAGGACCAGTGGGAGAAGGAGAAGCAGACTCCCCACTGAGCAGGGAGCCTGATGCTGGGCTCTATCCCAGGACCCTGGGATGAGGATCCGAGCCGGAGGCAGATGCTTAATGGACTGAGCCACCCAGGTGCCCTGAGGTCAGGGGTTCTTATCTAACTGCTGCATTGTACTGTCTAAACAATTACACACACAGATTAAGTGCTCAGAATATACTTTTTGCATTTATAAATGGTGATGATCCAAGGACTTCTGTGTAAGAGAGATGGGCATTCAAATTCTAACTTTAACAACTATTCTCTCTGAAGAAATCAATTAGCTTCTGTACCTCAGTTTTCTCAGCTGTAAAATAGTTGATTAATCCAGTTCAGAAACCACCATATGTGTGTCGTGGGTACTAAAACAAAACAAAACAAAGCACAAATCTTTACAATCTTTCAGATGTTCCCCAAACCCCTTCATCATTACAATCCTTATCCAGTTAGGTTGGAGTCTGTCATACGCTCATTCCAGACCCAAATATTTAGGTAATAATTCAGTTACAACACAGATTGGACACACTTTCACTCTGAGGTACTTTGTTTTTAATTTCCTTGAGGGATTATAAATCACTTTTCCTTCCCAACCAGAGATATTTCAGGAGTATAAATTAATGGACATAGAGTTTCTATTAATTGGGTTTCAAAAGTCAGCTTTGCCTCCAACAGTATGTAAACAGAGAAAAATTATTTTATAAGTCTCAGACACAATCCCTTCATCTATAGTAAGGTAGTGATACTTTTCTGTCCAAGAGATTCTGATACAAGGTTCATAAAATGTGCAAGATAGATTTATATCAAGTAGTTAGCACCCTTAAAGATGGCACTTTACCTGAAGGTGTTGGAAGGTCAGTGATTCTCAATAAAGAGAGTAAAAGCATTAGATCATTTCCATATATCTGGAGGGAATAGTTTCTTATTTGATACAGCTTTGGTTTCTAGCACACCACTGTTCCTAAAATGACTAATGAAATGAAATATTAGTATTCCAAATTCAGTGTATCATAATTCTAGGATGACTGAAGAATAAGATAAAGTCATCATCAAATAAGGTCATCTGTGCATAAAACACATTTATCCCCTAATTTCTCTCCAGGAGACACACTACTCCTGACCTGAGATGTCCTATGTCAATATGATGTATTGGATGAATTATTTTCTGTTTAATGCTAGGGCAACAACATGTCTTTTCTTTATTGACCTTGATATCTCATTTTTAGAAATACAAGCACCAGAGTTTCAAAAGATCTGGTCATGGCCTTGCTCTCCCTTCTTCCAGTGGATATTTTAGCTGCATCTCACCTTCTACCCAAGAGCTCAGATCCTCCCTGCTGTTCTGTGCTTTCTGCAGAGTACAGACTTATTCCTGCTCTTTAACTGTGCAATCAAAGATAGAGGATCTGTAAATAATTGGTTTATAAAAACAGACCAATGTGCATTTTGCTAAAAATTTTCCCATGAATTTTTAAAACATGGAGCTTTATTACAAAGCCAGAAAGTATAACTGATTACATTTTGTCACAATAATTTATAGCCTAATTATTAATTACCTAATTCATACACTGAATTTTCAGTCATTTATTCTGGTGAGATGAGCATCAAAATAAGCCAATTCATGGTGCTACTAGTTGAGAACAATGGAACCACCAAGATCCTTAAAAATATTTTTTTCCCAGAAACTATGTTGATTGAATCCAACAAATGCAATTACAATAAAAGATATATTTTATCAATAGTCTCATAATAAATTAGTAGTCATAGCTTATCACCCACCTGGCACACAATTAAAGTGGAACAGGGCTGTAGTTAAAATTACACCAAGACATCAGCAAAAACTAGATCTGTTCCAGACAAACTAGGGAATAAGTTCATCCTGCACCCTTTCAATCCATCATTTCTAGTTTCCAAATAAGCCTGCGAGCATGCTTACAACTTGCCCAGATCATACCAGCTTAAGTAGAACTTGAACACTTTTTCTCCCAACTAGAAAATACATGTTCTTTGTACTGTGCTACATTGCCTCCATACAAACATGTGTTTCAGATCCATCCTTTGAAAAACATCGCATAAAATATAGAGGGAATAAAAGAATGTGGAGGAGATACTGCTGGGCTAGAGGTTACAGTCCGTTGGGAAAACACAGAGCATGGCTACGAGAAGAAAGCATACATACATAGGAGAGATCCACTCTGAGAAGGTTATTTTCCAGAGTAACATGGTGACAGACCAGTTAGTGTGTAAACACACCCAGAGCAATACATCTAAAAATCTGGATAAACTTAAACTATAAAACATTCTTTTTTTTTTAAACAAAACATTCATTTTAATGCATGGTAGAGTTTTCAAGAAGAGAACAGAAATATCCAAGCTCCCAAAGTATGAAAGAAAACTAAATAATAAGGATAGTAAGGAAGTCAGTGTATACTGTCTTGGCTACACTGAGGATGAATTTCTATCTTTAGACCTAAAATACTTAAGTTTTCAAGTTATAAGGGGTGGTGATATAAGATGTGGGGCTCCCCTGAGGTGGGGAAGATAACAGAGACCCTTACCTGTCTTCCTCTGTAGTGATAGTGATGGCTCTCAACAGGTGGTGGTACTGTTAAGCTAGTACACACCGGTACATTTGTATGGCTATTTTTGCTTATAACAATGAATAGGGAACACTATAGAAATTTAGAAAACTGATAACTTTTTAAAATATAAAAAGTTAATGCAAGCTTATTATAGAATATAAAGTATTTTTAACTAAAAATATTTCTTAAATTCTATTTGGAATATATATATGTTATATATATCCATTATATATCCATAATGAGAAATCAACAGAAAAAAGATAAATACCATAGATTTTGCATAAGCATTAATCATAAGAGACATGATTATCAGGTTCAACCAAAAATGTAAGCATACAGTTTTTAGAGCATTGAAAAAACTTTAAACAATTTCTAAAACACATAAGGTGTGACTGCTTTTTATTACATAAATATCTTAATTTGAATATATTGTTTTAAATCATATACCTAAAAATAAATATATGCTGGGTTCTATGAACAGTTCCACCTTCAGGAACTGTGAGACAAAAAACTAGAGAAATTAGCATATATTATCTTCAGTCTCTTTGATGTGGTTTGTAAAGAGGAAACATCTGTTGGCATAAATAACAGCTCATTTGAAAGTAGAGAATGAGATCTTTAATAATCAATACTTTGTATTCATCGAAATGTCAGTATTTATTTTCTGTTTCCCATCCTGGTTCACTTTATAATCCTCTCTGTGGATTATGTGTTCCATTTAATATCTAGAGAGTGTTAGGTGGAATTAAAATTGGCACAGTCTTTGTGGTTACAAAGATCTAGAATGAAACCCCAACTTCTCAACACTTGTCTGACCAAAGACAAGTGCTTGACCTCCTGGAGACTATTTTTCTTGTTTTGAAAAAAAGATAAGTATGCCTATCCAACAGGATGGGTGTAGAATTATTAATAATATATGCATGCAAAGCCTCTGGCATAAAGTAGATTTTCAAAAATATACCTATTATTATCATTATACATCAGAATTACCTGTGGGATATTTTTACAGTTCAGACCCACATGGAGGAAATCATAGTGTCTAGATGTGGCCATTGCGGAGACTGCAGATAGATACAAACAGCAACAGACACATTTGTATTCATATTAGATTAAGGACAGCCACATAAAAGTCTTTTGCTTTACAAATACCCTTCCCAAGCTTCACGCGTTGCAAAAGCTTCATTTATTTTCCCCACAGGTACTGCCGACTAAGATACAATTTATTTGGTGACTACATTTCATTTGGAAACTCCTTTATAGGCTTGATTTCGGAAATCTTCAAAATAGTTCTAACTGGTGTTTAACTTTGCATTACTGGTAATTAGACTGAGCTTCAGTGAGATAAAGTTCCTTTTCTCAAATGACACAATGGGTAAGCATGGAAGTGAAGTCTGAATTCAGCTAAGACCTACAGGCTAACCCTTTCCAATACCTAGCTCAAATACCCGTTTCTTTTGATGTCTTTCATCAGGGGGTTTTCGGTTTTGACTTTCAGCTGGCCTAGCATGTCCTACCTGTCTTCATCCTGGCACTTTTCACTCTGATCTGCATTTTCCTGCTTGCATACCTCTAATACAGTGTGCGGGAACCTACAGGGAACCTTACTGTTCTACAGGCACACTGTTAAATGCTCACTTAAAAAAAATACTGAATTTTTACAAAAACTGGGCTTGGCACCATTTCCTGTCTTTTCCATGACGATGCGTTGGGCAAGGAAGCCAGGGTCAGTGCCAAAGCTTAAACTCTCTGACTCAGATTCTCACTAGCTGAAAGAGATGTCCTCAAAAATAACTGAATAATCACATAGAAATTACATCTTGAAATACATTTCCATGATTGGATTCAGACAGAGGGCAGTTCATAAATTCTTCATGAAGACATATTTTCTCCTTACGGCAGGTCGCAGTGATGTACAGGCCAAGAGTCTGAGCCAAAAGAACTCAGCTACTCATTTAAAGTAAGACTGGAACTGTATGATATTGGGCAGTATTTGTCTATCTCAGAATGTTTGAAAGGTTTTTACTTGTTTTCTTTTTGCTTCGTAGTATTATAAATACATTTCTTTTTTGAATAAAATTATTTGGTTAAACGGTTATAAACTTACAGAAAAGTTACAAGTACTGTAAAAAGTTTGTTTCTGAATCATCTGATAATAGGCTGCCTGCATCATGTCTCATTAAAACCAAATACTTTAATGGAGTTTCCTACAAATATGAACTTTCTCTTAGATCACTTCTATTTAGCTCTCAAAATTAGGAATTTAACAATGAATCGTTATTACCCTTCGAATCCTCAGACCTCATTCAAATTCTGCCAGTTGTTCTAATAATATACTTTGTAAGAAAAGAAATCAATTCCAAACCATATATTGCATTTCACTTATGTTATGCTTCTTTGGACTCCATTTTCAATTTTTCCTTGCTTTTCTTTTTCTTTTTTTTTTTTTTAAGATTTTATTTATTTATTTGACACACACAGAGAGAGATTACAANCTTCTTTGGACTCCGTTTTCAATTTTTCCTTGCTTTTCTTTTTCTTTTTTTTTTTTAAGATTTTATTTATTTATTTGACACACACAGAGAGAGATTACAAGTAGGCAGAGAGGCAGGCAGAGAGAGAGGAGAGGAGGAAGCAGGCTCCCTGCTGAGCAGAGAGCCCAATGCGGGCCTCGATCCCAGGACCCTGAGATCATGACCTGAGCCGAAAGCAGAGGCTTTAACCCACTGAGCCACCCAGGTGCCCTTTCCTTGCTTTTCTTGACCTAGATACTTTCAAAGATTATATGCCATTATTTTCTAGACTGTCCCTCAACTGAATTTGATGTTTCCTTCTGGTTAGATTCAGCTTAGGTTACCTCTGCAGGAGTGTCTTGCCTTGGTCAGGGTTGGCCATGGTTAAGGCAAGGTGGGGTCTATAGGCAAAGGCCCTACAACTTGATTGGGACACACTAAGCCCAAGACTCACATATTCATTGACACATGGCTCTCCTAGACTTCTCTAGATTTTGACCCTCAGCATTTGCCCCAAGACACCCACTCAATCCACTCAAGACTCCTTTCTTTTCTTAGCGTTGCTCAGAGAACAACTTTCACATGGTCTCAACCCTGCCTGAGAACAGAAACGGGTTTACTGTATTAGTCAGGATTCTCCAAAGACACATAACTTGGGGGGTGTGTGTGTGTGTGTGTGTGTGTTTTAAGGAATTAGTTCATATGATCAGGAAGGCTTGGTGAGTCCAAAATCTGATGGAAGAGGCTGGCCGGATTAATTTTGCAAATGAATCTGAAGGCCATCAGCTTGCAGAAATCTCTCTTGGTGGGAGAGGATTTTGTTCTACTCAGGTTGTCAACTGACTGGATGAGAGGTCCATTTACATTTTGGAAAATTATCTGCTTTATTCAGAGTCCACTGACTTAAATGTAAATCTCATCCAAAATCAATCTCACAGAAATGTCCAAAATAACATTTGACCAAATGTCTGGGCACCGTTGTCCAGTCAATTTGCTATATAAAATTAAGCATCACAGTTACCTACTCACCAGACAGTCAGAAGCTATCTTATACCAGATGGGCCAAGACCCATTTTTTGCACTGGTGAGTGCTTCTGTTCCATGTTACCACTGTACCCTAAGTACAGCCAGAGGCTATCAGAATATACACTCTAAGGACAAGGGTGGCATTAGGAACCTCCATTTGCAAAGGGCCAGCTCATGAGTCAACCAAGGATCATGTTCTCTTGATGACCTCCCCCAAGAATTTCACAGGGGCAGGACCTGACCAGAGAGGGGGCATGGTGTTCTCAATGTAATGATGCATGTTCAAGACACAAAAAAAGGATCCTCACACCTAAGATACTCTTGTATTCTCTATTGTTTTCTAAATATCCCCACAGAGACAGAAAACAATAAATGCTATTGTTAGGACCCTCTTAGAGACATACATTATGGAGGCCTGCAACAAGAAAAAAAGCTCTTTGACACTTTATGTTCTGTACTAAACATCAGTGTAAAATTTGCACTCTCTATGAAAATATACATGTGCGGCGCCTGGGTGGCTCAGTGGGTTAAACCCTCTGCTTTCGGCTCAGGTCATGATCTCAGGGTCCTGGGATCAAGGCCCATATCGGGTTCTCTGCTCAGCAGGGAGCCTGCTTCCCCCTCTCTCTCTGCCTGCCTCTCTGCCTCCTTGTGATCTCTCTCTCTCTCTCTGTCAAATAAATAAATAAAATCTTTAAATAAAAAAAAAGAAAAAGAAAATATACATGTGCATTTTTAATCTAAATGTCTTAAAATAAAAATTCCCCCAAATCTCAAAAGAAATTCCATAACCTAATAAGAACCTGACTTTCTGCAGTCTTTCTCTGTAAAGAATAATCCACTAGTTTCTGCCAACATTACGATTCTGCATTCTCCATTCCACCATCTGATGTAGCCACAGAAACCCTCCCTCAGACAGAAGAACTTCCACAACCACCAATTAAAGTAGATCTGCAACAAAATTCGAGAGTAATGAATTAGTACCTGAGCTTTAGGAACCGATTCCACACAACTAACCATACCAGAGCCCAACTGGCCTATGAAGGCCTAATCAGTAAAGCTAAACAGATCAGGGGTGGGGGGTGGAGAGCACAAGAGCCTATACCCAAAAGTCATCAGAGTCACTGGGAATCTAAGAAAATCCTTTGTTTTCACAACACCATGTGTCTGCAGGTTCCTGGCTTCAGAGACATAGGTAGATTTTGCAGAATCCAACATCAGGTAGCAGCTACTGAGAAAATCAAATTTCAGGATGAAGTTGTTGCCAACATTCCAAGCAGTCCTCACTCTCTAGCCATACTGGAGGAGAAGGAAGAGGAAGGGATCAATGAGAAGTGGATGATGGTAAGGAATGGAACTGGTTATGACACAGGAGGATGTGTAGGAAGGCAGGCAGCCCAGGCTCTGAAGAACCACAGCATTGTAAGTGTAAATGGCAGGAGGGAAGGAATGACACAGTCGTCTGGAAATGTGGATTCTTTTGGAGTCTCAAGTAAGTTGTTAGTCTTTTAATAATTTGTGAAGTTGTGGCTTCTCCCTGAATATAAATAAATAAATAATGCAGGTAGGAACCACATTTTATTTCCACGTTGACTGCAACATTTCAGAGAGATACCCAAACCGGATTGGTAAATGAACGTTTTGACCAAACAATTCTCTTGTTAAGGATGTGCTACAAGTAAAAGAATTGTGACACCTGCTCAGGGAAGATAAAAATGGCAGCACTTCCATTTGTGCCTTAATTATTTGATTATATCCCCAATTTAAGTGAGGCAACTGATCTCTAAAAATCATGAGAATTAATTTAAGCTCCTGGTTCTGGTTGAATTTAATCCCCGAATCATAATATTTAGTTTCATTCGGGCATCCTTAGGTTCCAATAAAATTAGCTTATTGAATAATTCTTTAAATGCAATTATATTTAGCATTTAAATGTACTGTTTGGAGTCGATTCATTGTAACACAAAGTCTCTAATTATTGTGTTCTTAAAATCATATTCATACCTTTTAATGGTTTTTTAGAGCCTTCTTGCAAGGGGGCACACAAAGAAAAGTTATGATGAAATGGATTAAGAAATTTTCTTTTTCCAATTTAACCAAGTATATTTTAAAGCACTAAAAGAACAATGTTTGCAAATGACCCACTGAGACTCACATATATGTTTCTTCAAATATATGATAAAACATTCAGGTTTAATATCATATAATTTCCTAATAGTGGATCAAATTCTCAGCATCACACATATTGTATTTAGTCTTTGTGCTTTGAATAAAGTGCCGGAATAATGTCTTTTTATGGTAATTACAAATAAAGTAATTCATGTAATTATTCTGTAATAATGTAATTGTTGCCATGTAGACTATAGACCATAAAAAAGCATTAAGTAATTGTAGGGTTATTTATGGCTTGAAAATTGTCTGGCAATTATACTAGAGGTAATAGTAGCATGAAATTCATAGCTTAATTGTTACTTGATTTTAAAATGTAAAATGTGGATATCTTTTTATTATAGACCTCAGCACCTAACCACATAATTATATCACATGCTCTGCGTAGAATGGAAAATTGGGCACAATCCAATACCGAAACATATTCTCCTATTTAGTTTTAAGTACTTGAAAAATTAGCAATTTTAAAATTGTTTGTTACTTAATTGCAATTTCTACATGTTTAAAACTAGGACTTTTGGTTCAGATGGCATGTGGTACTAGGCTCTGTGATACCTTACACCTCACGCATCTGTGGGCACGTGGCAGAACATCCTCTATTCTTTGAAAGCGTGATCTGAGAAGTTGGCACCATTTTTGATGATATTATTCATAAGAATGTGGCACACACAATAGAGTTCACTTTTGTACCAAAGTGAACCTTACTCTCTGAGAATAAAGTAGAGTCCTTTCGGAAGATTTACCTGAGAAGAATAGTTGGCGGTCACAATTTATATTCATCAGGGATCAAGACCAAGACAGAGAAAGTGCCCTTCCCTACCCTCAGCACTCTCAGCTCCACGCCAACTATCCACCCAGAATCTGTCAGGTCCCTCTCATTCTGTCATTTTTACCTTGCTCAGTTACCAAAATAGCATCCCGAACCCATGTCACCATACATCTCACATTCTGGTCCCTGTAAGGCTTCTGGTGTTTTGGGGCTGTCTCCTTTTCTCACCTCTGGTACGTTTTTGTTTGCTTGCTTATGAATGTAATTTGATGATAAAAAGTCATCTTTGTCTTTAATCTATTTTAAGAAAATTCCTTAGTTTTCGCTCTCAAAGGAAGTTTTTCTCCAGGATACCAATTGCCAGGCTCTCAAGTGATGGCTGTTTCCTTCTTCTTCATCCCTACCGTCTCTCATCCTGCAAAGCACCTTCTTATGCCACGTGGCTGCCTGAAGACTACTCCCTCGTCCTCCTCCCTGTACCAATCTGCCAGCTGAAGATCTGTTATCAGCAGACTTGGCACCCTCTGCCCTTCATCTCTGCAGGTTTCCACCAACTCCTGTGACAATTTACTCCATTTCTCCACACTTTTATTATCTACTGGTTAACTGTCACCCTGAACAAAACAACCCATGTCTTACTTATTGATTTTAAATATAGATGTTAAATGATACTTATAAAAACTCTGGCCTCTCAGCAGCTTAAACCACTTCCTCCAATAAGCCTGTCTTCCACTCCACACAAGCCACACATTACCAAGTATGATACCCTAGATCTAAAGAAATGTATCCTTTTGTGATGATGCCTCTGAACAATGGTGTTAAGTTTCATTAATTAAATACTGAACACAGTTCAGTGGCACTTTCTGATGCGATATTCAGTAAATAATTTTAAAAGCCTAAGACCATGGGTGCCTGGGTGGCTCAGTGGGTTAAAGCCTCTGCTTTCGGCTCAGGTCATGATCCCAGGGTCCTGGGATCGAGGCCCGCATCGGGCTCTCTGCTCAGCAGGGAGCCTGCTTTCCCCTCTCTCTCTGCCTGCCTCTCTGCCTCTTTGTGATCTCTCTCCTGCTGTGAAATAAATAAATAAAATCTTTAAAAAAAAATAAAAATAAAAAAATAAAATAAAATAAAATAAGCCTAAGACCCTGTGGTACCTACTGCAAGTATTTAAAAGTGATGGCAGACATCCACCCACACATCTGGAACAGGCTTTCCACCTACAGACTCTTGTTCACTTGTGTAGATAGTCATTACCAAGTTCAGGAAGTCCTTCTCTGTTTCTTTTATTGGACGTATTACATTTTGTCAAATGGTTTTTCTGCATCTACTGATATGTTGATAAGATTTTTCTTTTTTAGTCTGCTGATGTGACGAATTAAATTGATTGATTTTTGAACACTGAACCAGCCTCACATACCTGCCAGAAGTCCCACTTGGTCATGGTGTGTAATTCTTTCTACATTTTTTAATTTGATTTCCTAATATTTTGTTAAGTATTATATTTATAACAGATATTATTGTGTTTTCCTTTCTTGTAATGTCATAATATGGCTGTGTTATTTGGGTAATGATGATATCATAAAATAAGTTTTGAAGTATTTCTACTGCTTCTATTTTCTGGAAGACTGTAGAGAATTGGTATCATCTCTTCCTTGTCTATGTAGTAGAATTCACCAGTTAAGTCATATGGTTCTGGGGCTTTCTTTGTTGAAAAGTTATTAGTAATTGATTCAATATGTTGTCCTGGTTTGGATTTTTGTTTTGTTTTGTTTTGTTTTTATGAACAGAAGGCTAGCAAGATTATTTAATTATCCTTTTGTGAGTTCTGGTAGTTGACATCTTACAGGAATTTGGTCCATTTCATATAAGTTATCAAATTTGTGTACAAAGAAGCTCATAGTATTCCTTTATTACCCTTTTAACATCCAGGGGATAAGTAGTTATGGGCCTTCTTTCATTTCAGGTATTGATAATTTGTATCTTCTTCTTTTCTTGGTTAACCTGAAAAATTATTAATAGTTTTCTGTATTGCTTATGGAAGTATATGTTCCTTGTGGAATTTCCTGTTAGAAGCACCTTCTGAACAGTCCTTTAATATCATATAAAAATAATTCAGATTCTCAAGAAAAGACTGGCAAAATATTGGAGGAATGATTTAGCAGAGAAGAAAATATGTCTATGTTATTTCTATATATTTTCTATAAATCACTCATGCATTTATTTATCCATCCATTCTAAAACATTTGTAGATTATCTATTAAGTGCTACTTTGATAGCTTCTGGGAATAAATGCCATATGACAGATCATTTACTTAAGGATCTGGTCCCATTTTTATTTCCATTTACACAAAAAGACTATATTTTTTATATCATAGATAGAAAAGGATCCTCAAAAAGTGAAAATGGATTTCTCACCAGTCATAGTAGACAGGTTTTAGAGGTTTAGGAGACAAAGTTTGCTTTCCTTCAACTAGAATCCTATGCACCAAATGACATCCGTAATATGTATAAATAGAGTGAAAGGATTAAAGTCACATTTTTGTCCCCATTCAAATAAATCAACCCCATCAGTCCATACTGATACAGATTAAAACTACAGAAACTGGGGGTTCCTGTGTGGCTCAGATGTTAAGCATCTGCCTTCAGCTCAGGTCATGATCCCAGGAGCCTGGGTTTGAGGCCCACATCAGGCTCCCTGCTCAGCAGAAAGCCTGTTTCTCCCTCTCCCACTCTCTCTGCTTGTGTTCCCTCTCTCACTCTCTGTCAAATAAATAAATAATAAAATGTTTTTAAAATAATAAAAAATAAAATAAAACTACAGAAATCTGAAGGAAACTAAAATGTTCAGTGTTCATCACTACACAAGTCACTGAGTATTTTCATTAGGGTTTGTATAGCTCAAATGAAGAACTGAATTTATGTCCATGCAAATTAAAATGAAAACTGGCAAGGTGCAATTTGAGAGGCCCTATGAATTACCAACAAACACTTCCTCCACAATCACCCAATCATACCTTTGGACAAAGGAGATATTGTCTACCATCAGCCAAGACTCAGAATATATGACTTCTACTGTTAAATGTATGCTTCTGGATCTCTATTCTCAAAGATATCCTTGGAAATAAAAATCATGTTAGAAAGGATGACATTCTGGGGCTCCTGGGTGGCTCAGTCAATTAAGCTTCTGCTTTAGGCTTAGGTCATGATCTTAGCAGCCTGGGGTCAAGCCCCACATCGGGCTCCCTGCTCAGCAGGGAGTCTGCTTCTCCCTCTGCCACTGCTGGTCCCCTTGCTTGTGTTCTCTCTCTCTCCCCTCCCCTCACTGTCTAATAAACAAAATCTTGAAAAGCAAGAAAAGATGATGTTCTAAGCTGAAGTACATACATCACAGTGTCTATACACTAAAAGACTCGAAAGGGAGTTATTTCATTAAAGAGAATGGAGACAGGAAAGAGGAGTGAGAAAGGACTTTTAGCAGAGATAATACATTAAACAAGGTCAGGATTTCTACATGGGGCCCTATTAACATATTTGATCAGAAGACGCTTTGTTTTGTATGACTGTTCTGCACATTGTAGGAGGTTTAGCCGCATCTTGAACCTCTATGCATTAATTGCCAGTAATAACCTTCCAAATATGACAACCAAAATTGTCCCTAGACATTGCCAATATCCTCTTGGTTGAGGTCATTGTCTCTGGGTGTCAACCACTGGTTCCAGCAAAGAAACCAAACAGGTGTTTATTTCATGGAAATAAATATATGCATATTTTCCTTTATAAATAAATAAATAAATAAATAAATAAATAAATAAATAAATAAATAAAACCTACTGTATAATGAGGATAATTTCACTCAATTGCTGGCAGGTTTCACTTTACTTTTTTTTTCCAATTATTAAATATCTTCTAAGTGATGGATGACTTCTAGACTTTTCCTAATGGGCAAGCCATCGAAATGAGATATGTAGACAAGGCATAAAAAGAGGGAGAAGAGCAGCAATAGTGGTTTTATGATCGTGTATGTACAAATCCACTTTTCTTGACTGATTTTAAGTGTCATTATTATAACAGTTATACCCCAGGGGATGAATGTGTCTGTTTGTCTGTGTGCACGTGTATGTGTGTGTGTGTGTGCGCGTGTGTGTGTTGCTCAAAATGAAGAACTGAATTTATATGCATACAAATTAAAATGAAAACCGGCAAGGTGCAATTTGAGAGGCCTTATGAACTACCACAAATACTTCCTCCACAATCACCCAATCATACCTTTGGACAAAGGAGTTATCCTCTATCATCTCCAAAAAGGATGTATCAAAGTTCTTCCACTATTCCCTGTGACTAAATAATATGCTCATAATGTCAATTGATAAGTTCCCTAATGCCCTTTCCCTCCTGTTTATTAAAATTAATGATTTTCCTGAAACTCCTGAAGCTAGCAATAATGGGAATGATATTGAGCTTGATTTTAAATCTCCGGTGACACACATCCAATCAAGGCATTCCCCTAGGCTTTTAGCCTAAATTGTCTTAAAGAATTCAGTAAATTAATAAATTAAAAAAATAGAATAACTATCTACTACCTCATGATGACTATAAATAGAACAGACCAGAAAGTTTTAGCTATTGCCAATTAAAAAACTCTGCCATCTAGCTCCAACTTGTAAAGAGCTGTAGGCCATCACTCCATGTTTACTGGGGAAAAAAAAACAAAAAAACAAAAAACACTGAATAAACTGAAAATCAGTGACTTTTCCTGGGCCTATTAGAGAATTTAGGTTGCAAGGCAAGCTGGCAGACTAAAGTCTGGAAAGATGAGCCAATACAGAGAATCCCAGCAGAGATCAGATTAACTAGAGCATAAACTGCTGGAGTGGTAAACAGGCAGGAACATTTAAATGGTAATTTGATGGCAGTGGACTAGCTTGAGAGTGAGAAAATCCTGAGGGCACACAGTCTCAGGGAATCCCCCCTGCTTTTATGGGTTTTATGTTCAGGAGCCCATTATTTCTTTTAGTGAAGAACAAGAATATCACCCTGTGTCTTTGGCAGGGGGAGTGAAGAAGTAACTGTGTGAAATATGACAGTGTGTTCTCCCAACAAACACCTAGTCTCCAGAGCAAAAGGCTTTGCCAGAGCCTATCTTAACACAGGCTTAACGGTAATTAACCAACTCCAGTTATCTAGCTCCTTCTACCAATCCTATCACCTGAACGGAAGATGGGGGGCAGGGGAAGAAGTTTGAAGTACTCTGGGTGGTGGAAGTCACAGCCCATGAAAAGAGAAATTTAATCTTAAGATTTATAAAATCTATCCCCTTTCCCACTCTTTATGAACACAGCAACAGGGTTTCAGAATATTAACAGTAATAATTACAGCTGAATGAGCCAGCAAGACTCACTTGGTTTAAGCAGTTCTTAGGATAATCCAAAGGGGGAGAGTAAAGCAAAGATACTAGGGGATTTTGAAATCCCTGACATCTATCATTACAAACAAATAAATGTAGCCCAATTCAGAGCCAGATTAAAATAAAATCTCAGTCTAAAGGATTATTACCTGGTACATGGTGTTCAGTTTTCAACAAAAAATTACAAGGCATTCTAAAAGGCAAGGGGAAAATAGAATACAATCTGAAGAGACTAAGCAAACATTAGAACAAGATTCATATATGGTACAAATTTGGAATTTTTGGATGATGAATTCATTTTTTTAAATATTTTATTTATTTGTCAGAGAGAGAAAGAGAGAGAGCACAAGCAGGGGGAGCAGCAGGCAGGACAACCTCTCTGCTCAATACAGGACTTGATCCCAGGACCAGGACCTGAGCTGAAGACAGACGCTTAATTGACTGAGCAACCCAGGCCTCCTTTGGATGATGAATTTTTTTTTTTTTGGATGATGAATTTAAAATAAATATGATTAAAATGTTAAGTGCTTTAATTGAAAATTTGACAACAGGCAAAAACAAGTGAGTAATATAAGTAAGGAGATGGAAATGCTAGGAAAAAAATGCTAGAAATTAAAAACAATGTAAGAAAAATGAAGAATGTTTTTGAAAAGCCCATTAATAGAATGAACATGGTTGAGGAAAGAACTGGTAAGCTTGAAAGTATGTCAGTAAAAACTTCCCATAATGAAATACAAAGGGGAATAAAATGAAAGGGAAAAATAACTCAGGATATATAAGAACTGTGTAAAAATTTCAAAAGGTGTAACATGCATATAATTGGAGTATCAAAAAAAACAATAAGAGAATGAAACTGAAGGAAATATTTGAAGAAATAATGGCAAAGAACTAAAATAATAATAGTAATAATAATAATAACATCAAACCATAAAATCAGGAAGCTTGGGGGACACAAAGCAGCACAAATATAGAAAACAAACAAAAACTATCATTATGCATATTATGTTGAAACTGTAGAATATCAAAGATAAACACAAAATCTTCAAAAAAGGCATTGTAGAATAACAAAAACAAAACAAAATGACAACAAAATACCTTACCTACAGAGGAACAAGAATTAAAAACTACAGCAGACTTCTTATCAGAAATCATGGAAGAAAGAAGACAGTGGTGTAAAATATTTAAAGTGATGAAAGCTAGAAAACACCAATCTAGAGCTATATATCTAGCAAAATTATACTCTGAAAATAAAAGAAAACAAAAGAAATTGTAATGAATTCTTAAAAGCTAAGTACAGGCGAATGTGACAATTTATTTATTTATTTATTTATTTTTAAAGATTTTATTTATTTATTTGACACAGAGAGAGAGATTACAAGTAGGCAGAGAGGCAGGCAGAGAGACAAGGAGAGGAGGAAGCAGGCTCCCTGCTGAGCAGAGAGCCCGATGCGGGCCTCGATCCCAGGACGCTGAGATCATGACCTGAGCCGAAAGCAGAGGCTTTAACCCACTGAGCCACCCAGGCGCCCTGAATGTGACAATTTAATTACCTGGATGTCCTAAAAACAAGCTTCATTGGGTGCTCATGAGAGAGGCTGGGGAAGGCTCTAGGTCAGAGGAGGGCTTGCAGTGATACAGAGAGATGTGGAGTGATAAGTTGTCATGAGGGGAGTGGTACAGAGCCCAGACCCTTATCTCATATGAAACAAAAACTGTCTATGAAAAGAGAAACTACAACCCTTCCCACCAGTTCAGGTGAATGGCTGGTCACTTCTAGCAGAAAGAAAGAAACCAAAGCCTTCTGTTTCTAAGACAGGGTGAGGACATGCACTCTCATCAAGGACCGTGCACTGAAACAAATCAGGATAAGAGCAGGAAAATCATTCTTCCTAAAGATACCTCAGGGTTGCAAGGCAGTGTTTGGCTGACAGCTATCAAGTAGGAGAAAGGGGATGGACTATGTTGGAGGCACACAAACACAGACCCTAAGACTAAGGCTAAAGAGGGCGAACAAAGGACACATCCCTTCATTCCCTACTGCCCACCCAGTAGTCTTGTATTAAGTAAAATCAACAACAACCCACCACTGGAAGAACAGAGGAAGAAAAGAGAGCCCTTCTGTGTCTCAGTGTACAATCCTATTAATAGCTTGACTAAAGCAGCAACACTGAGAAAATCTATGTCACTCCAGGTCTTACAGCATAAGGTAGCAGTCAGCTAAGATGGAGTAATTTGAAGTCTATGGTCCACTGAAGGTGACTTGAGCAACAATAAAAGCTAAGCCCACCTAACTGGTGACTAGATCAATTCAAATCTCTCCATTAACACAGTAAGAAAAGAAGAGCCACCTCTCTCTCTCTCTCTCTCTCTCTCTCTCTCTCTCTTTCTCTTTCTTTCTCTCTCTCTCTTTCCTTCTTTCATTCTTTCTAACTAGGCTCCATGCCCAGCATGGAGCCCAATGTGGGGCTTGAACTCATGACCCTGAGATCAAGACCTCAGCTGAGATCAAGAGTCAGATGCTTAACCGACTAAGCCCCTCAGGCACCCCTGAGCCATGTCCATTTCTAAGCAAGAATAAAATTTTGCTTAGTCTCTACTCATCTTTTATGCACAGTATCTGAAATGCTATCAAATATATGATACACAATGAAGGTGAAAAAAAAAAAACAAGAAAATTACTCATTTTAAAGGGGAAAACCAGTTAACAGAATCAAACTTAGAAATGGGCCTACAAAATTTTTTTAAAAAAATTAAAAAGAAAGAAATGGACCTGTTGTTGGAACTCTCAAGTAGGGATTTTGAAGGAACTGTGGTTAATCAGTTAAAAGATATAGTGGAAAAGATATATAGCATGCAGAAGTAGATGGGGATTTTAGTAGCAAGATGGTAATATAAGAAAGAATCTAACAGAAATGCCACAAATGCGAAGTGTGATATGTGAGATACAGAAGTCATTCAAAAAGCTTAATAGTATAATGAACAGAAAAAATGAATTAGAGAATACTAAGAGAGTTAAATAGAAATTATCCAAAATAAAGCATAAAGATAATTTTTTAAATTTAGATGAGAGCTCTAAGAGTTATGAGCTTATATATCAAAATGTTTAACATACATGTAACTGAAGTCTGAGTAGAAAAACAAAAAAAACCATAAAAGGATAAAAAAGGATCAGAGGAATAGTTGAATAAGAGTGGCAAGCATTTTCTTAAATTAATGAAAACCAGTACAGTAGACACATGATACTCAGAGAACCATAAACAGGATAAATACAAAGAAAATGCATAATAACATGTTATAGCCAAAGTGTGGGAAAACAAAGATTAAGAGAAAATACTGACAGCAGCCAGAAGGGGTGAAAAATAATAAACATAAAGTGTAAAATATAAGGAAAATATCAGACTGTTCAGTTGACAGGAAAACAAAGCCTGCAGGATTTACTGAAAGCAGACCTACCTTGCAGATAGAATAAACATGACATCAGGCGGTGATCTGGATCCACAGAAAGAAATGAAGGGAATCAGAAGTGGTGAAAATTAGAGTAAATAGAAGAAGTATTTTTCATGGCACCATTCTGGCTCAGTCAATAGAACGTGTGACTGATCTTGGGGTTATAAGTTCAAGCTTCGCATTGTACGTAGAGATAACTTAAAATCTTTAAAGGGCACCTCAGTTGGTTAAGGGTGGCTCAGTTGGTTAAGATCTGCCTTCAGCAAAGGTCATGATCCCAGGGTCCTGGGATCAAGCCCTGCTTCGGGCTCCCTGCTCAGTGGGGAGCCTGCTTCTCCCTCTCCTACTCCCCCTGTTTGTGCTCTCTCTCTTTGCCCAACAAATAAATAAAATCTAAAAAATAAATAAATAAAATCTTTTTAATAAAAGTATTTCCATATATTTAATCTCTTTAAAGGAAAATGATAATATTAACAAAACGAAAAAACTAAAAGTATATTGTGAGTTTTATACCAAACATCAAAGTAAAAGATCAGATACTAAAGTACAAAGGAGGAAAGTGAGGAAATGGGAGATTACTGTGATGAGATTCTTATACTGTACAATACATAGCACTACATAAAGGTAAGTTGTGGTAAAATAAATTTTGTAGTACTAGAACCATTATTAAAAAACAAAACATCAATAGTGAGGACAAAATGGAATAAAAATATTACATTTCTAAATAAAGACCAAAAAGAAAGGAGCAAAGCAAAATAGGAAATAAATAGTAAAATAGTATATTTAAAAGTAAATATATTTATAGTTACATTAAAGACATCTTCTAAATATATCAGTTAAATGATAGAAATTGTTAAGTTGGATTTAAAAAAGCAAGATTCACATACAGGTCATGTTTAAAAATATCCACTTTAAATATATAAAACAAAGATAGATTAATGATGAATTTATAAAATATGTTAAGCCATGCTAACACAAATCCATGAGCTCCTGATTGGCTACATAAATATCAGGCTGTAGACTGTACCACAAGAAATACTACCAAGGTTAAAGAAGGATTTTGTATGTTGTAAGAGTCAATTCACCAAGAAGACATAGCAATCCTAAACACAGAAGAATATACCCCTCCAAAAAAAGAGCTACAAAATATATAAAGTACAACTGATAGAATTGAAAAGATTTATAATAGCATGAAAAATATGAAAGGTTTAGGAAAAAATTTCATAAAATATATGTAAGACCTGTATATTGTAGACCACAAAGTATTTCTGAGGAAACTGATGAGGATCTAAATAGAGAAGTACATGATGTACATGAATTGGAAGACTTAATAATAAGATTTCAGTATTCCTCCCAAATTATATATTCAATGAAATCTCAATAGAAAATTCCAACAGAATTTTGGCATAAATGGACACACTGACTGTAAAATATTTTTATGGAAAAATAAGATACATAGAAAAGTAAAAAAAAAACAATGGAAAAAAAAAGAATAAAGCTGGAGGACTCAGACCACCTAGTTTCACAACTTACTAAAAACTGAAATTATTTATACAGTGTAATATTGGCTCAAAAACAGTCATGCAGGTTAATGGAGTGTCTGGATAGCTACCCACTTTAGATAATCAATTTATTTTTGACAGATGTTCAAATACAGAAGTAATTTAAGGGAGAAAAGGTAGTATTTTCAACAAAAAACTCTGGAAATTGTGTAAATATACATGCAAAAAAAAGTGTATTGCGAACTCTATCTTGCACCATATTCCAAAGTTTACTAAATATTTATCAGAAAATTAAATACAAAAATGAAAACTTTGAACTATCTGATTGAAACCACCAAAGAAAATTTTTCTGACCTTCATTTATGCAAAGTTTTCCTTGCTAAAAACTCAAAAAATCAAAAACCATAAAAGAAAAAAATGATAAATCTGACTTCCTCAAAATAAATAAGAAGTTGTACACTTCATAAGATCCTTTTAATAAAATGAAAGGCAAAGCTACCAACTAGCATAAAATATTTTTAAATAAATATTAATATGAGGGTTTATACTCTGAATATATAAAGAATTCATATAATTCAATAATCCAATAATTAAAAGAAAAATGATCCAATACAGAGAAGAAAAAAAAGATCTGAATAGATTTCCCCAAAGAAGACATACAAACGGCAACAAGATATGGGAAAATGCTCAAATCCCTTGGTCTTTAGAGAACCATAAATTAAGAGCACAGTAGATATCACTTCAACCCAATTACACTGGAAAAACAGAGAAAATCAAAGAATGAAAATAAGAGATGCTAATGAGGATGTGGACCAACTAGAACTTATACACATTGATGACATGACTGCAAAATGTTCCTGCTGCACTGGAAAATGTTCAACAATTTTTCATAAACCTAAAAACACATTTACCGTTCACCTCAGTCATTCCACTTCCAGCTATTTAGTTACAATGAAAACACAGGCTCACACCAAGACTTGCAGGTGAATATCCACAGTATTTTGTGTTTTTGTATTTATAGCCCCAAACGGGAAACAACCCAGTTGTTCTCCACATGGTGAATGGTCAGATTTTGGCATATGCATTCAAGGGACTAGACTCCACAATAAAAAGAAAAAAAATACTAATATACACAGCAACAGGGATGAATTCCAAAGTGTGAAGGGTGAGAAGCAGACACAAAGGCTTCATATTATACAATCCCATTATATGATATTCTCAAGATAAAAATTAGGTCATAGGTTGTTGTGGGCTCAGGCTAGAGGTAAGGAGTTAAGGGACTTTGACATGATGGAAATGATCTATGTGCTGAGTTTAGGGCTCACTGTTCTGTATCTATTTGTCAAAAGTCTTTGAATCATTCACTTCAAGGGTTCAATTTTATTGTATGTAAATAATGACTTAAAATAATTTGAAGAATTTGCTTTAATATCAGAGCTGCTTTTATGCACCCTACAGTGCTTTTGAAAAGAGTAATAGTTTTTACTGAGAAAAAATTATATTCGCTTCAATATCAGTAAACACTTCATCGGGACCATCTATTAGAAGAGGCTTGTGACATGGAACAATTTCCATATAAGGTCACAACTCCATCCTGGTTTGGATGGGTGCCACTCATGTCACTTTTCAGCCCAAGGTTGATTATTCCCCATCCAACCATTCTTTCCTTAAATTTAAAATATATTCATATTTGACTAAGTTCCTTTAATTACAGAAACCTCCAGTGAGATCAAACTGGAATGCTTTCATAGGGGAATTTCAAAAGCTCATTATCGTAGTATCAGAAACAAAAGTCTGGTTGGAGAACATGAAATGGTTTCTTTCAGTATTCAAATCCATATGTCAATTTAAACTAAATAAAAATATTCTGTAGGTATACTTGGTACTTTGAAAAAAGAAAAAGAAAGGCTGTGATTTTTCCATTTCAGTTTCACTTAGAAATTATATGTAGGCCTATAAATAATAGCTCTTACTCAGCTGTTTCCAAAGCCTAACAGTAATGTTACTGGAAGCAAAAATAATTTATTTCACTTTTTATGACACATACTCAGGAATATGATTATAAAAAAATTCAAGCCTAATAGAGTTATAAAAGTTATTTTTCATCTGACATAATTTAAGATGCTAGATGTTACCCCTCTATGTTTCAATGTAAATATGTATTTATCGCTCTCACACTGTATTTCAGTTAAATGTTTAATTGTTTGATTTGATTCGTCTGTTTAATTTTACCCTCTCTAGATTATGAGAATTTATTAAATAAAGCACAGAAAAATGTGTTTTATTTCTATTTTTTAAATCCTGAGATAAAATAGGTACTCATGATGTGTAAGATGAGGGTTTATTTTCAGCTACTTAGGAAAATGCAAAAATACTCCAGAAGAGTCTTAAACCATGAGATTTAATACTGAGTCATCATAGAAAAAGAAAAATCACTTCTTGCTTTTAGAAAAGTGGCTAGCTTTTTAAAAATGTTAATCCTTAGTCCCATTCTCTAAAATTTTAACAATTACATTTATTTCACCTACTTGGTACAAGGATGAGATTAACACACATTATTAACAAAAAAAAACCTAGCACAAGGCACAGAATACATTTTATTCAAAGTCATAGAAGTTGATTTGTGCCTTATGGAAAGCAGTAGACTTGGTGTTTCCTCTAACGTTGAATGTTAAATATTGTATGTGTTACCCATAGGCTGGTTCACAAAAATATAATATGAATCATGGAATCCAAGTCTTTTCCTCTATCGTAATCCAGGCCATCCTTGTAAGGACCCTTTGTAGTTTGGTGGCTCTCCCCCTGATTGGTTTGCTAATATCGGTCATGGACAAAGCTCTGGTTTTAAAGCATGACCCAGTTCTTAATCTGCTGCTAATGCCAGACATAGTTTACAAATAAAGTTCAGGGAGGGTTCCAAATTGCCAAGAGCCAGGCTAGCTTCCAACAACTCTGGGATATGTTCAATGACCTTCAGCCTCAGTGCCCTGCCCCAGCAGGGTACTGCTGCTTGGTGCTTAGCACAAATAGTCTTCAGTATCACCTGCTGAGACCTCAGCCCAGAGATCAGTACACAGGCCATGTCTTCGGGCAGTGGGGTTGGACTGCCTTCCATGGCTCCTCATACAAAGCGTCTTGTTGACAGAGATGGCCTTACTACATGGCAGGTATAATCTGGTAGAGAAGGAGCTGAAGTCCCCTCTGCCCCTCCCCGGGGTACACCTGGGGCAGCCCTGAGTGTCAGGCTACGGAAGGTGCTGTGGGAGGGACTCTGTGGGGCTGCTACCACACAGGTGGTCTAACCCAGTAGATACTGGTAAGGGAGTTTCCTGAGCTACCGCATCATGTCTGAGAGTGGTGGATATCCAAGCTCCTCATCTCGTCCCTTAAAAACTCCAAAACTGTGTGCAGTCCAGCTTGTTTGCCTACTGCCCTACAGACATCTGGGATAATTAGAAGAGCATGTGGCAATGGTACCTCTGGTCTTCGGTGGCTGTTTTATCACTCCAAAGTCAGGATCTGTAGACTTTATAATTGGGCCACTTGACATTAATAAGGTACTGTCTCATTTTGGACAGACAACATTGGAAATAAAATCATTATTAACTGTTTGTGGAGTACAGTAGAAATCTTTGTTCCATATACAACATCTTGCTTCTTATTCAGATTTTTTTAAATGCAATGACTTTTAGAGCCTGCATATTTGAAGCCTAAAGTAACTATGACTTAATGACAGCTCTAAATATCAAGAGATATCTACTAATAAATATCATGTTTTTTACTTCTGTAAGGGAAGGCTAACATCATCCATCCACACACTTGAAGAGACAAATGAGTTCAACAATAACAAAAATAACGAACTTAGGGGCGCCTGGGTGGCTCAGCCAGTTAAGCCTCTGACTCTTGATTTTGGCTCAGGTTATAATCTTAGGGTCTTGAGATAGAGCCCTGTATTGGGTGGCACGCTGGGAGTGGAGCCTGTGTAAGATTCTCTTTCCTCCATCTCACTTTGCCCCTCGTGTGCTCTCTCTCTCTCTCTCTGTCAAAAATAAAAATTAAAGAAAAAGTCCACATTTTAGCATATTTCATTATTCGGGAATTCTGTTACACATAACTCTAGACTTTGTTTCAATAAAGACCAAAAATTAAATTTACTATCCTTATTAAGCAATAACCCTCTGACCAGTAGTCTCTGTTAAAGACTCTTAACAAAATTGATCACTGAGTTCTCTCTAAAAAATCATATAACTTAATATCTACATCTGGTGACTATTACTGTCAAGTCAGCATTAAACACCTGTATATGCCAAAGACTTTTTAGAAATACATTATACACAGCCCAGGTGTTCATGGAGAAAAATATTTAGATTGATAGTCAAACAACTAGTTACATTATAATATTAAGCAAATACTAACAAAACAAGTAATTTAGAAGAAGGTGTAAATTATTTTGTTGAGGCTTGACAATTACTTCAATGATAAACAGAATTTCTTTAGTTAAGGAAGTAGAACTGAAATAATCTCACACACACAAAGATAAAATTCTCATCAGAATATAAGACTGTGGTTAAAATCCTTCTTTTGATGTTACTAAACTTATTCTACCAAATAAGAAATCTCATCGAATCTTGACAAAATATGAACAAAATGAAAATGTGTTTGCTCTGTTAAAAAAAAAATGCTTATCATGGAACCTTTAGGTATTTTTCAAAAACATGCAGAATGAATCATTCTGACTATATTTTCTAAGGTTGCTTTCATCCAATAGCCTAAGCATTTTTCTGAAGGTCCAGGTAGTACCTTACAACCTCCCAATATCAATATGTAACCAGAGAGGCAATTTCTAGAATAGACTCCAGGAAATGGTGACTCATAAGCATTTTTCTCCCTTCCACTCCCAGCTATAACCCAGCCAGCTTCTGGACCCTGTGGATAACTGAGTGGGAAAGAGGGCTTTGGCTCTAAGGGGAAGCCACTAGAACAAAAGTAGTACAAGGCTCTTGTGGCCAGTGCAGGGACTAGAGGCCACTTTAAGAGAGCTAGAAAGAAAACCACATAATGTCTACATATCTGTATTGTATCTATATCGTATCTGTAAGAAAGAGCCTGGCCGACAGAAGTATAAGAACCACAATGATCCTGTGTGAATTTGCCTGATTGGCCTGATTTCCAAGTACCAAAAGTGTTTGGGTCCTTCTACTCGTGAGTCTGGGAAGAACAAGAGCATTAACACCTGGGTGAGAAGGTGCCCTAACTTGATGACAAGCCACCAGCCATCTTTACCTGTGCCATATGTAGAACTACCATTATTCTAGGCATTCCAACAAGACGTGGGCTCCAGTGAGCTGATGAAGAAAAATAATACCACATATAAGAGTTTCAAAGTCACACATTTAAAAAAAAAGGGGGGGATCTTAGAAACTCGGGATGGGGAAACATTTTCTTAAAAAGGAAAAGATCAGGGCAGTATTAGATTTTTCATGTGTAACTTCAGAGCTAAAAGGTGGTAGAAAAACCACCAGAAGTAAATAATATGATATAAAGATGTTACACTCAACAGAGTTGTCAATATCTTACTAGGGCAAAAGAAGGATATTTGGATATTGAAGAGTTTATCACCCATGAATCTCATTTAAAGGAGATATTTGAGTGAGGCCTCTAACCAATATTTTTCTTTAAATCTCTACAACGAGGAAAAATTTTGAAAAGAAGAAAGTGATGAATGAAATATGTGAAATATATAGGAACACCTAATTTACATAAATATCTATGAAAATACATATAGGCAAATATGAAATAATAAGGGCAATATAAGTTAATAAAATATAGACAGCATTACAAGGGGATTTTTATTTTTTTAATTTTTATATCTTAATTTTTTATTTTATTTAATTTTATATTTTTAAATTTAATTTTATTTTTTCTACTTCATTCATATAATAGATAAAATATGATCTATATAAGTAAATATAGATACTGATAATGAAGGGAGAAAAAAAGGAGAAAAAGAAAATAGAAACATTTTGAAGATCTCATTCTGGGAATAATGGGAAGTGACAGTAGAACATAATTGTGGGGAAAAATTAGGAGTTTTGATTTTTAATTAAATAAGAAAAACATGTGTTTTAGAAAATTAAGAGTTTTGATTTTTTTTTAAAGATTTTATTTATTTATTTGACAGAGAGAGATTACAAGTAGGCAGAGAGAGAGGAGGAAGCAGGCTCCCCGCTGAGCAGAGAGCCGGATGTGGGCCTCTATCCCAGGACCCTGCCTGAGATCATGACCTGAGCCGAAGGCAGAGGCTTTAACCCACTGAGCCACCCAGGCGCCCAAGAGTTTTGATTTTTAATCAAACATGAAAAGCATGTGTTTTATTGTCAGAAATATAGAGCCTTATCAGAATTTTCCCAAGTATCATGACTAATGAAACAATCCAAACCATTATCTTATTTATTTTTGTCTTCGTAGCACTTATTACTTGACATTTTATGGTATATTTATTTGCTCTTTTCTTCACTAGAATAACAAGAATATAAACTTTACTATGGAAGGGTCTTATCTATTTTGTTCAATGTTTTACTCCCATGCCAGGAAGAAACGATAAATAGTAGGTAATCAATAAATATTCACTGAATAAATGCATGAGTTCCAGGTTAAGAAAGTCAAAAATTAATGGAATGAGAAGCACATTAAATTTTCCAAGTTGGCAATGGGAAATATAGAATCAATAGTAATTTAACCAAACCAGGAAAAAAAGAATCAAAATGCAAAAAAGGATATAACTAACATAAATTCAAATGTAAAGTAAAGCAACAACAATAAAAGCCATATTCTATTTATAAAAAATACATTAGGCTTCTGATTTCAATTCCCACATGCACAAATCCTGGAAGTTATCACCCTCATTCATTCTTATACTAAGGAAGCCTCAACAAACTGAAAGTCAATGACTTTTCTAGAACATATAAGAGAACAGAAGCTATAGAACAAACTGCCTCCTAGAAACCTGGACAGGCAGGAGCATCCAGAGAGTCAAAGCTGGGAATCCATAAACCAGTAGGAACAATCTCAGGGAACTCTTGATCAATTGTTGTGACAATGAAAAACCCCTGGAATCTCAGTCTTGGGGGTGCCCACACTTTCATGGGCTTTACTTCCAGAAGCCTTACCACAGCAAAGATCCTAAAGTTTCTTTTTTTTTTTTAATTAAATTCAATTAGCCAACATATAGTACATCATTAGCTTGAGATGTAGTGTTCAGTAATTTATCAGTTGCGTATAACACCCAGTGCTCACCGCATCACATGCCCTCTTGAAGATTCCATTGTGGATCAGGGGAGGGGTGAGGATGAAAAGACAAACCATAGACTGGGAGAAAATGTTGGCTAAACACATATCTTATACAGGACTTGAATCCAAAACATACGAAGAACACCTAAAATTCAACAATGACTTAACAAATAACCTACCCGGAAAATGGATGAAAAACCTGAGAGATACCTCATCAAAGACACGCAAATAACAAAGAAGCATATGCGAAAATGCTCAAAATCATTTGTCCTAAGGGAGTTGCAATAAAACAATAATGTGGTACCACAATATAACACACACACAAGTGGCAAATTAAAAAAAAAAAAATCACAGTACTAACTTCTGACCAGGATGTAGAAGGACAGTAACTCTCCTCACTGTTGGTGTATAATGAATACAAGTTGGTAGTTTCTTATAGAGTTAAACATCATCTTACCATATCATCTAGAAGTCACTTTCCTAAATATTTAAACAATTAATTTGAAAAATTATAGTCACACAGAAGAAAACACAAAAACACTGCACCTAAAAGTTTACAGTGGATTTATTTAAAATGGTCCAAGACTGAAAACAACTAAGATAACCTTCAATAGGTAAATGGATGAACTGTGTTATATCCATACAATGGAATGCTATTCAGGATGACAAACAATTGGCTCTCAAGCCACGGGAAGATGTGAATAAATCTCAACTGCATATTGACGAGTGAAAGAAGCCAACCTGAAAAGATTACATCCAACACTATGCTGTTCTCGAAAAGCAAATTCATAAGACAATAGTTTAGTGGTCATCAGGGGATGAGGTGGGAGGTTTTTAGTGGGAGGACTGAATACACAGGGCACAGGAAATTATTTTAGGGTAGGAAACTCTTATATTTGATACTGGAATAGTGGATACACAACACTATGCATTTGTCAAAATTTATAGAACTCTATAGTTCAATACTGGACTTTGATGTATATAAAAATGTGGACAAGAGTCATTTCAGAAATCAGGGGGTCCCAGGGAGGGAATGCAGAGTGTGACAAAAGAATCTGCCTTACCCATGTATGAAACAGTTTTACTGAAGGAGGTGGGGGGTGGGGAAGATGCTGACTTAAGTAACTTTGGAAATGAGTAGAATATGTAAGACTAAAAGCAAAAAGTATTATACAAAGCATTATACATTTTTTTTAAGATTTTTAAATTTACTTATCTGACAGAGGGAGAGAGATTACAAGTAGGCAGAGAGGCAGGCAAAGAGAGAGGGGGAAGCAGGCTCCCTGCCGAGCAGAGAGCCCTATGCGGGGCTCAATCCCAGGACGCTGAGATCATATCTGAGCTGAAGCAGAGGCTTTACTTAACCCACTGAGCCACCCAGGCGCCCACAAAAACATTATACTTTGACAAAATTGTGTCTCACCAAGATAATGGTTAACAATTTTAGAAACACCTACATGCATATTTGAATTGAACAACTGTGGTTATAATTGTAATTGAATAGTGGATTGAGGGACACAGTTTTTCCACTGTTAGAGTGTAGAATAAACAAGTAGAAATGGAAAACCAAATAGAAGATGGCAGAATGATCCCGATGGTAATGGATTAGAGGCGGACATGAATATGAACTCTTGTTGAACTAAATCCAGATATAGATGGCACACATAGAAATATTTATAGATATGTTCACATCCTGGTGGAAGGACAGAGCCCATTATGGAGGGAGGGAGAAATATACATCATGTTGTGTAACTTCTAAATTCATTGCTGATAATACCGAAACACAGGTTCTGTGTGTGCTATGTACCAGGGAGGGATGAGATGGCTTGAGAATTACAGGAGCGGGTATTAAAGTTAGGAAACCCAAAAGTGATTTCAAATCTAAAGGAACCTCAGGGAGTAGAAAAACACCAGAAAAATGAAGGATCAATGCATCCCCACAGAGAACTTCTCCAGGCTGGGTCGTCTTAATAATATTCACTAATACTCTGCTCCAACGGACCACAGAACACTCAAAAGAGCCAACCTACATATACTGTTTGTCAAACCCAGTTAAGTCACAGATAAGGCAACCAGGACTATGATGTTTGATCCTTTCCTAGTGTCTCTTAATAAGAAAATCATCAAAATCCCAAAGTACAAAAGAAAGAGACAATTACTGGGGGGGGTGGAAGGACTTAGTCACTAACATGACTGTGACACTGTAAAATTTTCTGTTTCTCCTTGTATCAGATTCTTCTTGAATACAATGAGAGCATTAATGCATAACTGAAGGTCACTCTACATTTAAATATTTTGCCAATAAAATAAATGGATACATTTTATGACCAGCTGTTTAAGAGAAATGGAACTCCGAATGGCCAACAACTAACATGAAAGGTACTCAACCTCTCTTGTAATTAAGTAAATAAAAATTAAAAGCACAAGGGAAAATGTTAAGACACAATATTGATATTTTCATAGGTTGACAGTGTCAAGAGTTACCTAGTAAGTAGGAACATATATGTCCCATATACTGACAGTGGGAATATAGATTGTTACAATAATTTTAAAGAATAGCATGGCAATTCTGTTATTTTGGGATATGTCTGACCTGAGACCCATCAATGCTAGTATTTGATATGCGTCTAAGAGAAACTCTCACATGTCCCTAAGAGTCACCCACAGGCATTAGCAGATGTAACAAAACCTGAAAAAAATCTAATTCTGTGCTGCTCAGTACAGTACATGTGCCTATTCAAATTCAAATTTTAGGGGCCCCTGGGTGGCTCAGTTGGTTAAGTGTCTAACTTGATTTCAGCTCAGGTCATGATCTCAGGGTTGTGAGACTGAGCCCCAGGCTGGGCTCTGCACTCAGTGCAATCTGCCTGTTCTTCTCCCTCAGTTCCTCCCCCCGCTCTCTCTCCCTCAAATAAATAAATAAAATCTTTAAATGTTTTTAAATTTTAAATCACCAAATTAAAATAGAATAGAATCAGTTACTGTGTTGCACCAACAACATTTAAAGCACTCAATAATCATCTGTGCATTTATATTATTGCAGAAAACGCTATTGGACGTTGCTGATCTAAATTACTGTGGATAATTAAATGGATAAATCAGTTCTCAACTCTGATATATTTATATGGTAAAATTGAAAAATATTAGAGACACGTGTGCCAATAAGTACAAATCTCGTAAATATAATGTTGAATGTTAAAGTAAGTTTAGTTTAGATTTGTGCAGATATATATGTAAATATGTACATATATGCATATATAATAGCATTTATATAAGGTTTCTTTTAAATTAGTTAAATTGGTATGTATTGCTGAGTTGGAATATATAAAAAAATAGGTAAGAAAAAAGATACATGAAATGGAATATTCAAATTTCAGGATATTGGCCATCTTCTAATAACGAGGGACGGTAATAAAAGACAGAACTCAAGGCATGTCTAGTACATTTGTAAAAATTTTATATTTTATCCTAGGTGTTGGGTATATAAAATCTTATACTTTTTTATCATTTTTATATATAAGAAGATTCATTAACATGAAATTAAACAGTATGACATTAAGTATAAAATTGTTTTGATAATGTAATATCAAACTGTAAATTTAAAAACTCTTTATATAGATAGAGACAATTTTGTAGGGATCCCTCATCTAATTAAATAAAGTCTATACCATCCTTTATCTTTGCATTGTAAGTTAGGCATCATTATCCCTACTTCAGGAAAACCCAGGCTTACTGGAGCTTCCGAACCCAGTTCATGACGTTAATAAGCAGCAGAGTCTCAATTCAAACCCATTTGTGGGTCAGTAAAGTCAGACCTTTTCTGTAATAGGCAGATACGTGTATTTACTGAGGATGGATGAGAAAAGCACTGTGTACATAGTTATGGGCAGCATTATGGTCTAGTAAATATTGTTATCATCCTTCATGTTGTAGCATGCGTCACAGATTTGAAAATACTTAATTTGATACCCACAAAAGACCTTGTAATAGAGTTTCTCTATTAACATATGGGAAACTTGAAAATTAATGATCATCAGCAGTTAATGTATTCTTACATGGTTTTAGTGCTGACTTATAAGGTAGACAGGGAAAAAAGACCCTCAATATTGTGAAAAATTATAATTACAATAATCACTATAAGAATATAAGCTGATTTTGTGTTCTAGGATCCACAAAATTCAGGGATCCATAACTGAAAATTCTAACCTAAATTTTGGATCAAAGATGGCAACTCTGAGGCTGTGATATGTAAATTAAGAGACAAGAAAGAGTCAGAAGCAAGTAGAGGGAGAAAATAAGAGCATTCCAGAGCTTATTTATTATGTAGGGGATTATTGCATGTCTTTATGTAATTTTATCATGTATGTATGTAAGCCTGAATGAAAATGCTTTGTTCTTTAAAACTTAATTAATTATGACATTAATCTGTATACATTCAAACTTAATTTGCCTTTGGAGGAAATTGGAGTTGTCAGAGGTAAAAGCAAATGGGATAGAGGATGGTGGCAGCAAAAATAGGGAAAATCACAATTATTGAATGGTCATTAAGTGGCAAGACTGTTGCACAAAGTGACTGATAGGTTATGGCAGAAGAATGTTCCAAGTTTTTAATGTGAACAAGGATGGTGCCACTTCCTGAGATGTGGAACATGAGATTAAGTGAAGTTTTCTTAAAGATCACAAGCTCGATCATGGACATCATGGAAACTGAGACCTAAGTCATTTTTTTTTCCTTGCACGCTCTTTTGTTTCTCATTATCGATAAACCACACCACCCACACATCCACACACAAACACATGGCAGATATTAGCATCAGAAACGTGTCACATGTAGAACACTATGGTCAAAGGAACTTTGGGAAATAAATTATTTCTTGTTCTCATGCCAAAGACACAACTCACGGGGCTCCTGGGTGGCTCAATTTGTTAAGCAACTGCCTTCCGCTCAGGTCATAATCCCAGAGTCCCGGGATCGAGTCCCACATCGGGCTCCCAGCTCCATGGGGAGTCTGCTTCTCCTTCTGACCTTCTCCCTTCTCATGCTCTTGCTTACTCTCACTCTCTCTCTCTCTCTCTCAAATAAATAAATAAAATCTTAAAAAAAAAAAAGAAAAAAGACACAACTCATGCAAAAGGAGCCAATTCAAAGAGCTCCCAATGGCCAAAGCTGGAACAATCGGAGCAAGGAAATAAAGAAGAATTATATGTAAAAATATTCATGAGTTTATAATAGTATACATTAATTAATGACTAAAGAACTAGATGGAGAAGAGACAGACCTCCCACATAGGATTCCAAATGATTTGCATAGATATGTCACTTTCAGGGAAATGATCTCTGACTCCTTATTCCTTAAGTGTGAGCTGCACACAGTGACTCCCTTCTAAAGTGTACAGTATGGAAATGGGGAAAATACAGTATGTTTTAGTGAGGAAACCTGACAAACCCTTGTCAAAGGCTAAAGGTCAAATCGAGAGTATTAAGTCATATTGAGAGCATGCACCCTTGACATGAAGTGATGAGAATGGCCTTTTACCTCTGTAATATTCTCCCCTAAAACAACATAACCCATTCTAATCATGAGAGAAAAATCAGATAAATCCAAACTGAGAGACATTCTACAAAATTTCCAGTATTCCTCAAAATTCTCAAGATCACTGAAAACAAGAACTGTCTAAGAAACTGTCAACACCCAAGAGATGCCTAAGTAGACATGACAATAAAATATAATGCACTATCCTGGATGTAATCCTGGAACAGAAATAGTAAGTAAAAAATAAGGATATCTGAATAAAATATGAATTTTAGTTAATAATAATGTACCACAAACTATAACTATTTGACTATTCTAGTATAAAATGTTAGTCGTACAGGAAACTGGGTGTGAGTAGATGGAAACTCCATAGTATCTTCATATTTTTTTATAAGTCAAACACTGTCCTAATATAGTTTATTTAAAAAAAAAAAACGGCAAAGAGTTCAAGATTTATATGTTAACAATTAATACCGGACTTAATTTAGGAAGTATGTGGGACACTGTCATGGAAAATTTCTCAGTAGGTAGAACTCCTGAGATGATTTATCAAGGGCTGTAAGAAGTTTAACTTAGGGGCGCCTGGGTGGCTCAGTGGGTTAATGCCTCTGCTTTCAGCTCAGGTCATGATCTCAGGGTCCTGGGATCGAAGCCCGCATCGGGCTCCCTGCTCAGCGGGGAACCTGCTTCCCCCTCTCTCTCTCTCTGCCTGCCTCTCTGCCTCCTTGTGATCTCTCTCCCTCTGTGAAATAAATAAATAAAATCTTTAAAAAAAAAAAAAAGAAGTTTAACTTAGGATGGTCATGGATTCCAAGCAAGAGGACAGGACATTGTATACATGCACTGCCTGAGATTCAAAAAATACCCCAAAATGTCTATTTAATAATAGAATGGATACACCAGAAGGAATGAATTATTTGAGGCTGGGGAGCTTGTGAGGAAAAGGACAACAGGAGCAGAGATGACAACAGAGTGTATATACCATCCAGTGCAGTCCAGTAGTAATTAACCTTTGGGTCCTTTTGGCTGTTGTGAGAAACCGAAAGACCAGAAGGTGAAATTAAAGCTGATGAGTGGCTAGTCTAAGGCAGCAGATGTGAGATAAAAAAACTCAGAAGCACAAGGGAATATAAAATAAAATAGTCTTTGTAACTACTCAAGGCATGATAACAGGATAGCATGTTGAAACAAAATGACATTTCTCACTAGCAGATACAGGCAAGGCTAATAACTTATTAATGTTTTCATGTTTTTATACATCTCTAGAAGCTTGTTAAAGGTCAAAGCCAGAACTTCATAATTGAATTCAGAACAACAGGAATAATTGCTCTAGCTTGAAATGTACAAATAAACCCCAACATGGAGGAGCAGATTTTAATAGATTAATTCAAATATGAAATTTAAACTATGAAGTTGAAGATTTCAGCATTTTGAAATTTATTAAAACTTATGTTAGCAAAACCTGGAGCTAAAGAGAAAGTGAAGATTTTTATTCCTGTGGCACAGTAATGAGCGGCCCACATCCTCACCGAATCAGTGGAGAACACATGAGATCTTCAACTTCCATCTCCACCTGGGGGTAGAGACATCCATCCATCTTCCAGCTGGAGTGGACTGCGTAGAGGCCTCGTGGAGAGTGGAGAGTCAGGACTTCCAACAACACCCACAGATAACAAGGCCAGACCCCTTTCCATGTCAACGGGAGCCATGTGGGAAAGAGTCATAGGACATTCCTGTCCTTCCCAACAGGAGAGTATAGTAGGCATCTAGTAAACAGCTGTACCCCTTCCTCAACCGAGCAAGAACAAAGAACTTTTCCCCCAGGTGTCAACAGATGCCGAATGGGAACGTGACCTTCTCCTTCTATGTCAGGAAGCAGTCAGCGCCTGCCCTACCCTACTTTCCCCGATGGGACAGTGTCATAGAAGGCAAGCTAAAACAGAAGACTTAAATAAGACTGAGAGATTCATAGCATGATATGTAAAACGTCACGGCTTCTATCAAAAATCACCTGCCATAAAAAAATCTGGACAATCTCCACTTGAAGGAGGAAAATAATCAATAAATGCCCAGACCAAAATAACAGAGCTAATATATTACATGCAAGGATTTTTAAAGCCGCCATCATACAAATGCCTCAATGAGTTTTATGGACATGCTTGAAAAAAATGGAAAAAAAAAAAGAAAGTCTTTAACAAAGAAGTAGGAAGTCTCAGCAAAGAAGCAAAAGATGTAAAGAAAACACCAAATGGAAATTCTAGAACTTGGAAATGTAATATGTAATATAAAACTTTCAACACAAGGAGGAGGGGACAGGAAAAGAATCACTGAAATTGAAGACAAAAAAAAAAATAGAAATTATCCAAACTGAACAAGAGAGAAAATAAACTGAAAGTAAAAAATTTTCCCAACTTGATATACAGATTTAATGTAATTCTTATATAAATCTCAGCAAGTTTGTTTTTTTTTTTCAGAAACATAGACAAGCCTTTTCTGAAATATTTAGGGAAAAAAAATAAAGTATTGAAAACAATCATTACAAAGAATATCGTGGAAGAAATCATTCTTTACCTACAGTAATCAAGACTGTGTGCTATTAAGTGGGAAAAAGACACAGATCAATTGAACAGAAGAGTACCACAAAATAGCTCTAGACAAGTTGGACACACTATTTTTGGACAAAGTCATAAAAGCAATTCAGTGTAAGAGGAATAGTTTTTTTCAACAAATAGTTCTGTTGGTCCTCATCCTTAGGAATTTCCCAGGTCAAATCTGAAACTCACCCCCATAGGGGAGGGCAAGGAGAGACTGAAGAAAGAGGCAGGCCATTCCAGATTGGTAGGTGGTAGTTTTAATAAACAAAGAAACTTACACACCAGGCTTGTCTTGCATTGCTGCAAGATGAGTAGACCTCCACACTGCCGCTGGAATCTTAAAAAAGTTTATATAGAGGCTCTGAGTGCAGTCACAATACACCATCCAGATGGTCTCAACAACACCCTTCTCTCTCAAGGCTGCATCCTTGAAAATGGCTCCCACTGTGGGAATGGAGGGCAGAATGTGTATTCCAGAGTACCCCCCTTAGGAGGGGGTGAGGAGCCTCCAATTGCCTAGATCCAGTTCAAAGGTCAACTGACAGTCACATTTTCTTGATGACTTCTCCTGGCATGTTCCATAGCAATTAGATATCGATAGGCAAAACAAAGAAACATTGATCTAATCTTTAATGTCATATAAAAATTAATTCAAAGCTGATGGGGCAAGTGGGTGGCTCAGTAGGTTTTGCATCCGGCTCTTGGTTTCGGCTCAGGTCATGATCTTTTGATCATGAGATTGAGCCCCGTTCAGGTTCCACACTCAGCATGGAGTCTGCTTGAGATTCTTTCTCCCTCTGCTCCTTCCCCAGCTTGCATTCCCTCTCTCTCTATCTTTCAAATAAATAAATAAATATTTTTTAAAAAATTGATCATAGGTTTAAGTGCAAAATGAAACTACAGAGTATTTGGGAATCTCTAACATCCTACACAACAACCATCAATAGCTTCATTTTACAGATGAGGACACTGAGGTTCCTCAAAACCAAGTGGTATGGGCATAATCATTGGCGGTGATGGAAAACTAACGTCACTCACTTCTCTATACCCTGTTGCCTTCTTAGAGTGAATCATATCCTTATACTTGATGTAAGACTGAGCTTTCTTAGATGGCAAGGTCTTTCTGGCATATAGCATTATCATGCTCATTTCCAGATGGGAAAAATAAGAATTATATTTAAGTATAGATACTGGGATGCCCGGATGGCTCAGTAGATGCAGCATCTGTCTTCAGCTCAGGTCATGAGCCCAGGGTCCTGTGATCAAGTCCAGCATCAGACTCCTTCCTCAGTGGGGAGCCTGCTTCTCCCCCTGACTGCAGCTCCCCCTGCTTATGCACTCTCTTTCTCTCTCTCTCTCAAGCTGATAAATAAATATATTGAAAGAAATAAAGTCTAGATACTGCTGAATGGTGGGGGCAATTCCTGAGAGGACAGAGGAAACGCAGACACTCTGCAGAGTGCCCCTGGAGTCTCTGTCCAGGCTGGCCCTGCCATGTTACATAGTTCCTTTTAGATCACACTGATGATGGACTATGGCTGCTGCTCAATACACTCAGTTTCCTGAAAGTACACCTTTCAGAGCAGACTTAGTTGGCAGCTGCAGAATTTAAAGTTCCTGCAGCGACAAGGCAGGGATTCCTAATGAACGAATAGGAATGAATCCTGCACAGACCACCAGAAACATGTTTAGTTTTGTTTTGTTTTAATACGGTTCAGACTGTGAATTATTCCTAGAAATAGTGTTGGAAGTAGTTAATATCTGTTATCTGGAATTTGCGATTACCTTCAGAATTACTTTTTTTTTAGTGTTTTGTAACATGCAAGTCAGGCTATATAAAATACTATGAAAATGCCGATATTCAATGAAATGTGAAAGCTGATTCTTCCATCCCTTCTTATACTGCATGTGACTAATGTGTAAAGACAGAATGCTATGCAGTGAGACTGCCACCAACACAGAAGATCCTCACTCTTCCACTGTTAGCTCACAATGAACAGCTAGTTAGTTCACTGGGGGAAAAGGTTTATCTGACAATTTATTTTGAAAATAATTGGGGAATAATAATTTACTGCATCTAAATTCCAGCAAATTACTTTGTGGGTATTGACAAACTAATTCTCATATTTATAGAGAATGCAAAAGATCCAACAGCTGACAAAATCATGGAGAAGAATGAAGTTGGAGTACCGGCGCTCCCCAACTTCAAGTCTTAGCAAAAAGCCACAATAATAAAGCCAGTGTAGTGTTGTTGAAAGAACCGACAGATGGAAAGGCATTAAACAGAGAGTCGACAAACAGACCCACAGAATTACAGCCAACTAATCCTTGACAAAGGAGAAAAGACACGGCTTTTCAACAAATGATGCTGGGACAACTGGACATCCGCATACAAAAAAAAAAAGAAAGAAAGAAAGAGAAAGAAAGAAGAAAGAAAGAAAGAAAGAAAGAAAGAAAGAAAGAAAGAAAGAGACAAAAGAAAAAGAATCTAGACACTGACCTTACATCTTTCACAAAAATTAACTCAAAATGAGTTATATATCCAAATGGAAAACACAAAACCATAAAATTTCTAGAACAGGAGAAAATCTAGCTGACTCTGAGTTTGGCAATGAGTTGTTAGCTACAATAGCAAAAGCAAGATCCATGAAAGGAAAAAAGTGGTGAGACTTCATTAAAATTAGAAACCACTCCTCTGGGGAAACCTGGTTGGCTCAGTCGGTTAAGGGGCTGTCTCTTCATCTCAGCTCAGGTCATGATCTCAGGGTCCTGGGATCGAGGCCCATGTTGGCCCTCCTGCTCAGCTCTGCACTCAGCAGGGAGTCTGCTTGAGATTCTCTCTCTCCCTCTGCCCCTCCCCCCACTAAAATAAATAAATAAATCTAAAAGACACTCCTCTGTGAAACACTGTTAAAAGGATGAATTGACAATCCACAGACTACAAGGAAAGATTTGTGAAACACCTATCTGATAAAGGGCTTATATTGAAAAGATACAAAGAATTCATACAACTCAATAACATGAAGTCAAGCACCCCAATTTAAAAACTGGCAAAAAATCTGAACAAACATTTTACCACAGAAGATATAAGATGGCAAAATAAGCATGTGATAAAATGTTGAACATCATTAGAGAAAATTTTTTAAATGAGATAGCACTACACGTACCCTGGTAGAATGGCTACGAAACCAAAACCCTGACAGCACCAAATTCCAGCAAGGGTACAGACCCACACGAAACCTCATCCATTGACAGTGGGAATGCAGAATGGTGCAGCTACTTTGGACAACCGTCTGGTGGTACCACTTACCACACTCCTAGCTACTACCCAAATGAGTTGAAAATGTATATCCGCAAAAAGCATGCATATGGATGCTTGTAGCAGGTTTATTCATATTTGCCAAAATGTGGAAGAAACCAAAACATCGTTCTGTAAGTTCTTGGATAAACACACTGTGGTACACCCTTGCAATGGAATATTATTCACCACTAAAAAGAACTGAGCTATCACCCTAGAAAGGACATGGAGGAACCCGAGAGGCACACTGCTAAGGGAAAGAATCCAATTTGAAATAGTTACACTCGATATGGTTCCAACCATATGATGTTCTTTGAAAGGCAAAACTGCAGGGAAGGTAAAAAGATCAATGGTTCCCAGGGATCAGTAAGGAAGGTACAGGGATGAAGAGGTAGAACACAGGGAAATTTTAGGGCCCTGAAACTATTCTGTATGATACTATAATGGTGACTATGTAATATTTTACATTTGGCAAAAGGCACAGACATTTAAAACACAACTCTATCCAAACCTAAAACTGTTCTAAAAATAAAGTCTTTATTAATAAAAAATTAATGAATCTTAATTACTTGTCTGAGTTAAAAATGTGACTTATGGACAGCAGTTTGATATCATCTGATTTGCAAGACATATAAATAGTTGAATTCATAATTATATATGCTTATGCTGAAGGTAATAGATATGCCAATGAATACTTAAATATCTTAATTTTTATCATTTAGGGTTTTTTCCTAAAAGTTTTAAATTCCATGTACTCATATACATTTTAATTTCTGATCAATGTGCAAATAGCTAAAATTTTTTATCTTGATCGGTAAGTTATACATTGACATCCCATGCCAAATAGTTTAAATTATGATCTTGCAAAAATCCAATAGTGGTGAGAACTGACAGTATGTTACAAGCATCCTCTGCTGAAGTGTGCATTTCTTTATCAATATATTTTATTGTGTCCTTTAATACAGGAGCCATTATCTCCTGGAGGAGTTATAAATGGGATCTATAAGAGAGTATTGTTAAAAAAAAAAAAAGATCTGCATTTCACAACAAACCTCAAGTTAATGTGAAGGACATTCATTTTCTTTATTGAAAACCCAGAATTTAAAAAAGTGTTGTGATTAACCCAAGATGACCAAGAAGCCAGGAAAAAGAAGATTCCAATGGACAACCTTCTGGTGAGAAGGAAGCCACAGAGGACAATGGAGGAAAACAAAAAGCTTCAGCAAAGTATCACAGAACAAAGCCAACAGGATCATGAAACTACAGAAGCCATATTGCAAAAACTGAGGGGAAACCCAAAAATCAAAACACCCCAGAAAACCATTTGGCGCTGTCACAGAGATGGAAAAAGGGAATTAAGTCAGAATATATAGGCCTGTCAACATGAAATCCTGTCAAGTGTTTAAAATTCTGCTTATGAATTCCAAGACTGTCCTGCATACAAAAGGGCTTTCTTTACCCCCAAGGATGAAATTATTTACACAAAGCTTGGAAAATGAAATGAAGGTCCCTGGTGATTCAGAAACTGTACTTGACTTATTTATTAGAATGTGAGCTCTTGGAAGACAGGGGAGGAATCTGTCTTGCTCTATCTAGACATAACTGGGAATACAGTAAGCTATATTTCTTGAAATAACCCATGAATAAATAAAGTCTTTAACACTAGGGGCGCCTGGGTGGCTCAGTCAGTTAAGGGTCTGCCTTCAGCTCAAGTCATGATCCCAGGGTCCTGGGATCAAGCCCCGTGTTAGTATCCCTGCTCAGTGGGGAGCCTGCTTCTCCCTCTCCCTCTGTCTTCCCACACACCCACCTCCCACCACGCTCCTNAAAAAAAAAAAAAAAAAAAAAAAAAAAAAAAAAAGACTAATTTTTACCTGAGTGGGTTTCAGTGTGTTCCTTATTACAACACCTAAGGCCTTTGGGGGAAAAAGTGTTATAAGAAACTGCAGTGTCATAAATTTTTGAAGGGTTAAATTGGTCATTAAATTTAAGAAGTCAATCAGATGTCGTTCATAAATGTGACAGATGTATTAATAAGATTCTAAATTATCAAAGAAAAATTTGTTTGGTGAAATAAAAAAGTATACTATTGCTGTTACAGGAAGTATTCACTTCTATGAGTAAAAAATTGATTCTCAAGGGCCCCTAGTCCTAATAAAGTTGAATTTCAGTTAACCAGAAATTTAAGAACACCCATTTCTTAAATTTGTGGTTTAATTTCCGTTTTTTTCTTCATTTTTTTCTTGAGCAAAATCTCTGCCTGCTGTGTTCCATAAATAAAATTATGGTATCATATGCCATTAAGTGATTGACTTAAGAGTTTCCTTCTTGGCTTTGAAAATTTTATTTGTAGTAAGTTCTTAAAGGAAAAGGACTTTTTTACATCTAGAGATGTGTTTATTAGGTGTATGTAATCTGTGCATTCTTATTTAATGCAGGATGTTTTGAAATATTATGTTTACTTTAAATAAATTGCATGATACATAATATCTTATGGAAATACATTTTCTTACACTATTAAAAAATCTACTTATTCTTTGTAATAAAGGTTTCTGGCTCTATTTCCTCCACTCTAAGCCAATATTAATCACCATATGAGTAGGTTCTGGGAACAAAGAGTGTCACAATCTTGTCAAAGAAATCTTGGATCCTGGTGAAATGTGAATATAAAAAAGGCAACAGTGTGGCATGTTGGGAAGTGGGGATGAGGACCGCCCTCGAAAAGAAGCGAGCAGATTTGTCCCCATCAGGACCAACAGGGTGTGTTCATTTGGTGAACTCACCTGGCCCAGGGTTCAGTCATCCAGACAGGGTTTTTCATGCACCCAGAACTATTTAGAGTCTCAGTTATAGGTTGTGGTTGATGTAAATAAGAAGAAACCAACTAGAATCTGTGTCCCAATAGAATTATATATGTGAGTACAGTATTTTAGAATCAACATCTCGAGAAAGTCAAATGAATCATCTTAAATGTGTTTATTCAGATTTAATTAAAAAAACAGTAATAATAAGGGTGAATCTTTGTTTTCGCTCAGGTTATGATCTCAGGACCGTGAGGTCAAGCCTTGTGCCAGGCTCCACACTGGGTGTGGAGTGTATTTGAGATTCTCTCTCTCTCTCTCCACCTCCCCACCCCCCACTCTAAAATAAATAATTAAATAAATCTTTTAAAAAATACTAACCATAACAACAGCTCTCAGCGACTGGGCCCACAATCCCTTTGCATTGCTCAACTTCTCCAATTCCAAGGGCAGTTCTGTGAGACACAATTGTATACCCTTCTTTGAGTTGGAAGCATGGAGCAATCCAACCCTGCTGTCTAATTCCAAGGCCTGTGTGCTTTAGAATAATTTTCTTAGTAGCGCAGGGCTCTCTATTCTCTCTTAATTATCTTAGACACATTGTCTAAATACTTTCACACTTCTGGGATGGAACGATCAAAGGGGGTAGATTCACATTCACTGGATGGCTACCGGTCTGGAGTGCAGCTTTCATTTTGAAAAGTGAAGTCATTTGGTATTTTTGCTTTAATTTAGTGTAATTTCTCTGGGCAATCTTTCTGAGAGAATGCTTTCTTGGTTCATGATACTCTTCTGCTTGCTTCCCTCATTCTGTTGGTTAATAGTAAATCCGAGTCAGCCTCCAGTTGGAAACAAAGCCTTCTCTCGCCCTTCTACTCCTTCTGCACATTGTAGCTATTTCCTGGCATCAAATTCCCCATTTGAAAAGAGTCGCATATCACATGGTTTCCTGACTGGACACTGGCTGATACACATACTATACAAGATTTATAACATGCAGAGAAAGCCAAATGTGTGAGGGATCAATGCTACATGGGAAAGAACAGAAAGCCTACACAGCAGAGATGGTACTGGAGCCAATTCTGAGGACTGAATAAAATGATTCAGGAAAAAGGTGCAAAAAAAAAAAAAAGAAATCCATGAAGATGAAAAAAACAAACAGCTCAGTAAAGCAGAAACTGAATCATTTATTTAATGTCTAATCCAGCAAAATGTTTACAAGATAGTGAGTTATGAATCATTGGGATTGCCAACAATTAGAAATGCTTATATACCTAATAGCTATATTCTTACTAGAAATTATCTTTTGTAGTTATGTATTATCTTTATTGTCAAATAATGGAAGGTTATTTTTTATTTAAAAAATAGCAAGGCATAGTGCCTTAATAAAACTTTCCTCGGAGCATGTCTTCACAAAAGGTCTGCTTTGAAAAGTATTTGGATTGAGGTCGAGAGGAAGGAAGCTGCCAATCTAGTCTAGTGTAAATGGTTACAAATCACAATATGAATGGAAAATTTATTATATAACTTTTCTTTTAGAAAATTATAGATACTTTATATTATTTCCTCAATGTTTTTCATAAAATCTTTGCATGTTTCCCAAATCATATCTTTGTGATAGTTCATTGGGAATCATTAATTTTAATTTTAAAAGAGGGCAACTATGAATATCAATATATTCTTTTTGATCAATTAGACCAGGAATATAATGTCTAAACTGTACATTTATTCTCTCTAATCTTTAAAGATGATGATTTCTTGGCCCATGTATAATTTCTCATGGCGAGGACCCTTTCCTATGTATATTCACAGTAGACTAACTTCTTGCAAACAATAATCAAAACCATATGTATATATTTTTTAATATGTGAAAGGGCCTAGAGTGTGTGGGATGCATAGAAGGAGCACTTAGTATCTAATTTACCATCAAGGCTCTCTTCTTTGTCCATAGTTTTGTCTCAGAGTCCATCCTTGTTCCTAGTGTTTACATCCACCTGCCCATGCACAGAGGACCAACTCCTCTGTGAAGCTTATTCAATAATGTAAGCCTTCATTTGCAACACAGTATCACCATTTTGCTTCCAAAAAAAAAAAAAAGAATCCACATTTTTAAAAATGAAGTATGAACCAGAGATGTTAAATGACTTCTCAGTCATTCAGTTAACAGAAAAGCAATAGTTAGCACCCAGGTCTGGACTTTCTGTGACACTTACAATTCACTACCCTTTTGGTCCACAACCTTGCACATAAACTGAATTTCACTATTACCTCTTTCTTTTTTGTTAGAAAGGGAGGGGGAGACAGAGATGGATGGCAGGGCAGAGGAGAGGGAGAGAGAGACTCTTAAGCAGGCTCCATGCCCAGCTTATGACCCCAACATGCAACTGATGCCATGACCCTGACGTAATGATGTGAGCTGAAATCAAGAGTCGGATGCTCAACTGACTGAACCACCCAGGTGTCCCTCACATTACTTCTTACATAGACACCCTCTTATATAGTTTACTATTGAATTTATTCTTCTCAAGTACAAAACACCTGTTACCCTGAGACGTTATCTGATGCCTTTACATTCTACCTGAGAAAACTAATGATATCTGATCTGAAATCCTACAATTTTTTTCTCTTGATTTCTAGAGTATTTTGCATTTTCACCATGCCTACCCTATCTCCTCTTGAAAAATGGAACATTATATGGCCACTTTTATAAGATTAGTTCCCCTCCATCAATTTGTGTATTAATGCTCACCCTCCTCTAATGGACTCTGGTTTTTGTCTGCCTCCATTTTTTTTCTTTCTTTGTAAAAAGGAAAACGCTCAGGTACTTGAAATCCTACAAAATGAAAACTATACTACATTAAATATTAACACATGATAATAGGAGATCCTCTCAAAATTATGGGTGTCAATTTTAAACTTTTCAAAATATCCTCAGAGTAGGGCACCTGGGTGGTTCAATTGGTTAGAGTGTCTGACTCTTGACTTCTGCTCAGGTCATGATCACAGGGTCATGAGGTCAAGCCCCATGTCAGGCTCCATGCTCAGCGGGGAGTCTGCCTGAGATTCTCTCTCTCCCTCCCCCTCTGCCCCACTTCCCCATTCACTCTCTCACTCCCTTTCTCTCAAGTAAATAAATCTTTAAATATATATATTCATTCCAGCTCTGCTCTAGTAAGTAAACTCATACAATCAGTTCACCAGAAGTACTCTTCAAGGAAAAAAAGGGGGAGGGAGGGGGAATCGCTAAGTGTAGAGTCCTTTATGACTCCTTGATTTCAAATTTACAATAGCATTCAACACTGTAGTCAAAGTTTTCTTTTCTCTGCTTCCTAAGTCATAAATTCATATTCTCTAGTTCTTGAAGTAGTTTTCTGTTCCTTTCTTCCTTACATAAGAAGGATATTCTCATGGAAGAATTCCATCTCTCTATCCACAGACGCCTTCTGTTTTATTTTTCCCTTTCCATCGGGGAGCTCCTCTTCTCTTTATCTAACACCGACAATTCCCAAATCCAGATCTAGAGCTTCTGAAATACTTTTACTCTTGCATATTTAATTTCCTGCTATATACTAAACAAACGGCATGTTTAAAAACTATCTCTTCGCCATCAACTTCCTTTCTTTCCTATTGATGTCATTATCTGAATCCTCATTAATAATGTGCTAGAACATTTTTTTTCATTTTTAAAACCAAATGATCACTGAAATTGTTTTACACAGTATTGTGCTTTAAATGAAGAACTAGATGGGCTTTGTGGGACTCATGAATAAGTCCTCTCGGCACAGAGAACAGGTAGTTGGGATGGTGCGGTAGAAATACAGCATGGAGCACAACACGTAATCCATCAGCACTGGAAAAACTGACCGAGGAGGGAGTAAATGTCAAGGTAGCTGCTTTCCTGCCTTTTGGCATCTCTGGCCATTAGACCTTACTGCAGAAGACAAATGGGGGCTGCCTCATCCAAGTAATGTATCTACAGCCTGGATGGATACTTTGACTTCATTAATTATGGGGATAAAAGAGCCCAGTGTCTGAAGTGAAATTTACCCGTAACAAATGATACAGGAAATGTAGCTCCATAAGCAACACCTCTGGTGTCTACGGCAACCCCCCTCCCTCCTGCCCCAGGACGCAGCCCAGCCTCCAAGCCTCCTGGGCTGTAAGGAATTTCTCTAAAGAGCTCAGATTCAGCCCTCCCGCTGAGGACTCACCTCTAATCCCCTCAGGTCAGCTGTTGGCATTCTTTTCCAGGGTCTTTTCCAGTTCTGAAAATGCGAACAGTTAATGCCCCCAGGCCAGCCTGTAATCAGTGGGTACTGCAGCCAGCGGATAAAGGCTACGGCCTTTTAGGTGGATAATTCTGGAAAGTGTCCCCCATGACTGTGAGAAGTCTCATCATGCCTACAGATGAAATATTTGTAATGCGCCTTTGATTGGTTTTTCCTCCTTTCCTGTCTCGCTCACTCCCATCTGTTTTTCTTGGGATCACCTCACCCTACAACTCCCTGCAACCAAGTTCTTTGCTCAGGTTGTTTTGGTGACCTTAAGACAAGAGAACTTTGATATCTCTTTTCTTTCTAACTCAATAATACATGTGTCATTACCTTTGTGCAAGAAATACTTTCCTTCTAAACAGATCTTGCTCATTACCCTTCCAAATCCCACAGACTTTCTCCTGTCCTGTTTTCGGTGTCCAGCACCTGGGTGAGGGTGTGACTTTTCACTTCAGTGTTCCTCTTTCGTATATTTTGGTATTGGTTTATTCAGCTACTCCAACTACAAGGTAAAAACCAAACGCTCTTAATTGAATCTCACAATGTATTTATATTCTCCACAATATCTTCTAAAAGTGTGGATTCTTTTTCATGAATTGATCTGTGGAATAAGAGAGTGGGACTCCATGTTTGTATCAATCTCTTCCTCTCTAAACTAGGAGGCTTTTCAGGACACCCGTGTTCTTTCCTTTTGGGCTGCATTTGTCTCTGTCAGAATCAGTACATTGCTCAGGCTGTGGAAATAAGAACAGAATTTTAAATATTACCTGGTGAGAAGAGTCACTTCTTTTCTGGTCTGAGCTAAAAATGTACTTCGCATGGTGTAGCTGCTGTCCCTCCACGTGTAGAAGATTAATAACGGTTTCTTGGTGTTTCTAACTCCTGGACTCGCACCCGAACTCCACTAACGTGGGGTCTGCAGGAAACTGCTGGGCATGGAAGACACCTGGGTTATTACACCTAATCAGCTCTGTGGTCTTGGGAACGTTATTCATCTTCTCATGGCCTCCATTTGCACATTTTAAAGGTGGTTTAACTTAATGATTCTGCAGGTGCCTTTCAGCGAGAAAAATGTCTACATCCAATGGATGTCTTTTCTTTTGTACTGTTCTTTATTATCTAGAAAACAAAGAGTCTTTTGGTCTCTCAACAACAGCCTCTCTAGGGCCAGACACCAGGATAAACTTTCTCCAAAATTCCAAAATTCTGCTGTTACACAAAGCCCAATAGTGTGCCTTCACACACTGCAGTAGCTTGATTGTAAAGCTTTCAGCAGGTGGGGCACCTGGGAGCTGCACTCAGGCATCCAGCTCTTGGTTTGGGCTCAGGTCATGACCTTGGGGTCGTGAGATGGGCGTCCCCCATTGGGTTCTGAGTTCCGCGCGGAATCTGCTGGTGATTCTCTCTCTCCCTCTCCCTCTACCCCTCCCTTCCTTGCATGTGCTCCCTCTCTCTCTCTTTCGAAAGAAATAAATAAACCTAAAAAAAAAAAAAAAAGGATCTGCTGGTAAGTGTCATGTGTGTCACTGGGTATCTACCCTCCAGACTCGGGTTTGTCTCTATAGTTCTCTGTCTCAGCTATCACACCGATGTTTAATTTTCGGGGTATGTTCATTGACGTCTCAAAAGCCCAATCTGATGTATTATTTCAGCAGCTTGCCAGAATGAATTATCAGTTTCTTTACCACACTGAATTAAATCTTCTGTCACTGAGAAATTTACTGTTCCTTGAATATATATTAACCGAATATGTTTAGGTTCATTGAATATATTGAAACTCTCTTAGGTTTTTCTGTTAGAGATCACGCCTTTCAGAGAGGTGAAAAGTGGAGGGGTTTACTCTGAGTCTAATCAGCCAGAGTTCAAAACTGAACTCTCATTCTTATGAGCTCTGTGGACTTTTATTCCCTGAATTTGGAATCCTTCCTTACAGGAAGTGTAGCATGTTTACTCAGAGGGCTTGAAAACAAAATGATAGTGTTTATAAAACAGTGAACACGAGGCCTACTACATGATATAGTCTCAGCAAATAAGACTTCCCATAGAAATGATAAATGGAGTCTAACCCACAGGAATTCAGAAGATAAATACAGTGCTTCCCACCAGTTACCAGCAATCCAGACACATGCGGTCGAGTCTTAGGGCCGTTATATGGTGGGGAAAATAGTCCAGACCTTGGAGTCAGACTACGCTCATTCCCCACCCTGACCCCCCACCCCCACCATCTGCTAATTACTACATATATGCCAACTGGCAAGTTGTAGAGTTTTACTTCAGCTTCCTATTTTGTAGTAAAATAGATGCTGATAGGACTGCAGTGAAGAGGGGCACTGGGTGGCTCAGTCAGTGGAGTGTCTGCCTTTGGCTCAATTCATGATCCCGGGGTCCTGAGACTGAGCCCTGTTTCAGTTCTTTGCTTCTCCCTCTCCCTCTGCCGCTCTGCCCCACTCATGCTCTCTCTCATTCACTCTCTCCATCTCAAATTAATAAGCAAAATCTTAAAAAAAAAAAAGGATTACAATGAAGATAAAACTACAAATACAAAATGCCAAACATAGCACCAGGCAAGGAAGGAGATGGAACTCAACCATCAGTGGTTAATGACTAACTTCCAAAATATATTTTGAAATCTGTCCTTTGAAAGGCCCTAATGTAGACCACCTGTCACAGAACATATTATCTAATAAGTTTATAACCAGTGCAATAGGGTCATTAGGCAAATATATCTAATATTGATTCCAGTCTTAAGTATGTCTCCTCCCTATGAAAGCATTATTTTAAAAAACATATAGGTTTGTAGGCTACAACAGAAAGCTTCCCATATCTGGGAGGGCTTTTCTAAATGAATCTATAGGTATTGCTTAGAAAAAGAAGAGATATCCTTGTCACAGGACCCCTGGAATATCCCAACTTCTAATTTGACTAAATTAATATCAATCCCATTTGTCAGTTTCAATGTCCTTTCTTCTATCAAGCCTTCTCTTACCCAGGTGAGGTGTTCCACTTCAATGTCCCAAAACCGCGCTTTGAAATTAAAATTGCTTGTTTAATTTTCACTATCACGGTGCCTAAAGTTGGAAACCAATAAATATTTTCCAGATTCATAAATCATCTGTGATATCTTATACTTTAGTCTATGCTATGTCCATTACCAAAGAGATACCATACTAAACACATGCCAAATAATTTGACTTCCCAGAAAGAAACACAATATTATGACTCTATGAGAAAGAAATCTTAAACAACCAAAGAACTGGAGAGTTAGTGTCAACTGTGGAAAATGTTTCAATATGATTTTTGTCAGAAAAACAGAAGCTAGCCTACGTATTCAAGGAATGAACGTTGTAATAGAATTCAAGATTTACATGACCATTTTAAAGTCTAGGGAACCAAAGGCCATAGAGGCCAGTGCCTAAGCTCTCCTCAGCACTGAGACTGGTGGATCTCAAGGGTTCCTGCAGAAGCTCCTCAGCGCCCTGCGTGAACCCTCTGAGTGCATAACCGCCCCTATGTTGTTCAACACAATTGTGACCTCTGCGTCTCTTCTATGCTTCAACTATCAGGTTTTTTTTCCCTCAGAACAGGGACCAAAAGGGATAGACAACATTGCTCCTGGCTTCTCCTCAATAACGCAGTGGAGATCTTAGAAGGAGTTGGTGGTAGTAGAATATTAATAATCATAGGCTCTGCCAGAACTTAGGCAAAATAGTCTCGAAACCGTTATATTTTCCTTACCAGATAACCAAACCTACTATTTTATACAAGCTAAGGAATGAAATTATGTACACCACAACGTAAACATGTTCCCATGAGCTGTGCAGCACTCACGTGAGGTCAGCAACCACTGAGTTACTCTTTGAGATGCTAGATCTAAAAGAGGGAGCTGATGGGCTGTGTACAGGACTCTAATTGCTCAGGAAGAATAGGTTCCATATTCAATCACTTAATTGTCACACTGATTTAGGTATTAATATCAATTTATTAACAAATGACTAATAACTGAGGTTTGGGATAATTAACTAAATGTGTGGAATAAATAATATACTCAGATAAGCCAGTACAGAAACATTTTCAAAGAAGGAAGCTTATTAATTTTATCCACTCTGGGATCAGCATTTAGATTGGAAGTGACCTAAGGTGAATTCTTTGGGAAGGAATGACTGGAAGGTTTTCCTTTTTCTTTTTCTTTTTTTTTTTTCTTCCTTTCCTTTCCTTTATTTTCTTTTCCTATTTCCTTACTTTAAAAAAAATTTTTTTTTGACATTGAGGTAAACATTGAGGGAAGTACACAAATTTTATACATATAACTCAATAAATGCTCCAGATGTATGTGTTTATGTAACCACTACTCAGACTGAGGAGCAGCATATTTCCACGTACCCGCCATGACCCCTCACGTCCCAGGCCACTCAAAACATTTGAGGTAACTTCTGCTCTCATTTCCATTTTGCCTGTCATTGAGATACACAGTTAATTATAAAAATATTCTCTTTTATGTTTGTATTTTTTCATCCTATATAATGTCTCTGAAGTTCAGCAATATTGTGTATCATCTGTAGCTTATTTATTCTTATTTCTGTGAGGTGCTTCATTATGTAATGTATTTTGTTTAATTTAGATATTCTTTATTTGCTGTTTACTTAAGCTGGTTTTTTTGCCTCTTAGGAGTAAAGCTACCATGAACGTTCTTGTATATGCCTTTTGGTTGACATACACACTCATTTCTCTTGGGCACATATCCAGGAGTAGGAACGTTGGGTTACATGGTTGGCTTATGTTTAGCTTTAATAGATGTAAAGCTCTTTTCCAAAGTGATTGAATCACTTTATATTTCTATCATAAACTATGAGAGTTCCACTTCCTCGACATCCTCTTCAGCATTCATAGTGATCACGTTTTAGACACAGTCATTGAATTAGTGGTGAATTGTTATAACAATATAGTCACTTTTTATTAAATTTACATACAGTAAAATAGAGTTTTGCTGTACAGTTCTATAAGTTTAACACATAGATAGAATTTTGTAACCACCATCATAACCGGGATGCAGATCATCTCCATCACCAGAAAACGTTCCCTTGCGCTGCCTTTCAGAGTCAACCCATTCTCATCTCTAGAACATTAGTACCACTGATCTGTCCTCCATCCTTAGAGTTTTGCTTATTCTGGGACATCATGTAAGGAATGTACATCATGTAAGGACATCATGTAAGGACACTAAGGAATCATTTCTGGCTGGGTCTTTCCACTCAGTCTTTGAGATTCATTCACGTTGTAGAGTACCTATCAAGGGTTAATTCCTTTCTGTTCCCCCAGTAGTAGGAGTTCCTTTCATGGATGTACCACAGATTGTTTATGCACTCACCCACTGAAGTACATTTGGGTTGCCCCCAGTTTTGGGTGATTATGAATATAATATAGCTAATTTAATAGAAACTGCTAAGCTGATTTCCAGAGTGGCTGTGCCATTTTGCATTGCCACCAGAGACACATGAGAGTTTTAGTTGCTCCTAAACCACACCCACACGTGGTTCTGTAAGGATTATTTTATTTTAGCAACGCTAATATATGTGTAATAGTACTCCACTGAGGTTTTATTCTGCATTTCTCAAATGACTGACATTGAGCACCTTTCCATGAGATAGTTTGTCAAATGTTTTATTCTGTAAAATGTCTAAGTGTTTTGTGCTTTTCAATTTTTGGTGGTGGAGGGTTGCCTGTTTTGTACTCCTTAGTTTTGAGGGTTCTTTAAATATTTTGCATCATGTTATCTCTTCAATAGAAAAGCTGATATTCATCCCCTTAGACCCAGAAGTCATTTTCTAATTAGTGTCTAAACTGAGAGTGGTCTTCCTTTATTAATAATCATATTATTAGATATATAGCCTATTAATAAAAAATCCCTAATTGCACAATTCCTTTGTACTATTTAACCCCTAAGCTAATTATTTGTTATTTGATTGTCTCAGTTATAATAAAACAATGTAATCATTTTCTTAGAGTCTGTCTCACTACTAGATAGTGAGTTCCTTGAGGTAAGGGTTCATGTGCTGTTAAATTTTGAGTCATACTGAGTGTCAATGTTATTTTTACTGAGGATCAATTTTTGCTTTCTTCTGAGTAGTGGCAGTTAGACAGTGTTTATGTTCTAATTTGTGCATTTTATGCAAATTATTCTCTATATATATACATATATTTCTCATTATTTTATAGAACTTGTGTAATTATAAATGTTGTCAGTGATATTTTTAAAAACCAAACATTTACATTAGCAAAATGACAAATAAGTCATTAAGTTATCTTAAAACATGAAAAAGTTACTCAGATTTTAAACTACCAGTGAAATAAAGTATTTATTTTCCTGTATGACCAATAATTTATGCAAGATTCACTCACACATATTAAGCTACAGTTTAAAGCACACTGAAATGGCATTCAGGAGACTAATGATAAAATGTATCCATTGACCATAATTATGTGACATTGGTTATACAGTTTCTCAATTTAGGTCTTATATTTCTCAAGTACGAGATAAGTTTTCCTTGATAATATCCAAGATTACTTACAGCTCCAGTGTCTTTCCAGCCCTCAGAACAGTTCCACTTATTTCTAAACGTACACCAAAAAAGAAAACATTAGTTTTCAGTCTGAGTTTCCTTGGCTAATGGACTCTCAAAAATGGATGTTAACCAATATGTTAGCACATAATGCCTCAGGCTATTTTCCATAAAGACACAAAGTAAATCCCTACAGAATTCTATTGCAAAAAAAGAGAAATGCATTTTGCCACCACTGAGATATTTTCAAAACTTCTTGTCATCATGAAATTTGAACTCAGAGGGAAATAATTTGTATTTTTTTTAAATGGCACAGAAAAGTCTATCGCTCTTTCAAAATGGAAAAAAAATATGCATGTTGGGCCACAGACCTGAGCAACCCAGAAAACTTACACAGATACACAGAAAGTTGGATTTCCTTTCTTATTCAATGTGATCATTATTGCATTAGTAGCTCAATTTATATTACAACTTTGATGTTTCTATTTGTTCCTGTCAACTCTCCTGTCTGCCTTGTCACTCCCTAGACCTACAAAGCTCCAAGTCTCAAACAACATAAAACAATAAAACATCTGAGTCTGAATGAAGTCTTTATGGCTCCATGCTTAACAGCACTCCATTCTGCTGGGAGAGATAAGTTTAAAATACATAAATCTATTACTCTCTTTTGATCCTTCCCATATTCCTATCTATGACCTTGACAACAGAATGCAAACACTATAGCCTAGAAAACCCTTCCTGATATTATATTTGTTGACTTATCAATATTATTTTGATACTATCTTAAATGTTATTTATGCTCTATGGATTACTTTTAAAAAAGGCTCTTTTTATAAAATGTGTTTTTTACTCAAAATTAGCTCCTGAGGGTTTAAATCTGTAAACCCAGAGCACCTGGGTGGCTCAGTCATTAAGTGTCTGCCTTCGGCTCAGGTCATGATCCCAGGTCCCTGGGATGGAGCCCGGAATCGGAATCAGGCTCCCTGCTCGGCAGGAAGCCTGCTTCACCCTCTCCCACTCCCCTTGCTTGTGTTTCCTCTCTACCTGTGTTTCTCTCTGTCAACTAAGTAAATAAAATCTTTTTAAAAAAATCTGTAAACCCAGGTATTGTTGCTTATTTTGTTTTACACAAGTTACTCATATTTACTAGTTCAATTTAGCAGAGTTAACTCTGCCTTCCCTGCCAGAGAACAGATAATAGCCATTCTAAGTATGTTACAAGCTGTCCAATTTCTGGCTCTGCACGCCCTGCCATACTTCTCATTCCATAGATTCTTCTTCACCTAAAATACTCCATGTTTCAAACATCCCAAGATAAAGTTAAAACTGTTCAAGAATTACCAGAATCAAGATCCATAGAGCAAGAAAATAATACAAAAGTAATACTAATGTTAGAAGTAATAGGAGTCATAAGAACAGCTATTAAGGGCTTATTTTGTGTCCAGTGCTTTATTTATTTATTTATTTATTTATTAAGATTTTATTTATTTATTTCACAGAGGGAGAGAGATCACAAGGAGGCAGAGAGGCAGGCAGAGAGAGAGAGGGGGAAGCAGGCTCCCCGCTGAGCAGAGAGCCCGATGTGGGCCTCGATCCCAGGACCCTGAGATCATGACCTGAGCCGAAAGCAGAGGCTTTAACCCACTGAGCCACCCAGGCACCCAAAACAACCATGACTGTACAAAAAGNGGGTGGCTCAGTGGGTTAAAGCCTCTGCTTTCGGCTCAGGTCATGATCTCAGCGTCCTGGGATCGAGGCCCGCATTGGGCTCTCTGCTCGGTAGGGAGCCTGCTTCCTCCTCTCCCTGTCTCTCTGCCTGCCTCTCTGCCTACTTGTAATCTCTCTCTCTGTGTCAAATAAATAAATAAAATCTTTAAAAAAAAAAAAGAAATCATAAAGTGTCCAGTGCTTTAAATAATGATTCCACTAGCTCTTTAATATAATATTTTAGATGGGGGAAGTACTGGCCTCACTTTGACAAGGAGAACAGACCATAAAAAATAGAAGAGAAGTCAGTATTCGAAAACGTTTATGCCCAACACAGATATTCTTGTTCTTTCCAGGGTACCACTTTCTATCTCTTCCTGCCAAGTAAAACTAGGTTATGCAGTTCAATTTATGGACTATCTTTGCAAATCACTTTACTTTTCTAACTATGAGGATATTATCTATGTTAAGTGTTTTGTGAGAGCAAAAATATGAAAATATATTTAATGTCTCATTGTTATTAAGTAACCATTCAATCAATAACATTTACCAAGAAGCAACTTTGTGGCAGACTCTAAGTCTTCAAAGTACAATAGCAATAAATAAAGCTGGCACAAACTCTGGCCTTCAAGGTATTTTTATTCTTGGAGGGAGAAACATACAAGCAAAATAAAAAAATCAAAGTGAATGAATCCTTAGATCCTTAAATACGAGATCCTTAGTTTGCCTTGAATTGCAACGTAGGTCTAAGGCCTTAAAGTAACTGAGTTCTGCATGTGACCACGGTGTAGAAAGATTCAAGAGAATGTTGGTACCATCCTAAGGATGAGGAAAACCACATTAATCTACAAATCATAATTTTTCTTGACTCCATCAAGGAACTAAGGTCACAAGGCAGCAAAGGGAACCGAATTCCAAAGAGTAGCAAGTACCTCCAAGGAGAGCAGAGATATATGAACTCTTTCACCTTTGACAAGCATGGGAGCAAGAAGCGGTCTCTGCAGAAGTGGGAAAGAATAAATCAGCTACAATTTTAACAAATTTTTAAAGGCCAAATGTGTGCTGGCATACCAATTTAAAATAGATCTAGACGTGGGAGTGTTCACACTTACTCAGAAGCTCTTTTCCATGCGTCTCTCCTGAGCATTCACAAAATGAAAAGGGGCAAGAGGGAGAGGACGGAGGAGACATCCTCAATGGCCCAGTCGTTAGGGGAGGAGATCAGCTGTTGATGAGCAATAGGGACAAACACTTCGGAGAACCCTGCTCTCAAGCATTAATATTACTAAATGTTAACTAAAAAAAAAAAAAAAGCTTTCAGCCACTACAGAAAGGTCATCGAAGTATCTGGTACTCAAGGCACGGTTGGAAAAGTAAAAGCAGAACCCTCCCCCTTTAGAAAGCTCTCTCTTCCCACAGAAAAGCCAAATGAAGATCCAGGAATGTTCTTGTTGCTGCTGATGATGATGATGTGTTTTGGAAGAAGAGTAGAAGTCAAAGCCATCTGCCATGAGGGGAAAGAAAAGGAATTTTTGCATGCCCATGATCCACAAGAGCAAGGAATTAGGAAGAACGCTTAAAGGGAGGGAGGAAGGGAGTGGAAGAATGCTTAAAGGGCCTAATCTTGAACCCAGGAGCAGCACAAGGCTTACCAAAAGCAGAAGCTGGATCAGAGGATTAAGATTACTTTCCTGCCTGTACCATGCTTAACACTGAATAATAAGCAACAAAAGTCTTACTAGAGGAATGTAAAGTGTGTGGGAAAATAAGAATGACAACAGCAACAACAAAGCCTACATCCAGTTCAACCAAGTGACTAGACTGACCCAACATTACACACTAATGACTTGATGGAAGAAAACGTCTGCCTACTTCCTGTCATAAATTTCTTGGTACTTACTATTCATTTTTACACAACATTTTGTACTCAATTAAAAATAGCAGATATATTAAAAAAATAGCAGATATATTAAAAAGCAACAAAAATGATCTATTGTCAAGAGATAACGATCTCAGAGATGACCCATATGATGGAACTATCCTACAGGGACTCCAAAATATCTATGATTACTACAAAGTTTATAGTGTGTTGTAGTTTGAATTGTGTCCTCCAAATGATATACTGAAGTCCTTAGCCCGGGTACCTGTAAATGTGTCCTTGTTGAAAATAACGTTTTAACACCGCTACCATTTAAGTTAAAGTGAAGTCATAATGGATTAGGGTGTGCTCTAAATTCATGATGGTAGGTATTCTTAAGGTTTTAAGAGAAGACACAGACACACATACAGGGACAATGCCATACAAAAGCAGAGGCAGAGATTAGAGTGATACACCTACAAAACAAGAAACACCAAGAATTGCCAGCAAATGATAGAAGCTAGAAGAAGAAAGGATCTTTCTAGAGACTCTTGAGGAAGCATGGCCTTTCTTTCAAACTTTCAGTTCTTTCAAACTTTCAGTCTCCAGAACTGTGACAGAATATATTTCTGTTGTTTTAAACCACCCAGTTTGTGGTGATTTGTTACAGAATTCCTAGGGAATTAATATACAGTTTAAATGATAATTAACATGCATAAATTGATACAGAATGGAGAATCTCAGAAGACACATGTAAAATTATTCTAAAAAGTCATCTGGGACTGCTAGGAATAAAAATATGATATCATAGATAAAATATTCCTTCAATGGGTTTATCAGCAAAATAGAACTAACAAAAATGTCAAATACCTTGAAAAGAGTTCAATAAAAATTATCTAAAATGAAGTAAAGAGAAATAAAGAAAATCAGAACAAAGAATCCAACAGGTATAGGTCAATATCAAATATCTTGACCTCATTACATAATTGGAGATCCATAAAGGAAAGGAGGCAAGTCAGAAGAATTATTTCCAAATACAATAGGTGAGAATTTTCAAAAAGAATGAAAGGAGAAAAGAAACAACAAAATACAGATTTAAGAAGCTCAAAGAAACAAACATTATTAATAATTATTTTACTTTATTTTAATATTTTACTTATTTATTTGACAGAGAACACAAGTAGGCATAGTGAGAGGGAGAAGGAGGGTCCCCACTGAGCAGAAAGCCCAATGCAGGGCTCAATCCCAGGACCCTGGGATCATGACCCAAGATGAAGGCAGATGTTTAACTGACTAAGCCAGCCAGGTGCCCCAATAATTTTAAAAAGCTATGCATATCACAGTCAAAATACACAAAAGCAAACATCAAGAAAACATTTTAAATCTGAAGAAAATCTTCAGAAGTAATCTGAAGAAAAGAAATAATAAATATGTGTGTATACACACACATACACACACACACACACACACACGCAGGAGCAAAGGTAAGACATACAGTATGACATCTTTAAAAATTGAAAGAAAGGAAAAATTAATCTTCCATTACAGAATTCTATACCCAGTGAAAATATCCTTCAAAAATGAAGATGAGATAAAATTTTTTTTCAGACTCACAAAAACTGAAATGATTCACTGCTAGTAGACCTAATTGTAACAAATGTTAAAGGAATTTGTTCAGGCAGAAGGAAAATGATATCATCCGTAAATCTCGGTCTATATTAAGAAAAAAGAGAAATATATATAATCAAAATGCAGACACATATAAGACATATTCTCCTTGTTTTTAATTACTTTAAAGAATGGACTATCTAAACCAAAAAAGGTAATTGCATGAATTGTATGTTTTACAACATATGCACAATTAAGTTGAATAAAAAGGACAGTATTGTCCTTTATATTGTAAGACTCTTACGTTCTACATGAAGTGGTATGGTATCACTGATGGTTCGCAACAGTAATTTAAAGTCAATATTTTAAAATAAACGTAAAAATATTTTTAAAGGTGCAATAAGTAGAGATAAATTAATGCATAACAAATCACAATTTAGGAAGGCAGAAAGTTAAGATAAAAAGTAAGTGTGAGACAATAGAAGTCAAATAGCAATGGCAGTCTGCAAAACAACCATGATTTTTTTTTT